>CM068371.1:8463808-8740950 GCA_034769895.1 Magicicada septendecula
AATGTGATGCAGAGAGTATTGATGTAATAACTTTAGAGGATTACTACAGGCATTGAGAGAATCTAAGAATCGCACTTCACCAGGATTGAATGGCATTAATGTGGAGCTTTTGAAATAGGAGGCATTTTATTGCAGTTACGTCTGTTACATTTCCTGAATATGTGCTGGAAGAAGCACTCAGTTCCAAAAGAATGGTTAAGAGCAAGAGTTATCTCATTATTTAAGAGAGGGGATCGAACAAGGACAGATAATTATAGAGGAATATCCATCCTCGACACAACATATAAGCTTTACGCCAGAATAGTAAATGGAAGATTGAAACCAATTACAGAGGTATTATTGTTAGAAGAACAGAATGGCTTTCGAAAAGGAAGATCGTGTATACATGCAATTTTTTACTCTTAAGTTGATAACTGAGAAAAGAAGAGAGTTCAACCGGGAAACGCATCTTGCCTTTGTAGATATAGCGAAAGCTTTTAATAATGTTAGGCTATCACTACTATGGAATATCATGGACCGAACAGGTTTGCCCACACAGTGCTCCAAAGCCTATATAACAGAACTTCCATTGCCCTAGATTTAAATGGTAGGTTGACAGAGGATATTCCTACACATAAAGGTGTTAGACAAGGGTGTCCCTTTTCACCGACACTTTTTAATATTTATATCGACGACGTCTTACGACTATGGGGAAGACTAAGGTTGACTCAGGAATACAGCTTCAAGGAGATATTTATGTAAATTCCCTACTGTACGCAGATGATAAGGTAATAATACAAGAAACGGAAGACCAGTTACAAAAAGCGATATTTACATTTAATACTATTTTGCGAAATTATGGGCTGAGGATCTCTGCCGCTAAATCAAAAACCATGGCGTTTCTAGGTAACCGTCCCATTAGAAAAAAATTGTGGTAGACAATCAAACTTTGGAACAAGTTTGTGATTTTAATTATCTGGGATATAACATCTCATACAACGCTGATGCCGATTGGGTTAATAAACTATCAAAGTTTAGATCCATGTGTGGGACAATTCATAGAAATTTACGAAATAAAACTCGGGAGGAAACCCGTATGAAATTTTATAAAACAGTAGCTGTTCCGACATTCCTGTACGCAAGTGAGACATGGACCCTCGGTAAAGGGGAAGAAAAGAAAATTCAGGCTGCCGAAATGAGATTTCTGAGAAGATTCAAAGGATTCTCCCTTCTGGATAGGAGAAGAAACATAGACATTAGACAAGACTTAAAGATCCAGTCTTTAAATGAGACGATTAAGGAGTATAAGAGGAGATGGCGTGGACATGTGGCCCGAATACCAGATACCAGATTGCCAGTGGCAGCTCTCAAGTACAAGCCGAGTGGACGGAGGGATGTTGGTAGACCGAGGAGGAGATGGGTTCCGGCACAGGCCAACTAGGGCCTAATCCCTGTAGTGAAGATGATGTATTTATTTAATTTGTACGTAGAATTAAAAAGCATCCAACCTTCTGAGCCGACTTTGTTTTTATATTTTTAATATGGTTTTGCGAGTTGTCGATTTAACCGTTTAACAGAAGTCAATCAAAATAATTAAAAAATAAATTGTGTTTGTTATTTGTTAATTTATTCTTGTTAATAGAGCGTAATTGTATCAAAGAATCAATAATAGAATTGATATGTGATAAACATGGATAAAAGACAAATTTTTGTCCATTCGACCCATATGTTTCTGAATAATAAGTAGCCTATAATAAGAAACTTCCACCAAATAGGGCCACCTATGGTTTCAGATTGTAACTGAAATAAACAATGTATAATTGTTCGTTTCGATTGAAATAGCTGTTAATTTAAAGATAAAATATTCATAACTATGAAATGTTGAAAACATTTTGCGAAATTATGTACATTATCTTGATAAAACGCGATCGAAGGGCTTTATTTTGCGGAAGCACTTTATATTAGTAAATTGTAGGCCTACATAATACTCATCGCTAAATAGGGCCTATTAAATATTACCTATGGTAAGAAACGGGGGGGCACAAAAAATTCATTAGCCTAAGGCGCTAAAACCTCTTAATCAGACCCTGCGTATGGCTAAAGTTGTACAACCCATTAACTGCTCCTGACGGCGGAATGACACTACTTTTGGGCCCCTCCCCCCCCAAGGGTTGAGACTAGCTTGAAAGCTGGACTCCCCATTTCCCTCAGACAAAAAGAAATGTGTAATTCAATAGTCTTCCAACAAATGTTATAAATCGTAGTCTGTAGGTCACATCACTGGAGGGTGAGTTGGCGGACACCGTGCCAATTGTTTCCGACACTGATGATGATGGCCTCCGATGGTGAGGCCCAACAGCCCGGCAAATAATTGTTTCCAATTTTATGAATCGTTTTATAAATTCTTTGCGTCTTAAAATTATTGAGTGAACCAACGTGAAGTATAAGGTTGAGAAATATTTTGTATTATAATATGAGTGAAACGCTGTCATACAAGACGTTTTTGACGCTGTCCATACCGGAAGTATAAGGTTGAGAAATTGTTGTATTGTAATATGAGTGAAACGCTGTCATACAAGACGTTTTTGACGCTGTCCATACCGGAAGTATAAGGTTGAGAAATTGTTGTATTGTAATATGAGTGAAACGCTGTCATACAAGACGTTTTTGACGCTGTCCATACCGGAAGTATAAGGTTGAGAAATATGTTGTATAGTAATATGAGTGAAACGCTGTCATACAAGACGTTTTTGACGCTGTCCATACCGGAAGTATAAGGTTGAGAAATTGTTGTATTGTAATATGAGTGAAACGCTGTCATACAAGACGTTTTTGACGCTGTCCATACCGGAAGTATAAGGTTGAGAAATATTTTGTATTATAATATGAGTGAAACGCTGTCATACAAGACGTTTTTGACGCTGTCCATACCGGAAGTATAAGGTTGAGAAATATGTTGTATTGTAATATGAGTGAAACGCTGTCATACAAGACGTTTTTGACGCTGTCCATACCGGAAGTATAAGGTTGAGAAATTGTTGTATTGTAATATGAGTGAAACGCTGTCATACAAGACGTTTTTGACGCTGTCCATACCGGAAGTATAAGGTTGAGAAATATTTTGTATTATAATATGAGTGAAACGCTGTCATACAAGACGTTTTTGACGCTGTCCATACCGGAAGTATAAGGTTGAGAAATATGTTGTATTGTAATATGAGTGAAACGCTGTCATACAAGACGTTTTTGACGCTGTCCATACCGGAAGTATAAGGTTGAGAAATTGTTGTATTGTAATATGAGTGAAACGCTGTCATACAAGACGTTTTTGACGCTGTCCATACCGGAAGTATAAGGTTGAGAAATTGTTGTATTGTAATATGAGTGAAACGCTGTCATACAAGACGTTTTTGACGCTGTCCATACCGGAAGTATAAGGTTGAGAAATTGTTGTATTGTAATATGAGTGAAACGCTGTCATACAAGACGTTTTTGACGCTGTCCATACCGGAAGTATAAGGTTGAGAAATATTTTGTATTATAATATGAGTGAAACGCTGTCATACAAGACGTTTTTGACGCTGTCCATACCGGAAGTATAAGGTTGAGAAATTGTTGTATTGTAATATGAGTGAAACGCTGTCATACAAGACGTTTTTGACGCTGTCCATACCGGAAGTATAAGGTTGAGAAATATTTTGTATTATAATATGAGTGAAACGCTGTCATACAAGACGTTTTTGACGCTGTCCATACCGGAAGTATAAGGTTGAGAAATTGTTGTATTGTAATATGAGTGAAACGCTGTCATACAAGACGTTTTTGACGCTGTCCATACCGGAAGTATAAGGTTGAGAAATATTTTGTATTATAATATGAGTGAAACGCTGTCATACAAGACGTTTTTGACGCTGTCCATACCGGAAGTATAAGGTTGAGAAATTGTTGTATTGTAATATGAGTGAAACGCTGTCATACAAGACGTTTTTGACGCTGTCCATACCGGAAGTATAAGGTTGAGAAATTGTTGTATTGTAATATGAGTGAAACGCTGTCATACAAGACGTTTTTGACGCTGTCCATACCGGAAGTATAAGGTTGAGAAATTGTTGTATTGTAATATGAGTGAAACGCTGTCATACAAGACGTTTTTGACGCTGTCCATACCGGAAGTATAAGGTTGAGAAATATTTTGTATTATAATATGAGTGAAACGCTGTCATACAAGACGTTTTTGACGCTGTCCATACCGGAAGTATAAGGTTGAGAAATTGTTGTATTGTAATATGAGTGAAACGCTGTCATACAAGACGTTTTTGACGCTGTCCATACCGGAAGTATAAGGTTGAGAAATATTTTGTATTATAATATGAGTGAAACGCTGTCATACAAGACGTTTTTGACGCTGTCCATACCGGAAGTATAAGGTTGAGAAATTGTTGTATTGTAATATGAGTGAAACGCTGTCATACAAGACGTTTTTGACGCTGTCCATACCGGAAGTATAAGGTTGAGAAATTGTTGTATTGTAATATGAGTGAAACGCTGTCATACAAGACGTTTTTGACGCTGTCCATACCGGAAGTATAAGGTTGAGAAATATTTTGTATTATAATATGAGTGAAACGCTGTCATACAAGACGTTTTTGACGCTGTCCATACCGGAAGTATAAGGTTGAGAAATTGTTGTATTGTAATATGAGTGAAACGCTGTCATACAAGACGTTTTTGACGCTGTCCATACCGGAAGTATAAGGTTGAGAAATATGTTGTATTGTAATATGAGTGAAACGCTGTCATACAAGACGTTTTTGACGCTGTCCATACCGGAAGTATAAGGTTGAGAAATATGTTGTATAGTAATATGAGTGAAACGCTGTCATACAAGACGTTTTTGACGCTGTCCATACCGGAAGTATAAGGTTGAGAAATTGTTGTATTGTAATATGAGTGAAACGCTGTCATACAAGACGTTTTTGACGCTGTCCATACCGGAAGTATAAGGTTGAGAAATTGTTGTATTGTAATATGAGTGAAACGCTGTCATACAAGACGTTTTTGACGCTGTCCATACCGGAAGTATAAGGTTGAGAAATATGTTGTATTATAATATGAGTGAAACGCTGTCATACAAGACGTTTTTGACGCTGTCCATACCGGAAGTATAAGGTTGAGAAATTGTTGTATTATAATATGAGTGAAACGCTGTCATACAAGACGTTTTTGACGCTGTCCATACCGGAAGTATAAGGTTGAGAAATTGTTGTATTGTAATATGAGTGAAACGCTGTCATACAAGACGTTTTTGACGCTGTCCATACCGGAAGTATAAGGTTGAGAAATATGTTGTATTGTAATATGAGTGAAACGCTGTCATACAAGACGTTTTTGACGCTGTCCATACCGGAAGTATAAGGTTGAGAAATATGTTGTATAGTAATATGAGTGAAACGCTGTCATACAAGACGTTTTTGACGCTGTCCATACCGGAAGTATAAGGTTGAGAAATTGTTGTATTGTAATATGAGTGAAACGCTGTCATACAAGACGTTTTTGACGCTGTCCATACCGGAAGTATAAGGTTGAGAAATATGTTACATTATAATATGAGTGAAACGCTGTCATACAAGACGTTTTTGACGCTGTCCATACCGGAAGTATAAGGTTGAGAAATTGTTGTATTGTAATATGAGTGAAACGCTGTCATACAAGACGTTTTTGACGCTGTCCATACCGGAAGTATAAGGTTGAGAAATATGTTGTATTATAATATGAGTGAAACGCTGTCATACAAGACGTTTTTGACGCTGTCCATACCGGAAGTATAAGGTTGAGAAATTGTTGTATTGTAATATGAGTGAAACGCTGTCATACAAGACGTTTTTGACGCTGTCCATACCGGAAGTATAAGGTTGAGAAATTGTTGTATTGTAATATGAGTGAAACGCTGTCATACAAGACGTTTTTGACGCTGTCCATACCGGAAGTATAAGGTTGAGAAATATGTTACATTATAATATGAGTGAAACGCTGTCATACAAGACGTTTTTGACGCTGTCCATACCGGAAGTATAAGGTTGAGAAATTGTTGTATTGTAATATGAGTGAAACGCTGTCATACAAGACGTTTTTGACGCTGTCCATACCGGAAGTATAAGGTTGAGAAATATGTTGTATAGTAATATGAGTGAAACGCTGTCATACAAGACGTTTTTGACGCTGTCCATACCGGAAGTATAAGGTTGAGAAATTGTTGTATTGTAATATGAGTGAAATGCTGTCATACAAGACGTTTTTGACGCTGTCCATACCGGAAGTGTAAGGTTGAGAAATTGTTGTATTGTAATATGAGTGAAACGCTGTCATACAAGACGTTTTTGACGCTGTCCATACCGGAAGTATAAGGTTGAGAAATATGTTGTATAGTAATATGAGTGAAACGCTGTCATACAAGACGTTTTTGACGCTGTCCATACCGGAAGTATAAGGTTGAGAAATATGTTGTATTGTAATATGAGTGAAACGCTGTCATACAAGACGTTTTTGACGCTGTCCATACCGGAAGTATAAGGTTGAGAAATATGTTACATTATAATATGAGTGAAACGCTGTCATACAAGACGTTTTTGACGCTGTCCATACCGGAAGTATAAGGTTGAGAAATATGTTGTATTATAATATGAGTGAAACGCTGTCATACAAGACGTTTTTGACGCTGTCCATACCGGAAGTATAAGGTTGAGAAATTGTTGTATTGTAATATGAGTGAAACGCTGTCATACAAGACGTTTTTGACGCTGTCCATACCGGAAGTATAAGGTTGAGAAATATGTTACATTATAATATGAGTGAAACGCTGTCATACAAGACGTTTTTGACGCTGTCCATACCGGAAGTATAAGGTTGAGAAATTGTTGTATTGTAATATGAGTGAAACGCTGTCATACAAGACGTTTTTGACGCTGTCCATACCGGAAGTATAAGGTTGAGAAATATGTTGTATAGTAATATGAGTGAAACGCTGTCATACAAGACGTTTTTGACGCTGTCCATACCGGAAGTATAAGGTTGAGAAATTGTTGTATTGTAATATGAGTGAAACGCTGTCATACAAGACGTTTTTGACGCTGTCCATACCGGAAGTATAAGGTTGAGAAATTGTTGTATTGTAATATGAGTGAAACGCTGTCATACAAGACGTTTTTGACGCTGTCCATACCGGAAGTATAAGGTTGAGAAATATGTTGTATTATAATATGAGTGAAACGCTGTCATACAAGACGTTTTTGACGCTGTCCATACCGGAAGTATAAGGTTGAGAAATATGTTGTATAGTAATATGAGTGAAACGCTGTCATACAAGACGTTTTTGACGCTGTCCATACCGGAAGTATAAGGTTGAGAAATTGTTGTATTGTAATATGAGTGAAACGCTGTCATACAAGACGTTTTTGACGCTGTCCATACCGGAAGTATAAGGTTGAGAAATTGTTGTATTGTAATATGAGTGAAACGCTGTCATACAAGACGTTTTTGACGCTGTCCATACCGGAAGTATAAGGTTGAGAAATATGTTGTATAGTAATATGAGTGAAACGCTGTCATACAAGACGTTTTTGACGCTGTCCATACCGGAAGTATAAGGTTGAGAAATTGTTGTATTGTAATATGAGTGAAACGCTGTCATACAAGACGTTTTTGACGCTGTCCATACCGGAAGTATAAGGTTGAGAAATTGTTGTATTGTAATATGAGTGAAACGCTGTCATACAAGACGTTTTTGACGCTGTCCATACCGGAAGTATAAGGTTGAGAAATATGTTGTATAGTAATATGAGTGAAACGCTGTCATACAAGACGTTTTTGACGCTGTCCATACCGGAAGTATAAGGTTGAGAAATTGTTGTATTGTAATATGAGTGAAACGCTGTCATACAAGACGTTTTTGACGCTGTCCATACCGGAAGTATAAGGTTGAGAAATTGTTGTATTGTAATATGAGTGAAACGCTGTCATACAAGACGTTTTTGACGCTGTCCATACCGGAAGTATAAGGTTGAGAAATATGTTACATTATAATATGAGTGAAACGCTGTCATACAAGACGTTTTTGACGCTGTCCATACCGGAAGTATAAGGTTGAGAAATTGTTGTATTGTAATATGAGTGAAACGCTGTCATACAAGACGTTTTTGACGCTGTCCATACCGGAAGTATAAGGTTGAGAAATATGTTGTATTATAATATGAGTGAAACGCTGTCATACAAGACGTTTTTGACGCTGTCCATACCGGAAGTATAAGGTTGAGAAATATGTTGTATAGTAATATGAGTGAAACGCTGTCATACAAGACGTTTTTGACGCTGTCCATACCGGAAGTATAAGGTTGAGAAATATGTTGTATTATAATATGAGTGAAACGCTGTCATACAAGACGTTTTTGACGCTGTCCATACCGGAAGTATAAGGTTGAGAAATATGTTGTATAGTAATATGAGTGAAACGCTGTCATACAAGACGTTTTTGACGCTGTCCATACCGGAAGTATAAGGTTGAGAAATATGTTGTATTGTAATATGAGTGAAACGCTGTCATACAAGACGTTTTTGACGCTGTCCATACCGGAAGTATAAGGTTGAGAAATATGTTACATTGTAATATGAGTGAAACGCTGTCATACAAGACGTTTTTGACGCGGTCCATACCGGAAGTATAAGGTTGAGAAATATGTTACATTGTAATATGAGTGAAACGCTGTCATACAAGACGTTTTTGACGCTGTCCATACCGGAAGTATAAGGTTGAGAAATATGTTGTATAGTAATATGAGTGAAACGCTGTCATACAAGACGTTTTTGACGCTGTCCATACCGGAAGTATAAGGTTGAGAAATATGTTGTATAGTAATATGAGTGAAACGCTGTCATAGAAGACGTTTTTGACGCGGTCCATACCGGAAGTATAAGGTTGAGAAATATGTTACATTGTAATATGAGTGAAACGCTGTCATACAAGACGTTTTTGACGCTGTCCATACCGGAAGTATAAGGTTGAGAAATATGTTGTATAGTAATATGAGTGAAACGCTGTCATACAAGACGTTTTTGACGCTGTCCATACCGGAAGTATAAGGTTGAGAAATATGTTGTATAGTAATATGAGTGAAACGCTGTCATACAAGACGTTTTTGACGCTGTCCATACCGGAAGTATAAGGTTGAGAAATATGTTGTATAGTAATATGAGTGAAACGCTGTCATACAAGACGTTTTTGACGCTGTCCATACCGGAAGTATAAGGTTGAGAAATATGTTGTATTGTAATATGAGTGAAACGCTGTCATACAAGACGTTTTTGACGCTGTCCATACCGGAAGTATAAGGTTGAGAAATATGTTGTATAGTAATATGAGTGAAACGCTGTCATACAAGACGTTTTTGACGCTGTCCATACCGGAAGTATAAGGTTGAGAAATATGTTGTATAGTAATATGAGTGAAACGCTGTCATACAAGACGTTTTTGACGCTGTCCATACCGGAAGTATAAGGTTGAGAAATATGTTGTATAGTAATATGAGTGAAACGCTGTCATACAAGACGTTTTTGACGCTGTCCATACCGGAAGTATAAGGTTGAGAAATATGTTGTATAGTAATATGAGTGAAACGCTGTCATACAAGACGTTTTTGACGCTGTCCATACCGGAAGTATAAGGTTGAGAAATATGTTGTATAGTAATATGAGTGAAACGCTGTCATACAAGACGTTTTTGACGCTGTCCATACCGGAAGTATAAGGTTGAGAAATATGTTGTATAGTAATATGAGTGAAACGCTGTCATACAAGACGTTTTTGACGCTGTCCATACCGGAAGTATAAGGTTGAGAAATATGTTGTATAGTAATATGAGTGAAACGCTGTCATACAAGACGTTTTTGACGCTGTCCATACCGGAAGTATAAGGTTGAGAAATATGTTGTATTGTAATATGAGTGAAACGCTGTCATACAAGACGTTTTTGACGCTGTCCATACCGGAAGTATAAGGTTGAGAAATTGTTGTATTGTAATATGAGTGAAACGCTGTCATACAAGACGTTTTTGACGCTGTCCATACCGGAAGTATAAGGTTGAGAAATATGTTGTATAGTAATATGAGTGAAACGCTGTCATACAAGACGTTTTTGACGCTGTCCATACCGGAAGTATAAGGTTGAGAAATATGTTGTATAGTAATATGAGTGAAACGCTGTCATACAAGACGTTTTTGACGCTGTCCATACCGGAAGTATAAGGTTGAGAAATATGTTGTATAGTAATATGAGTGAAACGCTGTCATACAAGACGTTTTTGACGCTGTCCATACCGGAAGTATAAGGTTGAGAAATATGTTGTATAGTAATATGAGTGAA
Organism: Magicicada septendecula; assembly: GCA_034769895.1. Lineage (NCBI taxonomy): Eukaryota > Metazoa > Arthropoda > Insecta > Hemiptera > Cicadidae > Magicicada > Magicicada septendecula. Next base: position 8,474,199 of record CM068371.1, read on the forward strand.
ACGCTGTCATACAAGACGTTTTTGACGCTGTCCATACCGGAAGTATAAGGTTGAGAAATATGTTGTATAGTAATATGAGTGAAACGCTGTCATACAAGACGTTTTTGACGCTGTCCATACCGGAAGTATAAGGTTGAGAAATATGTTGTATAGTAATATGAGTGAAACGCTGTCATACAAGACGTTTTTGACGCTGTCCATACCGGAAGTATAAGGTTGAGAAATTGTTGTATTGTAATATGAGTGAAACGCTGTCATACAAGACGTTTTTGACGCTGTCCATACCGGAAGTATAAGGTTGAGAAATATGTTGTATAGTAATATGAGTGAAACGCTGTCATACAAGACGTTTTTGACGCTGTCCATACCGGAAGTATAAGGTTGAGAAATTGTTGTATTGTAATATGAGTGAAACGCTGTCATACAAGACGTTTTTGACGCTGTCCATACCGGAAGTATAAGGTTGAGAAATATGTTGTATAGTAATATGAGTGAAACGCTGTCATACAAGACGTTTTTGACGCTGTCCATACCGGAAGTATAAGGTTGAGAAATTGTTGTATTGTAATATGAGTGAAACGCTGTCATACAAGACGTTTTTGACGCTGTCCATACCGGAAGTATAAGGTTGAGAAATATGTTGTATAGTAATATGAGTGAAACGCTGTCATACAAGACGTTTTTGACGCTGTCCATACCGGAAGTATAAGGTTGAGAAATTGTTGTATTGTAATATGAGTGAAACGCTGTCATACAAGACGTTTTTGACGCTGTCCATACCGGAAGTATAAGGTTGAGAAATATGTTGTATAGTAATATGAGTGAAACGCTGTCATACAAGACGTTTTTGACGCTGTCCATACCGGAAGTATAAGGTTGAGAAATTGTTGTATTGTAATATGAGTGAAACGCTGTCATACAAGACGTTTTTGACGCTGTCCATACCGGAAGTATAAGGTTGAGAAATATGTTGTATAGTAATATGAGTGAAACGCTGTCATACAAGACGTTTTTGACGCTGTCCATACCGGAAGTATAAGGTTGAGAAATTGTTGTATTGTAATATGAGTGAAACGCTGTCATACAAGACGTTTTTGACGCTGTCCATACCGGAAGTATAAGGTTGAGAAATATGTTGTATAGTAATATGAGTGAAACGCTGTCATACAAGACGTTTTTGACGCTGTCCATACCGGAAGTATAAGGTTGAGAAATATGTTGTATAGTAATATGAGTGAAACGCTGTCATACAAGACGTTTTTGACGCTGTCCATACCGGAAGTATAAGGTTGAGAAATATGTTGTATAGTAATATGAGTGAAACGCTGTCATACAAGACGTTTTTGACGCTGTCCATACCGGAAGTATAAGGTTGAGAAATATGTTGTATAGTAATATGAGTGAAACGCTGTCATACAAGACGTTTTTGACGCTGTCCATACCGGAAGTATAAGGTTGAGAAATATGTTGTATAGTAATATGAGTGAAACGCTGTCATACAAGACGTTTTTGACGCTGTCCATACCGGAAGTATAAGGTTGAGAAATATGTTGTATAGTAATATGAGTGAAACGCTGTCATACAAGACGTTTTTGACGCTGTCCATACCGGAAGTATAAGGTTGAGAAATATGTTGTATAGTAATATGAGTGAAACGCTGTCATACAAGACGTTTTTGACGCTGTCCATACCGGAAGTATAAGGTTGAGAAATTGTTGTATTGTAATATGAGTGAAACGCTGTCATACAAGACGTTTTTGACGCTGTCCATACCGGAAGTATAAGGTTGAGAAATTGTTGTATAGTAATATGAGTGAAACGCTGTCATACAAGACGTTTTTGACGCTGTCCATACCGGAAGTATAAGGTTGAGAAATATGTTGTATAGTAATATGAGTGAAACGCTGTCATACAAGACGTTTTTGACGCTGTCCATACCGGAAGTATAAGGTTGAGAAATTGTTGTATTGTAATATGAGTGAAACGCTGTCATACAAGACGTTTTTGACGCTGTCCATACCGGAAGTATAAGGTTGAGAAATATGTTGTATAGTAATATGAGTGAAACGCTGTCATACAAGACGTTTTTGACGCTGTCCATACCGGAAGTATAAGGTTGAGAAATTGTTGTATTGTAATATGAGTGAAACGCTGTCATACAAGACGTTTTTGACGCTGTCCATACCGGAAGTATAAGGTTGAGAAATATGTTGTATAGTAATATGAGTGAAACGCTGTCATACAAGACGTTTTTGACGCTGTCCATACCGGAAGTATAAGGTTGAGAAATATGTTACATTGTAATATGAGTGAAACGCTGTCATACAAGACGTTTTTGACGCTGTCCATACCGGAAGTATAAGGTCCATACCGGAAGAAAACTTCAAAAACTTAGTGGACACCGGCCGCCGAAGTCTACATAAGAATATAATCTTCATCTGTACCAGAGTATTAAGTAAATCAGATGACGGAGTTAGGTTTGTAACAGAAACATCCACTGATGTTTCTGCTTATAGAATAGTGCTTTTTTAAGATTGTAGCAAATCTTGAGCCCAAGTTCTGTGGAGTCTTCTCACATCGAGACTGTTGTTGTATAAGCTGCTCTATTGTCTTATTTTCGTGGTCTACTGTTTGACGTCTGTATTTTGTTGCAACCTCCTGGTCTTTTATGAGAGGTATTTTCAGGTCGGCGTGAGTGTTGTCTGTTTGCTGACGCATCATGGGGGATCTACTATAGCTCGCAGCTATTTTGACTGAAATCTTTGGATGATTTTTAATGTTGTGGGTTTGGCGCATCCCCATAGCTGGCGTCCGTAGGACCATATAGGTCTGGAAACGATTCTGCGAGTACCCCAGCTACTAAGTAAATCTGCAGTGATACGTCTTTGTGTACGAAGATAATGTTACGTTGTAACTTACAGTATACTTAATCCATAGACTAAGAGCAATCCGTGGATAAAATTTTGTAATGATCACGCAATCGCAATGTTTCTTTTGATTTGTATATTTTAGACTCAAGATTTCTTAAAAAAAAAAAAAAAAAAAAAAAAAAACGGGTGCTACTTTTATTCTAATCATGATAGAATGGTAAAAATAATTTTATAAACGTTTTTTAATTGATACTGCTAAACTCGCAAAGTACCAGCGTAACTTGTACTTGGTAACAACGATCTATCTGCTCTTTTGTCATTGATGTCTAAACTAGGGTTACCACATTTTTTCAGACCAAAACGGTGACACCTTGGTAAAATTTGTGGTCTTAAACGAGGACATTCAAGGACACATTGTTAAATTTCATGCTGTTAATCGAGGAGGAGGATTATCTGTGTATGTTCTAATTAATGACACAATATTATAGTCGTTTCACAGTTTAATTGTAGCCTAGTTAAAAAACATTAAATTATATATTGAATTTCAGTTTACATTCATTAATTAACTTAGGCCTACGTAATTTGCTTTGCTGGAAGGTTGTGGGCTGTCTGTTTTATATTTTGCATAATCGCTTGATTTCAGGGGGAACGTGCCGGAACCTCTTGGATCCAAAAATAAATTACCGAAAAAATGTATATGAAAATCAAAACCTAATTATTACGAAAATGTACTACTACTTTTTAAATTGTTCCCCACATCATCCCCACAAGAAAACTAAACATTTGTCAAAATCAAAGACTAGCACTAATCTTTATCTTAACTACTATCGTTCAAAAAATGTCCCAATAACTTATGGAGAAAATGAAACAAAACAACTTGCTTCGAAATTAAAACTACATGAAAGGTAGCTTGATTCGGAGCTTCCGAGAATTTTTCCGGCGAGTCTTTCTACCTTGAAATATTCTATTGAATCAACTGCAGTAACTTCAAGTGAATGTGAGAGGGCTGATTTCTGGCCATCGTATAGCATTGCACTCAAAGAGCAAATAAAGGTCAAGAAACAAACAATATGACGACACAACGATGAAACTATAGAAACTTTTTTTAAATGTCCGAACCACCACCGTAAGCATCACTTACAGTTTGATCGAGGCTCCGGGATGACGCACCGCATCATGAGTAACATGTTTTCGATTGTCGTGCGGCTAACCTGACGATGGAGCTCTTTACAAATATCAGTAAACTTTATTACATTTATAGATACAAGTTTATACGTATGTTACATATTTTATAAGTTTTTAAAAATGTAAACCTCCTTTGTAAAGTTAACCTGATGTAAACTTATACGCTGATATAAAACATAAGTATATTTGTGTCTGTAAAACTTTTGAATTCATACGTTCCGGCACCTATAATTTTAGAAATCTACCACTGTTTTCCATCTCTATTACTAATACGTATAACGCAGCTACATTAGTAATATTATCATATTTTTAACAATTTTTTGAAATCAATTTTATACTTTTGTACTCTGAATTATACTTTACGTTAAGTAAAGATTTTTCTTATCTGTATACATACTTCTTCTTTCTCAACGACACCCATTCTCTGATCGGCAAATTGAATACCTAAGTTTATCATGCGGGACGGCTAATATACGGTCCATCCAGTGAACCTCTACACGCTAGTAACTAACTAGTCTCAGTTACCTTGTTTTATTTTGTGACCAGATGTGGAACCTCTCTTACTCAGTCAGACGATGCTCAATACTCAGACGACGATGACCTTGATGCTCAATAACCTGCTCGTTTTTCTTAGTTCTCTCCTTCAGTCATTAGTGACCTAGCATCTAATAGCAAGTCAGCATTTGCTTGTGTGCTGTCACCTCTACCAGGTACACCTTCTATGCATTCATGCTGATGTGGTTTTCATCTTAGACAAGGGGTAGCTATACTGGGTTCTCAGCCACCAACTTATTAATCAGGTCCACTACGCGTAATGAATGTGTCTGCTGAGTATTACCCGAGTGGAACAGAGAATGCTTCTGGCTTCTCATAGGCTGGGTTATAATGCTCATGGTGTGTGGTAAATATAGGGTTGCCAACCATACTTTATAATAAAGTATCCTACTTTATTTTTGGTGAATATACTTTATACTTTTGCATAAAAATAAAGTATGCGAAAATACTTTATTTTGAGTCTTTACTGTAATGCACGAAACGAAACACTCTCATACGTAATTTCCGAACGATTTATCGATGCCTAAGATAAAACAGAACGGAACACACACGATTAACAATGATTATTTATTATTGAACGAAACGGCAGATGGCAGTCCATATCAGTTTCCTTTCTAGATCATTATTTATACGTTGTTGTAAAAAAGATTAAATATTAAAATGGATGATTTATATTCCGAGTCAATAAGACTTAAAGAAATCCAAAGACAATCAACAAATAATGACAAAGAATTTTCAGAAAAAAAATACTGCTGAAAAGTGGCAATATATACTTAGGAATGCGTGTGATAACTTACCAAATATAAAAAAAATTATTTCTTATCTGCTCTCTGTTCCCGCAACCTCAGGTTTCACTGAAAGAGTTTTCTCGGTGATGCGAGAAGAGAGAAACAGGGCGTCCATAAATTTAATAAAAAATGAGTTATTTATTTATTTAAATCTAGATTTAGATTGTAATACTAGCTATCAAACCCTCAAAGATAACCAAAAATTGTTAGCTTGTGCTAAAAGCACAAAAAAAATATGTATTTAAGGTGATAAAAACTTAAATTTAAATAATACTTTTTTTTCTTACAAATACTTTTTTTTTCCTCTTCCAACAGACAAGTTACGTTATTTTCCTCAAAAAAAGTTGGCAACCCTAGGTGCATAGCAACAGCACTAATAATAAACGGATACTGTTCTTTTAAAGACTGACTGAACGCATATTTTCGTTTCTGTATTATTAACAAGTTGTTAAAAATTAAATAATTAACTGAAATTAAAACTGACGCATTTTCACTAACTTAACTGAAATAACAAGAATACTATATCCACGATTCTGTGTGCTAACATAACCAAAACAGCACTATATCGTTTGACATAGTCCTACATATATTATATATTATGGATATCGATCGTACATGTTTATGATTTTATCATGTGCGGTAAGTTTATTCCGGTATTTCCATTGATGAATTAGAACAAAAAATTTTGAAAACTCGATTAATGAGGAACTGAAGTTAACACTCTTGCTACCATGTGTACCATTTTTGGACACACAACACTTTTTCTAGAGCCCGTGTGTACCACATCTGGACATATTAAATTTTCCGTACAACCCACGTGTACCAAAGTTGGACACATTGCATGACTGTGTTTTGAAAGTATTGGCAACATGTGGAACCATGCAGATAGAGTTTTACATTCTTCTGGGCCAGAGTGAAAGAAATATGCTCTTGGGTTAAGTTAGCAATACTGTACTGTCAACAAAATCGGCTGTTATAACATATATAAAAAAAGATATCTGGACCAGGGAGGAATTCATTCTTGACAGGTCTGGTAGCGACAGGTTTTCCTGTCACCGGTGTCTGGGAGCGAAAGTGTTAAATGTGGCAAAAAAAAGAACAAAATCGCGTTTTAGTCGAACCGCGCCCGGACGCGGATCGAGGACAGTCCGGGGCAAACGAGGACGTATGGTATCGCTATCTAAACTCCAGTATTCCAGTTTGTACAATGGATAATAAGAAAGTAGATAGGTGGACGGAAGGAAAACGAAGGCACGGAGAGGAGAGAGAGAGTGGGAGAGGAAAGCTGGGGTCATGTACACAGACAGGTAAGTGTTGAATGGGTTATTGTATAGCGCGGCCGGCTGTTTCTCTCTCGGAGCCACTCCTAGCTCTAAGATAGACAATTGCCAGCGAGGGGGTACCCAGCGGACACTCACACAGGTGTCGTCTTCGTCTCTGCTCTTCGTGTTTGCACTGCTCTTGTGTCTTCTTCATAAATATTTAAAATTCTTTAAAATAGTCGGTCTGTTTACATCGTTTCTGTGTATATAGCTTAATGTATGCGCGTGCGCGTGACCTTCCTCACTGGCGAAGCAGGCATCTGGTGCACGCACCGTGTAGTAGTACGATAGTTTTGCCGCTGACAATAACCACTGTTGGCAGCCCTGTCACGTAGAGTGACCGTACTAAAACCGATAGTAAAATAGTTTTATATAAAGCACAATTTTAATACAACGCTGAAAACCTGCAGCCCCGTCACTGCAGCATAGAATTTATATTATATTAAAAACAGATACTCACTTTTTTACTGCAAAACATTTTTATTTAAGTAAAAATACTCTTACGTCAACAGTCGGTAACCCTGCGCCAGCGGGAGCAAGTGCGCCCGTCGATAAGGTTTAACCCGCCCGCGTTTGTAATTTTATTTTCTTCTGGACGAAGGAACGCACCCGCATTGTACCTGCTTCGAAGTACTGTATTATAAAATATAATTAAGAAAGTTGTGTTAGTGGTTATAATCACAAACAGAATTAACACTGTTGCACACCACTCGGAACGATCGGAATAATTTGTCTACAGTGGTGTGCAACAGTGTTAATTCTGTTTATTATAAAATAGTAGCCTACAAGCCATTGTACTATAGAAGTATAGAAAATTGTACTCGAAACCGGACCGCGCTACGTCTTTCCCCAATACGATTTCGAGCTTGTCACCAAGAGCCTGCAAACACCTTTCTCCCCAAAATGATTTTTTCAAGTTTGACATTTCTGCGCACTTTATGAAAATAAATAGTGTAATTGTGGTAAGTTCTTTAATTTATTTTTATTAAAATGTTTTCCTGTTTAACCATTTTTCTTATTCAAAGTATTGTTACTTTTAATGTGCGTGTGCATGATGACAGATTGTTGATGACCTACTTATAGCATATAAGCAGATACTAGCAGAATACCCGTGCTTCGCTACGGAGTTTCACGTTGTACGTAATGAAAATGTTAGTTTAATTAATAAAGTTCAATTAAAGTAGGCTTCTTAAAAATAAATAGCTGTTGCCCACAACTTCGTTCGCGTGGTCTTCAATTTAATGCGATAATATATTTAGAACAGAATCTATTCTATTGGGTTGCCATAGTAACCAGATCTAATAGTTTTTTAAGACCGCAAAGGACCCCCCAGAGGATCGTATCGAAAAAAACACCTGTCCTATGTTGGTTCTCCCGTTGCGTAAAATATTTGTGCCAAGTTTGGTTGAAATCGGTCCAATGGTTTAGGTTGAGACGTGGAAGACCTCAAAGGACCCCCCAAAGGATCGTATCGAAAAAAACACTTGTTCTATGTTGGTTCTCCCTTTGCGTAAAATATTTGTGCCAAGTTTGGTTGAAATCGGTCCAGTGATTTAGGAGGCGATGTGGAAGACCCCAAAGAACCCCCAAAAGGACCCCATCGAAAAAACACCTATCCTATGTTGGTTCTCCCGTTGCGTAAAATATTTGTGCCAAGTTTGGTTGAAATCGGTCCAGTGGTTTAGGAGGAGATGTGGAAGACCCCAAAGAACCCCGCAAAGGACCCCATCGAAAAAAATACAGAAACCTTCGCGGACGTGCGCACAACAACTCACCGAAGTTTCATCGCAATCGGATGAATGGTATAGGAACGCATACGGGACAAACAAAGAAACATTCATTTTTATAAATATATAAGATGTAAACTATACCACTTACTTGACATAAACCATGATAGCTAAGCTAATGTACAACATATATGTATTAATTATACACATAAATGTTCCTCGATAGACACTCTATCTATTGGCGAAAACTTGAATAAATCCGTTCAGTACTTCCTGAGATTAGCGATTTCAAACACAGAGAGAAAACGGACCGACTTTACTTTATACTATGTAAAAAATAAATAGCTGTTGCCCACAACTTCGTTCGCGTGGTCTTCAATTTAATGCGATAATATATTTAGAACAGAATCTATTCTATTGGGTTGCCATAGTAACCAGATCTAATAGTTTTTTAAGACCGCAAAGGACCCCCCAGAGGATCGTATCGAAAAAAACTCCTGTCCTATGTTGGTTCTCCCGTTGCGTAAAATATTTGTGCCAAGTTTGGTTGAAATCGGTCCAATGGTTTAGGTGGAGACGTGGAAGACCCCAAAGGACCCCCCAAAGGATCGTATCGAAAATATAAATTTATAATATATAATATAATATAAATATAAATATATAATATATAATATAAATATATAATATTACTTTATATAAAGCACAATTTTAATACAACGCTGAAAACCTGCAGCCCCGTCACTGCAGCATAGAATTTATATTATATTAAAAACAGATACTCACTTTTTTACTGCACAACATTTTTATTTAAGGAAAAATAGACTACTCTACGTCAGCAGTCGGTAACCCTGCGCCAGCGGGAGCAAGTGCGCCCGTCGATAAGGTTTAACGCGCCCGCGCGAACCAATTGTAATTTTATTTTCTTCTGGACGAAGGAACGCACCCGCATTGCACCTGCTTCGAAGTACTGTATTATAAAATATAATTAAGAAAGTTGTGTTAGTGGTTATAATCGCAAACAGAATTAACACTGTTGCACACCACTCGGAACGATCGGAATAATTTTCTATAGTGGTGTGCAACAGTGTTAATTCTGTTTATTATAAAATAGTAGCCTACAAGCCATTGTACTATAGAAGTATAGAAAATTGTACTCGAAACCGGACCGCGCTACGCCTTTCCCCAATACGATTTCGAGCTTGTCACCAAGAGCCTGCAACACCTTTCTCCCCAAAATGATTTTTTCAAGTTTGACATTTCTGCGCAGTTTATGAAAATAAATAGTGTAATTGTGGTAACTTCTTTAATTTATTTTTATTAAAATGTTTTTCTGTTTAACCATTTTTGTCATTCAAAGTATTGTTAGTTTTAACGTGCATGATGACAGATTGTTGATGACCTATTTGTAATGTGAAAAATTTTCACAAGTTTATATGAAAAATACTGCAAAGCTTCTTTTGATTCGGTGTTCCACGTCGCTAAATATAAGCTCAAGGGTATTATACAGGGACAGTTAATGTTTGTAACTTCCAGCTATTGAACTCCGCACGTTTCTATATTTTCCATTGATGGGGTGCGGAGGGGTGCCCCCATCGAACTGGTCCTCAGTTATTCAAAGGGGTGCGTCCCCATAAATTCAAAGGTTGCCTATGACTGCCCTACGTTATTTAAATGAATTTATTGTAAAAGTTGCATAATATTTATATAAAAATATTCTATTTAATAAATAAAACGAACGGCCCAACCACGAACTATACACATAAATATGTGGAAAAGTAGGGTTGCCTTCTATGGTCACGTGACACGAATGGCACAGAGAGACTGACCAACCGGATCTTTGCCTACTTCCTGAGTAAGAAAACAAAAGAGTTCTGAAAGAATTGGGTTCATGCGTGACGACATACACGAGCGCGACCCTCTTCAAAAGAAACTAACTTGGAGCATAACAGAGTTTCCAGGAAAACCCCGGGTGGAGAACAAGGAAGACGTGAACTGAGAACGAAAGGAAGCGCACAGAAAAGAATACTGAGCAAACGATGAAGCCCGAGAGGAAGACGGTTTCGGTCAGTTGCGACGAAGAAACGTTTTTACCTGTTTTTACGCGTCAACTGCGCCCCGCACTTTCACTTCCTGACCGAATCTGTCATGTAAAAACATTCCTATTCTGAACTTCGATGAGATTTCAATTCTGCAACTTTTTATTTGCGCGAGTAACCTCTTTCTTCCAATATTTTTGTTAGGTTAGGTTACATTATGTTAGGCTAGGAATGAGTAGAATTATAACGGTAATTTCTGTATTATAATAATAACATGAAAATGCAATTGATCGCAATTTACCGGGTTCAAATTTCTACCTCGGTCGCAACTGACCCGGTTTTATACGATTGTGTCGCAACTGACCCCGGCTCGAGGAAGAAAACTGATGAATTAACGTGATCCAAAACTGGCCGAAACGTAACACAACTTTATTAGGCTATAAAAATATAGAAAAATGTGCTTGAACATAATTAAAATCTACAGACTACAGTTCATCATCCGAATACGGATGAACTCAACATCCGATTGTAAAATGTATCACTGACAAGAGTGTTCGATACTATTCGGAGACAAAAGGTCCTTCCCGATTTATTAGGTGGTTTGCATGAACAACATTTTACGATACTCTCAGTTTCTACACCTGAAAGGTCACTTTCTACTTTGAAACGCGTAAAATATAATTTAAGTAACAAACATATTGAAATAAACTGTTTGGTATTCGCAGATGACTTTCTGAACATCTGACATCTGCAGTAACACAAGTTAATTTTTTATAGGACATAACCAGTAGAAAACAGGCTTAAGAATTTCTGCAGAAAAAAAAACAAATTTCTCACAAACATTAAAAATGCGCTAAAATTCTTCTAACAGATAATGGTCGAATGGAGAGTGTTAGAAAATTTAAGTGTCTAGGGGAAATAAAGAATAGACGACTATAGGTTAACAAAACAGATCTTCAGATATCTGTGCAGAAAGAAGTCAACATCCAGTTGGATTAAAGAAGTCAAAAAGGATTTAGAAAAAAATAACATAAACGCAGAAGAAGCAATTGAAAGAGAAGTTTTTCGGGCAAAAGTGTTAAAAATGGAAGGAGTCCAGGTTAGGAGAGAGAAGAACACAGGTTCAAAGTGGACTGAAGACAGGAAGAAGAGACATAGTGAAAAGATGAAAGGATACTGGATAAAAAGAAAAGTACGAGGAATAAAGAATTGAAATTGGTATGTGATCCTCAGATGGCCGATACAAATAGAACAAAAAATTTGAATAAACACGACCTATCAGAACAGACTGACTAGACTAGTCTTGCTCTTCTCTCCGTATGGATGCGCTTACTTGTATAGATAGCGACAGTGTGGTAGAGCGGTCCTTATGGCGCGGTATCAAGTCGGGTATATACATTTTACCTTTAAAGTAGGTCTAGGAAAGTAGGAAAAATAATAAAATAGCATAAAAATTAATCATCATCTTCTTAACGATTTTAGGCTTTAGCGGTCTGTTCCTATTCCACAGTCCACGTTTTCTTAAGACTACCAACTTTTCTTCTACCTCTAGGGTTGTACTCTTTCGCGATCTTAGGTATTCTACTGTCTTCCATTCTATCTATGTGTTGAATCCACTTTCTTCTGTACTTTTTAATCCTTTCATTAACTGCAAAAATATCTAAATCACTATGCGAAACATATGGCCGTTTGGACCAGAGCCTCAACCTACTCAAGCCGTCGTGCGTGGCGAGAAGAGCCACACCCAGATCTGTGACGGATCTAGACCACAGAAGGTCGATAAAAAAGTCTAGCCGGCATAGGGGTGGTTGGCCTATACGGTGGTCTCAATCAACAACTCACAATTCCAACAGTAGCCTCGGAAACCAAGACATAAAAATTAAGATTAACAAAATTCGTCAACTTTTTTCGACCCTCTGAGGGGGTACTCCGGTCCCGTTCGTCCCTCCCCCCGTAAATACGCCCCCTGAAAGTACGAAAATGAAAGTAGGAATCATGGTAGCAGTGAACGTGATAACCAGCAGAGCAGTAGCGTGACATCCATGTGACCGCTTTTGCCGACGGCAACAGTACTGGAAATAAGAGAAAAAATATTAATTATATCGCAGAATAAATACTTTAGTTATTGAATAATTTGAAATCCGAACAATATTATTAGGAAAACTTGGAAGAAAAGCGTAGCATTGCTTCAGAACTGCTGTCCACTTGCACCGTTTTGTGTTGCCGGCTCGGACATAGGTAATTCTTTACTGCGTATTGTTATTGACCTCGTAGTAGTTGTCACTGTACAAACTGTGGAGGGGGGAACACATTCGTCCGCCCAATGTGTTGCCGCTGTATAAACCGGCAAAACGCTCAATACCAGCTATATTCGTTTCGGAATTGACGTGCAGCAGTTACTACGTACCTATTCATGTTTTGTTCGTTTGGTTTCTCTGTTTGTCTTTATTATTTTTTATTCGATTATTTGTATTCTGATTTATTCTGTGTAAGTATAATGAGAGTCAGTTCCCGTTGAGCCGGGACCCTCTTCTTCTCCCAGCGAATTATACAAAATGCTCTAAAAAGAACACTTGGTACAAGAAAAAATTCGAATTAATTTTTAGGTTAAGTTTTAGGCCTATCACAACCGGCAACAGGTGTTATGTACCCACCCCACGTCATTGAAGCAGAGGATCTGTCGCAAGTCAGCAGCACATGCACAAGTGAGAACATGACACAGTATTTATGGCTGTAGAAAATTATCGGTGACTTTATTGTTTGTTTTGTTGTTATGTTCTTGGTAAACTGTAAAGGCAGTAATTGTCCATAGCCACCGGCTGAGCACGCTTCTAAGAATACACGCTCACGTCATTTGACTAACTGCTAATTTAGTCTTGGGCGCGCGCGCACCCATTGGTGTCATCACGCGTTTACGTAATTTTTCTGTGTTTACCGGGTTCAGTTGAAAAGTTCGCGGAGCGACATTAATAGCTCAGTGGTAGAACTAAAATCTTTCGTGTGCTGCAAGACGCATATTTCGCGTGCACACCTTTTAATTTCCGTATACGCATATATATCTGTAATGTATTCACTTTTTACCAGCTGTTTGAAATTTTCTTGTCACTCGAGTTTTTTAAATGCACAAAATCAAACATCGTGTTGTCACGAATTCTCTGTTAAAAACGTTTTAGCGCCAATGGAAAATCAACACGAAATTGTAAATGTGTTATGAGATGCTGCGCCTTCAGAAACAACGGTAAGTGGGGCACACTCGAGTTTTTAAACGTGGTCGTACAAGCACTGCAGACGATCCCAGCAGTGGACGTCCAAAAAGTGCAACAAAAATGACATTATTGAAAAAATTTCATAGGGTTTGGGAAGACCGCAGATTGAGGAGTGGATGACGTTGCTGAAATCATAGGTATCTCATATGAGCGTGTGCATCATACTTTGACTCTAGAACTTGGTGTGAAAAAGCGTTGTGCAAGATGGCTGCCGCATCTGGAGTTGATGCATTTTTGGGCGTCCACTGCGACCTCATTTTCAATGCTCGTATGACCACATTTAAACTCAAGTGTCTACTTACAAACCGTTTGTTTTGAAGTCGTGATACATCTCCTGACACATTTACAATTTCGTTCTGAATATCCGTTGGCGCTAAACAATTTCTAACAATGAATCACGCAACGATGTTTGATTTTGTCCGTTTTTCAAAACACGCATGACTCGTCAATAGTAAACAGCTTCTAAACAATGAATAAATTGATAGATAGGTGTGGAATTTCACAGGAGTTCACAGAAAATATAAATCTTACAGGACACGAACAAATTTTAGTTTTATCGCTAAGCTACAGCTGTCGTTCCGCGAACCTTTCAACTGACCCTCGTATGACGTTGCTGCCGCTCCGGAACAGATGCATCACAAGACTTTTTTGGTTTAAACATGAAATATACAGTGTATCCTTCATAAAGCGATGAAAACACATGGGGAAATGTCACACACTGTACGTTTCTGCTACACTTAAGTGTTGGCGTTGCAGTCTGTCCAGGGGAGGAACTACCGGGTGGCTAAACTGGCAAATGCCCAGGGGTCCACTAGATAAAGTCCTTCATTCTTTTTTCATCATCACCACCACCACTCCAAGGACTAGCCCTTAGACCTGTTCCGGAACCCATCTCCTCCTCGGTCTACCGACATCTTTCTTCCCAGTAGCGTGATAACCCAAGGCAGCTACTGGTAGACGGATATCAACATGCGAGTGATGATATCAATCTTCTGGTGCAATGATACAATGTTTAAATCGCGTCTAATGTCCTCGTTCCTTCTCCGATCCAACAGAGAACAACCTTGCGTCCCTCTTAGAAATTGCATTTCGGCTGCCTGAATTCATTATTTTTTCATTGATAATATTATTCTAGCAAAAATTCTTCTTCTTCACTTCAGGGATTAGGTAATGTGCCTGTTCCGACTTCACATTATCAGATCTATTTCTTCCAGAAGACTTGTACTTGATTACAATTACTGGTATTCTATCGTCATCCATGCCACTTAAATGCTGTCTCTATTATCCCTATATTCTTCAATTTTCTCATTTTGATTATATATATTTAATTCTTCAGCTAAAGTGAACATGTTGTATTTCGATTTAATTTCATAGCATTACTAAATTCATGAGTAGGCTTATTTATAGCTAAATCTAAATTATAGGTCTGTGCGCACTTAGTACTAAACGTTTAAGTTGAAGGAATTAGTAAATTAGTGTTAGGTCTAATGAATTAATTTTGTTCGGATTGTTGAATTCGTATTACATGAATGAGTTAATTATTATTATATTTCTTAAATAATATAACAGTATTTTACATAACAAACTATTAATTTGCAAAAAATGAAGAATTATAGAACTGCTGTTAACCGGCAATTAAAAATGACGCGATTTGATTATTGAAAGACATAAATTAAGAAATCGTCTAGTCAGCCTCAAATATCAGCTGCTTCCAGCGTTGCCACGTTTTATATTGCGGCCCTCTACTAGTCCCAGCCATGACCTAACTCTTGGAGAAGAAGAAGAAGAATAAATGTCGTGATTTACAAAATTTAAGTTTCACTGTGGATCAGTTACAAAACGAGTCATTTTAAATATAAACTTTCGATTTTTGTAGTGTCGTGATACTTGGTTTTTCCTTCCGTGCGCGGATTGGACGACATCCAGCGATCACGTCACTTGGCAGTTTGTATCTGATTGGCACCACCGACACATGTCAGCAGTCAGCGAAGGTGCAACGTGAATTTTTTTCTCGTAAAATCTGTCATCAGTGAAAAGTACAAACAGGAAGAAATATTGTGAGTCTGGAGAAAGGAAAAATTTCTCTTTTTTTAGTGATTTATTTTGTACTTCTTGGTTTCGTTTGCCCAGGCGGTGATTTATTGATTGTTAGCGTTCTCTCTCTCTCTCTCTCTCTCTCTCTCTCTCTCTCTCTCTCTCTCTCTCTCTCTCTCTCTCTCTCTCTCTCTCTCTCTCTCTCCCTCGTCTGTCATATCATCACGCCTTCTTCCTTCTCCCTCTCTCATTTTCTCTTTCTCCTCACAAGGAGTTTTTTTTTCAACTTCTCCCTCTCTCATTTTCTCTTTCTCCTCACAAAGAGTTTTTTTTTCTCAAAGAGTTGTCTGTGTGTTGTGTGTTGTTTAGCAGGCCGATAGCTTGCTTGTAAGTGTTTCTGTCCGCGGATTCGTCTCTCAGTTACAACTTCCGTCGACTTACTTGGCTGCTTATCCACGTGCTCAGAACACCTGATAGTCATAGTCACTAAAAGGAAAACAGACTGAGGAAAATACTGCAAACAATCGTCACGGAATACAGGAAAAAGCGTTCATCAAGAACAACAATATATCAATTATTTGACATTAAGTTAACTAAATTATTCTCTCTCTCTCTCTCTCTCTCTCTCTCTCTCGCGCGCGCGCGTGTGTGTGTGTGTGTAAACGAGTTCTTAGTGTGACTTAACCGTTTGGCATTTGCCTGTCTGTTCGAAATATGTTTCACTATAACTGTTAAACGTAATTTTTGTGAAAATATGTAATATTTTGATGCGTAAAGATACGAATGATGATGATGACGATTATTATTATTATTATATTTATTATCATAACGTTTGCAAATTACATTTCAGGTACCAGATTTCAAGTATCTAGAGTGTAGCATCAAATACCAAGATGATAAGGAGGTTGAAAGGAATATTAGTCTCTTCCAGTCGCTTTGTGGCCGTTATATTAATCACTTAAAGAAGAAAACAAGGAAAGAGACGCAATTGAAATATTATAATGCAATGGCCATACAGAGGCGTAGCCAGACGGGCGGCAAAGTGAGCATAGACTTTATTCTAGACAATGGAAGTAAGCTTTATTCAAGCATTGAAACTTCTGGAGACGCTAACGGACAAATTAAAAGTTTGGAGGAATGAGCTGTGTGACAATGTCATTACTAAGGCAAAGCAGGTATGTAATAAATTTGGTGTCAGTATCACAAAAGTGATAAGAAGGAAGTGAACAATGCCAGAGGAGTATGCAGACGATTCTGCATTAACCATACGGCAAGAAATGCAACGTTCTCTAATAGAAATTTTGGACAAACTGCCAGTTGAAACATAAAAGAGTTAGAAAAAACTATTTGGGTTCCTATGTAAATTTGAGGCGTACGTAAATGATGGGGATATACATTTTAAGGAACAACTTCCCAAGTCAATATTAACTGCACAGTGCTTGCAAAACTGTACCTACATGACTTAAACAGTGAAAAATTGTTCAGTGACTTGAAAGACGTCATACTTTTATTAAAAAGGGCAAAAGTTAACGGAGAACAAATGGACTTTACACGTCAGCGACTGCTACAATACTTTTCTTCAATGGGAGTAGAAGCCTAAAAAACACTAGAAACAGGTTTAAAAATTGTTCTTACTTTACCAATATCTGTGTCTTCTTGTGAAAGATCGTTCAGTAAAAATTGATTAAATCGTACCTACGATAACAATATCTCAGGATCAAATCTAGCAAATTGAAACCCTGTTCCCTTTTGTCGCTTTTTAATGGTGAAGGCGAGGCGGCCGACGATCTGCTTACCCCGGACGCCAAAAAGCCCAGCAACCCCACTGTGGCCATATCTCAACTACTCTATGGTAGTGAGACTTGGATTAGAAAGGCCAAAGGTATATCTAGAATACAAGGAGCGAAAATGAGGTTTTGGGGGCTGTAAAGGATTGTACCAGGAGAGATCTTATCAGAAATTATCGTATTAGAATCGAGCTGGGCATAGCTGAAAGCTTAAATGAGAAAATCTCGTGGTACAAAACGGAGTGGCGATTACAGTAGAGAGAATGCATCCAACTAGTTTTTCAAGAAGAGCGCTTGACTTTCATCCAAGGGGGATGAGAAGTGTGGTAAGACGACGTAAACGATGGTTTAATGACTTCCATTGAAACTGGAACAGGCTACTAGCCTAAGCCGTAAAGGATGACGACAAATTACATGTAATAACTGTAAAACAGTGTAACATTTAAAATCTTGTACAACAGAGCGGCTGTAACAAATTAACAACTGTAATTTTAACAATGATTAACTGTAAGCTTCTAACGCAGTAACATTAGTAAACGCAAAACTAAAAAAAGTGTTTGAAGAGTAAAGAAGCTCTACAAGTGCAACCACATGTGTAGGACCATCAGGAGAACCTGACATTGTACAGGGTGATGGGGTTCCCCACACTTCCCTTGGGCTCTGAGAATTGAACTTAGGCCAGTAGTATTCAAGCGGCTGTAGAAATAAGATTTCTCAGGCTCGTGGGAGGGTATAGTCTTCATGGTCATAGACGAAACACAGACATACGGCAGGAAATGAATATTATGAGTATGCTCGACTAGATCGCCCAGTATCGGCTGAATTGGTGGGGACATCGTCGCATCCCCAAACATTTATGGAATTATAAGCGGAAAGGACAAAGAGGTCTGGCGCGTCCGAGTGACCAGCTGTAGACTATCTGCTTGGCACCGGAACAAATCGTTTCTCGTTTAATCCTTGCTGAAGATGATGATGATGATGATGATGATGACGACAAATTAACAAGTTAAACTGTACTAAAACGTAAGTTACAGTACCTAACACTGAGCACGAAAAAACATTTTGTAATTTTACATACATAAACCGTATGAAAAATTCAAACTATATCTACACGTATTATCTATACACGGTGTGAAAAAAGTGCCGATAGTAAAAAAAACTATACTATGTATTATTGCAAAAGTAGGTATCAATAAATAATTTGTAAAAGTGTGGAGTCATTCACTATATGGCCACCTGATAAAACAGGCAAGCATTAACAAGAGGGAGGTGGAGCATCACTAACCTTCCTTATGACAAGTAGGAGAGGACCTTGTGGGAATATAACAGAAACAATTGATGAAATATGAGGCGATGAGATTTTTGAAATAAAATATTTAGTTTCAACTGTTAAATAAAAGTGTATACAATATGTGCATAGTCATTTAACAATAGACCTAAACGTGCGCAGTATTGCAGTTTTTAAAGTAGCATATTGGATTCCCAGACTTTTGTTTTAATCACATAGATAGAGTGGATGTTGGAGTTCACCATAAAAGATATGTACTGTACGTGGACACAAATACTGTACTTCAGTACTAAAAAATGATGTCTGATATAACAGCGTGTAATGAAGCGCGTTTGCAATCAAACAGAAGCCAGAACTAATTATAACAAAAAATGTTACAAAACTTTAATTGTAGCGTGGCAACATAATATGAGATCCAACAAATTGGTTACAGGAAACAACGTAGTGAGACGTTTAACCTTCAAAGCAAGAAGTGATTTCTTTGGGAGTCCAACATGTTAACCCGCAGATCGTTGTGAATTGTATAATAAAAAGTGAGTAGTGCTTTTCAAGTGCTACGGATGCGCTTGTCTGTTTACTTCAGTCTGCGTGTTAAGCTAACAACTCTCCGTGTATAGACCCTAGCAACACACGTTTAACATATTATATATATATATATACATCAAACTCAAAGTCTGAGGATTTATGGGTAATGAATACAAGTCCACACCGTTACACCGATTGCCTCCAAATTTTGCACAGCTAACCTTTGACACAAGGCGAAAAATACTGTCTAACTTGGAATTTGATATTTTGCCCCGTTCGCACGATTTAGACTCTTTTAATTTTGGCTTTTCGTTGACGGGTATAAAGATGTCAACAACACCATGGAGACCAGAATTAATTACCATAGTAACAAGTAAATAATCAAAAGCTATTTAGCAGCATCGGAACTGTATGTACACTTATCCATTCCTGCAGTATATTTTCCATGTGTTATATAATATGCGATTGTATCGATATATTACGATGTGAAAAAGAAGAAGTGTACTAATTGTAAATTGTCCTGTTCCTTAATGCAAAGCAAAAGTACGTGTTGCTTTCATTTGTGAGGTTAGGTGACAACGGTTTTTGGTTTTTAGTTTTGTGCCGGGGTTTGAATGTTCCCGGCGTGATTTGAACGTTCAGTGCCGCCAAAGCTCGTAGCAGCTGTGTGCCACAGCTAACTCGATTATTAAGGCTGTGTCTGCGCCACGGCGACGCAATCTAGAAGGCCTATTCAAACGTATCAGCTGTTCGTATACGGTTAGGAAACCGCTTACCAAAGGTTATGATCGGCAATTCGAAACAAGTCGATTTTATGTAGCGTAGTGGGGCCGAAGAATTCAGGCATCACTTATTTCTTCTTCAACCTTCCATTGGAGTGTTCGATGGTCTGACGGCCCAGGGTGAAGTACTTAGTTGATCTCTCAATATGACTTCGTAAGCTAGTAAAGCGTTTTCAGGGTCCCCGTACAGCCGGGAGGAGGGGAATGCAAAGATAGTAACATTGACACCGGTCACTATCCGCAGAGCAGTGCACCAGGATGCTCCCCGAAGCCGTCAGACCCAGAAATACTCCTGCTATAGAACACCGAAGGACATCTGCCCGGAATGAGACTCGTTGGAACTTCAGCAATCACTAAGGATCATCTGCAGCACTCATGCCACAGTGGTCAACATGGTACTATTGGAGTTCCACAACAAGAGTACAGGTGGGAGTGTTCTAATTATTAAACTTCAGTCAACAACAATTCGATAGACTGGCCCCCTGGTATTCAGGTTAAACATCTTGTTAATGCTCTTGAAGAAAATGGTATCAGAACTCCAGTTGTTTAAATAAAATTGTATCTAAATATTTTGCGATAACTTAAATTGATGTTGTTAAGGAAAATGATACTAGAATCCAATTGTTTGAAAGATTTGTAGCTAAATATTTTGTAACTTGATTGATGTTCTTAACGAAAATGGCAATAATAAAAATTGTTACTGGTTACAAGAGTGTTCATTGCTAATCCTGTCACTCTTGGCTCCAGCACACTTTTCGCTTCGTCTAGGCCAAGTGGTCTAGTTTTTAAATTTACGTACCTGCCTAAGTGGCCGTTACAGTTTACTGCTGAAATAAATAAAAGCCATGTTTGAGGACAACATAACGTTTATGTGTATAATGCTTCTAACACAGTAACACTTAAAATAAAGAATTTAGCGTTTTTGATTTAACAGGTACTTTATAAATACCTCAAAGGCTTTGTAAACGGATACTTTTAAATCTCCAAAGGCTGTTGCACCAACATAATAATTTAGTATAAGTTAAAATAGTACAAGTGTTGAAAACAACTTTGGAAACTAATGTGTACAAAATTGTTATACGAGCTGACAGAACGCCATATAGACATAGACAATAAAAATTATATTAAAATACTTATTAAAAGTCAAATATTTGCGTGCGAAGCCGCGGGTAACAGCTAGTACTGTACAAATGCTTTAAATAGTAATTAAATTTCAACAAAAGGTGTTAAAACAACCTGTTCAATTGCATAAAACAACTTATAAACATATTATGGATTATTTTTACTAAGCTTAAGCGTATGTGGAATACATGATATCGACACCCCGACTATCGCAATATCCTAAATTAGTGCGAGTATATGTTGTGTCTAATGTGAAACTACAGTTTTCTCAGAAATCATTGAAAAGTGAAATAAACCGGAAACAGAGTGAGTTTGCCCTTTCCCGTTAGCAGCAGCAGAAAGTGGCCGACATTGCGCCAGCGAGAATTGGCAACTATATGGATCGACTCAAGGAAAACATACATTTAATTGGTTTTAAAGTTGAGAGCGACCATGGGGGGGCGGAATGAAGCCGCCGGAATGTTCAATTAAGAAGTCACATTACAATGTATGTATGTTGCTGACAAGTTGTGTACGTGGTTCTGCGAATCGACGGCCCAGCAGGGAGAGTAAACAGGTACGGTATCTGACCACGGATCAGTTGAGGACTGTGCTCGTCCACCCACTCTTTGTATATTTTAGTACAATATTAATACATAGGCCTAATAGCACTTCACAGGTCCGTGTATCCGAGTTTACGTGTGTATGAGAGAGAGAGAGAGAGAGAGAGAGAGAGAGAGAGAGAGACAGAGAGAGAGAGAGAGAGAGAGAGAGAGAGAGAGAGAGAGAGAGAAACAATCCATTAAGCACAGGGTGATTCCAAATTGCACGCCAATCTCTCGGATTCTGATTCTATAGCTAAAAAAAGGTTTATGTAAACATAGGCCCGAAAACGGTTCGTTAGCGAGTTACGGCTCGCGAACCAGTTCGCCCTGATTTCTGCTCCCACGGTAAAATGACGCCATACTGAAATTCTTGGGGTATAAAGTGAAGGGTAAATTCGGTGGTTTCTTATGGTTTTTTATCTGCAAAATTGAATAAATGAGGACCCACAGGTCTATCTAAATTAGTTTCTAAGAAAAACTGTGTTAAACACTAAATAGCCTAGTGGAGTCGGAAAACAAACTTTTTTAGATTTGGGATAAAATAACGTCGTTAATTTGCCAATAAACAAATAAAAATTTCTAACTAAGTTTGTAGAGAATTTAATTGTGAGAAAATTTATGTGTATAATGTCTATTAAAAAATAAGTACAAATTTGAAAATTTTAACTTTCATTACAAACAAAACAGAACAAAATGCGCCAGTAAAGTGTTATGTTAATTAAATCCTTAAATTTTTAGTGACCGTCAATCAGTGAATGTTTTAGTGGATGGTTAGTGAGGATCGGTCAATAATACAACTTTTAGTTATTTTGCGTCGACGTTTCGACAATATTTATTGTCATCTTCAGGACCTGTGTATGAAATACAATAGAAATATCAAACATAACGAAACAATTAAATATTTGGGTGAACGTGTTGGTGATGTGAGTGTGTGCGTGCGTATGTATGTATCATTTTTTATGTGAAGACTTATGATAGTTTGTTTACATGTTCAAATTATCTTTAAGAAAGCGAGCAAATTATAGTATGAGAGAACTTAATTTATACAGTATTACAATTTAAATTACTAAATGTAATGTTATTTTAATTAATTAAACAATTAATTTTAATTGTAATACTGTATAAATTAAGTTCTCTCATACTATAATTTGCTCGCTTTCTTAAAGATAATTTGAAGATGTAAACAAACTATCATAAGTCTTCACATAAAAAATGATACATACATACGCACGCACACACTCACATCATCAACACGTTCACCCAAATATTTAATTGTTTCGTTATGTTTGATATTTCTATTGTATTTCATACACAGGTCCTGAAGATGACAATAAATATTGTCGAAACGTCGACGCAAAATAACTAAAAGTTGTATTATTGACCGATCCTCACTAACCATCCACTAAAACATGTTATGTTAATGTTATAATATAATCACTAAAGTGTAGGTATGAAGGTCGCGCTTGACTCCAAACTTACCTGGGGACCTCACATCACACGAACCTCAAGCCAAGCCCGCATAAGAATCGGTTCTGTAAGGACTTTAAGTAGCTACGATCGTTACTTAGTCGGGTCTACACAGCCTGTACCCGCCCGATGGTTACATACGCTCATCCCATACTTCTGACCACCGACTCTGTCCGCCTCGAACCCTACCGAATCACCGAACGACGAGCTCTACGTCTTATCTACCGCAGACCTCCCCTTACCAAAACCTCCAACAGCGCTCTGTATCCACTAAATACACTTTTCCCTAACCTTGATTCCTTCCTATATAAACTCAATTGGGAATACTCTAAAACGCCTTCACAACGCACTTCCCTACAGTCCATAGCCACCTCCGTCAACAGAACTACCCGCAGACCTTCCTTCCTCATTAACCGTCTCCTTACCATAGCCGATGGACCTCCTCCCAGAACTCCTCGCCGCCAGCGTCAGAGAAACGGAAACATATAGAAGCACCTAATTACAAATAACAAACATTTTCAACCTGCCATCCTTCCCGATCACACAATAATGTAAGTTTCCCTACCTGCTTACCAAGTCTTTAACCCTCTCCTTTGTGTCCCCCGCCTACCTTGACGCCTGTCTGTCGCCAACTTCCAGCACTGGCGACCTCCGCTACTCGTCCCTGTCTTGGCCGATCTGAAAAATAAATAAACAATAATAAATGGCACTTCCATCAGCCTCTTCCTTCACCTACACGGCTACACAAATACACGCACATGCATTACTCTAACTTCTATGTGGTTCCACCTTCTTCGCTTCCGGCCTGCACTGGCGTGCATCAGTCTACATCCCATCATTTGGCTGAAGGTGGCTTGCTCCAGATCAGCCCGAGGCTTGTCCTCAAACAAGTCTCAAACAACAACAACAAAATATGAAGGTGAACTGGCACACCGTTTCAGTGTGTAGAGAAAATATCCGCATTGCCACACCGTCAAGCGCGTAGGAAAAGGATCAGATCGCAAAGTATGAACACGAGTAAACTGTGACACCATAACCGCGCCAGGAGGTAAATGACAGTGAGAACAGAACTAGTATGTGTTGACCATAAATAAAATAATTTTTTCGTATTTAAGTTCTTTCATTTTTCCCCAGTGTAGAATTTCTGAGAATAGCCTACATGTTTGATAAGCGATGATGGACATTTGCTATGATTCAGTAAAAACAACATTGACGCAGTAAAATCTTAATTCGTGATCATATCTGCAAAAAAAATGTTCACTGTACCAAACAAATTAAAGACTAAATTTTTTCAACGTGTTGCAGTTTAAGAAAAGGTCTAATTAAGAAACCACAGTTGCGCTGGTTTGAACACGTTCACAGGATGGAAGGGGACAGACTTCCAAAACAACTGTATGATGCAAGAATGGCTGGGACAAGACCCTGGGAGCGCAGAAGAGTGACTTGGTAGGACAATCTGAGCTGCTCTCTGCAGGGGCTGGGAGTGCAGTGGGATGAAGCTCAGCCTCTACACCTTGCGGTAGAAAAGGTATAGAAGAAGAAGAAGAAGAAGAAGAAGAAGATCATTTGGTTTATTCATGGCCGGCTCTAGTAGAAGGCCGGAATACTAAACGTGGCAGCACTGGAACCAGCTGATATTTGAGGCCGACTAGACGATCTCTTAATTTATGTATTTCAATAATCAAATCGCGTCATTTTTAATGGCCGGTTAACAGCAGTTTTCTAATTCTTCATTTTTTGCACAGTACTG
This sequence comes from Magicicada septendecula, assembly GCA_034769895.1. NCBI lineage: Eukaryota > Metazoa > Arthropoda > Insecta > Hemiptera > Cicadidae > Magicicada > Magicicada septendecula. The sequence continues at coordinate 8,499,287 of CM068371.1, forward strand.
TTATATTATTTATGAAATAAATAATAATTAACTCATTCATACGATACGAGTTCAATAATTTGAATAAAATTAATTCATTAGGCCTAACACTAATTCACTAATTTCTTCAACTTAAACGTATAGTAACTACTAAGTGCGCTCAGACCTATAATTTAGATTTAGCTATAAATAGGCCTAATCATGATTTTAGTAATGCTATGAAATTAAATAAAAATATAACATGTTAACTTTACCTATTTTATTACACTATGGGTATAGGCCTCAGACGCAACGTTGCCACGTTTAATATTCCGGCCTTCTACTAGAGCCGGCCATGATTCAGAACATGTGTTAGTCGTAATCGGTAAAACAAAAACAAACTGAAGAAAATATTGCGTGCTCTCACCACGGAATATGGGAGATCGTAGTCACTGAAAGTGTTCCGCATTACCAGCGTTCCAGTGCCGCGTCCCTCAGGTTTGTGTCGACACAATATTCTCAGTATGCGGTTCTCATCCATTTTGGACACGTGTTCTTCCAGTTTATTTATTCGTTATTCGTCAGGTACTACGTATATTATTTTTATCGGTAGTTCGTGCTATTTTTACGTATTATTATTATTGCAAATTTATAAATTTCTCAATCGTCGAGCATGTTGGGTTTAAACCCTTAACCTGACCCTCACGCCATTTGCTTAGAGCCGGCCACGGTTTATTTCGTTTCTTGCGGAAGACGACGCTGGCAGCAGGAAGTGTGAGTACCGACAGACAGACAACTGGCAGCGAGAGTAACAAATTGAATCGCAGAAAAGTTGAAAGCAAAGCGACGGCATTAAGCAGTCATTACTACGTGTGTTGCTGCCAAACCGCCTGCGTGTCCGGCAAATTGATGGTCCGAGTAAACAGATATTAGACCACTTTCTCACGCGAGTACGCGAGCGTTGGCTCTTACGTGTGTCCACCCACAACGGGTGCACGCATTGTTTTCCTTGTGTACTTTAGTACAATACTAGTGCGTGCCCTAAACTGCGCAGAACTCGCTCACTGTTTTGAACCAAGTACATTTATTACTATATAAATTTCGATATTAGAAAATATTTCAATTATGAAAAAAATAACAAAAATCCCAGTTACTCTACTATTTCTATTATAATATAAACACACGATCGTACAATAAACAGGTTAGAGTTCCCATTAGTCTGACACCCTGGTGGATTTAGGTTAGAGTTCCCATTAGTCTGACACTCTGGTGGATTTAGGTTAGAGTTCCCATTAGTCTGACACCCTGGTGGATTTAGGTTAGAGTTCCCATTAGTCTGACGCCCTGGTGGATTGAGGTTAGAGTTCCCACTAGTCTGACACCCTGGTGGATTTAGGTTAAAGTTCCCATTAGTCTGACACCCTGGTGGATTTAGATTAGAGTTCCCATTAGTCTGACACCCTGGTGGATTTTCACTGTTTTTTCTAATTTTATCTCTTTTTTTTGGCCCTGGGTCAAAAATTTTTTTAATTTTCAAACCATAGCCCTACACTAGGATTTGGATTAAAAATTTCCTTTAATTTGATACCCCCACATGAATTTTTCTAGTTCGATTTTATCAAAATTTTACCGCCTTTCCTGACATCCAAAAATGTTGAAAATTAAATACTATACTCAGATCGTGGTTGAAATTCCCTTCAATTCTAAAGGATTCTACAGGGTAAAGTTATCGACACGTATGCCAAGCTTTACGAAAGTCGGTTGATGCGTTCATATACGTTACGTTATCGTGAGACAATAAACAGATAAATAATGGCAATCGGTCGAGTTAAGACTGAGGAATCGCTTCACACGCTCAATTAATAAACGTTAAAGGGCTGCAGAGATAGCAACACAGTAGTCAGAGAGAGAGAAAGTGACTGTGAGGGAGAGGGGGGAGAGAGAGAGTTTACGCAAACAGTATATCCGGCGCCAGGGCATGGCGCTAACATACACTTTATTCCGTTAACTGTGGCTTGCAGAGAATACACACACGAACGCGCGCGCACACACACAAGAAAAGAAAACAAGTGGAGCACCAAAATATACAACAGCGTTGTTAATCATTCATTGCCACGTATTTATTGTGTAAACGCTACGTCCCAGTTCATAAATTTGTTTTCCTTCCCTTGCTGAGTGTAGAAACCTGTGCGTCATTGTCTTGTATAGACCACTTAGTGCTTCTCTCTACATAGTAACTGCATTTTTCTCACGAGGCGCATTGGTTTTCATACCCACTATCGGTAATATCAGTAATATTGTTAGGTGATGTACGTTATGGACAGCTGTGTGGAACCCTACCGCATGTTAGAATACACACACGAACGCGCGCGCACACACACAAGAAAAGAAAACAAGTGGAGCACCAAAATATACAACAGCGTTGTTAATCATTCATTGCCACGTATTTATTGTGTAAACACTACGTCCCAGTTCATAAATTTGTTTTCCTTCCCTTGCTGAGTGTAGAAACCTGTGCGTCATTGTCTTGTATAGACCACTTAGTGCTTCTCTCTACATAGTAACTGCATTTTGCTCACGAGGCGCATTGGTTTTCATACCCACTATCGGTAATATCAGTAATATTGTTCGGTGATGTACGTTATGGACAGCTGTGTGGAACCCTACCGCATGTTAGAATACACACACGAACGCGCGCGCACACACACAAGAAAAGAAAACAAGTGGAGCACCAAAATATACAACAGCGTTGTTAATCATTCATTGCCACGTATTTATTGTGTAAACGCTACGTCCCAGTTCATAAATTTGTTTTCCTTCCCTTGCTGAGTGTAGAAACCTGTGCGTCATTGTCTTGTATAGACCACTTAGTGCTTCTCTCTACATAGTAACTGCATTTTGCTCACGAGGCGCATTGGTTTTCATACCCACTATCGGTAATATCAGTAATATTGTTCGGTGATGTACGTTATGGACAGCTGTGTGGAACCATACCGCATGTTATTGCCGATTTCTTCTTCTTCTTCTTCTTCTTCTTCTTCTTCTTCTTCTTCTTCTTCTTCTTCTTCTTCTTCTTCTTCTTCCACTTCTTCTTTTCTTCTTCTTCTCCTCCTCCTCCTGATGACGATATCATTTTACCGATGGGACAATCTGATTGGTTTAGAGAGACAGCGCCATGCGTTTAAGAGAACTTAATTATATTATTACAACGACGATTTCCACAGATCATCGTGTTGTACAGTGGAAACAGAATAACTGACACCTAATTACAAACTTTTATTAGAAAGAAACAACAGTTAGGAATCAACATAGGACCACTATTATACAATAACTAAAGTTAAATTAGAACCCATTCTATTGCAGCCGGAAATGGAAGAAGAACTAGCAGAGGCAGTACCAACATGTGTAACGAGAAAAGAAGCGATTGGAAAGCCAACTATGGGTGTCGAAGAAAGGCCTTTGCTTCTTCCTGAGTTGATGGAAACGCCCGGCGCAAAAAGTTGCTGAAGATGAAGTTACGCAAGAAGTTGTTTACGAGAACCAAACAGACTTGGACCAGCTAATGGCGTATAGGTCATCAATACATGACACAACAGGAGTGATTCCCGCAAAACTAGTGGTTGAGCGGAAGATTCATATTCCTGGGAACTTGATGTTCGGATCACACGAGACTGAATTCGAAGAGCCTGAGAATTATCCTTCGCAAGTAGACCAACTACGTAGATCGCCTGGCCAAGTATTACTTCAGAGACGGTTTGCCCGTTCAGGACGAACAAGCTGGGGGGGGGGGGGGCAGTGTAACGAGAACCCCATCGAAGAGCCTAGAACGTTCTCTACCCCCACCCCCCGGAAGTCATGCAGGTGTAGTCTCAGTACGTTCCACAGTCCTCTGGACAACACTTGAACATTACGCATTAAGTGGCGTGCAGTTGAGGATGAAACATTTCTAGAAGACGTAAGCTAACTATAAAACGCCATAGCAGCCGGCTTGTCAGATAGTTGACAGTGAGCGATTTCCTTAGCGCGGATCGAGTGTTTGTCTAAGTATTGTGTGTTACTTTGTTATAATTAGAGTGGAGCTCTATCTTTTGACAGTATTATTGCGTGTGGAGAAATTTTACTTGAATATTGTTGTAAGAGACTGTCTTGTTGTTTACAATTTATTAATTGTGATAATTAAAGCTGGTTATTAGTGACTTCATTGGTGTCTTGTACGCACCTGGTTATTGGTGTCTTGTATTTTATTTTCCACTGTACCACAGTGAGACCGTCGTAACAATATATGCACACACACACACCGCAGAGGTTCCAGAGAAATCTATAACTTTCCGGCCGACGAGATTAGAGAGAGTTGCGTATTTAACCAGGACTCTGGAATTTGCAAATTCCAGAAGCTAGGTCGTGCATCTTATCATCGATCCTAGGATAGATAATGCGAATACATAAGTTAAGGTGGTCGCGTTAGCAGATGGTAAAACTGGGCCTGCCGATAATCCGGTAACATACGGCAGAGTAGAGAGGCACAGCTCAACTGTGAGCCACCACGTTTCAATAAAAGTCCGCTATTTTCCTAAAAAGTTACCGTAAGAAGTCTTGGGTTAGCTTACGCCGACCACACACTGGAGCGACATTTTGTTTCGCGACAGAACCGTTTTGGCGCAGTGTGTCGCAAAGCGTCGCAGATGTTTCTACTGCCATTAGGAGCTATACAGTGCCACACGCTGTCTGCGATATTGTCTAGAGGCCTCTCGCGAACAAAGACGAAGCTCCTTCAATTTATGTCTCACAGCAAAACAGCTTCCGACGTTTTGAACTGCGCATGCGCTGGATTCTAACCAAACAAGGTGGGGAGTTTATATTACACTTATTTAGTCCTATGTGAAAAATATGTGCATTGTCCTTTCGTTCTGATTCTAGCATATTGTGTATACATTATTACTGTACTATCATTGTTATTATTATTGCTATTATCATTGCTACTCTACTATTAATTGCTATTCAGTATAAAATGGAAACGTGTGTAGGTGTAGTTGAAACTGAAATAGATGGAAAATAATGCATGTCACGAACGCACGAACAACACACTTTCACAGCTGATAAACAGCTGATGTGAAATTGTTTTGTCGTGAGCCAATGTATCAGGTCTCTCTTGAAGCGATGCTTTACGACACGATGCGACAAAACGGTTTTATCGCGAAACGAAGTGTCGTTCCAGTGTGCGGCCAGCCTAAGATTTCAGTGGATCTAACCAGCCGTCAGAAACATATTAGTAGCAAAATTACACTAATATTAACGGCTCATTTGAGATCTCTTTTAATCATCCATTTACGCAGCCTACAATAAAGAAAACTGCAAAAGCGGTCGATTCTCGGAATACTCGACTCATCTCCTGCCAACGGTGTTGTAATGTATTATACGTTTCGGAATGCAGACTCTCTTCCGTTCCGCGGGTACAGCGAAACCACTTTTGCCGATATCTGATCCCCAACTCGCTGAATATTTTAATAACTTTCCCACATAGAACCGGCGTCTCTGTTGTCCAACACACGAGTTAGAATGTTATATTTTCTGATTCGGTTTTCCTTATTCGATCTTCCTTCGTTACAAGCGTTCGGTTCTTCAACGATGTATTCAGTCGACTACTGCTCCCACATCATCAGTGGATTGTTCGCTCACCTATCAGAGAGCCTGATGTCCCTTTTAGGGATACAGTTAAATCTCCACACAACTGTTGTCATTGCAACGATAATCACTGACGACAAAAATGGGGAAACATATCCCGGAAACGCCTCGGACAAAGAATCCTTTAAGATAAGAAAACTCAAATTAGCAAAGGCCTTTACTCTAACCCGGGAACTGTACGGAAAGAAAAACCTTTCCAGAAGTGCGAAAGTCCGCCATTATACCACTGTGATCAGGCCGGTGATCATGTGTGGAGTGGAAACAATGTGCTTTCAAAATTTGGAGCTTCTTCTTAAAATTGAACGAAGAATTGTTCGGAAAATGTATGGCCCCAAGAAAACTGAAGATGGGTACAGGCGTTGACCCAAAGAAGAGCTGTACAGGGATCTGGAAACGGCTTTCCGAAGGAAAAGACTGAGATTCCTCGGACATATGGTTCGGATGGATTGGTCCAGATTAAATAAACGAATTTTCAAATAAATTTGGCACTTTTATAGTCTGAACGGATACACCAGACAACTCAAGGAGGAAATGATGAAACTGGGTATCTCTTAGAACGACTGTGTAGATAGAAATACAAACAGAAACAAAATTCAAAATCTTGAGGTTCTCTGCGGTGAGAGGAAGACGAGAAATGGGTGGACAGTGGAAAGGAAGACGACGCATACTGTGCGAATGAGGGCCTTCTGGCAGGAGGAGAAAAGGAAATGATATTTTTGTGTGCTCCACGGCTGGCCTGTTCGTGTAAAAAAAGTATTTCAGAAAGCTCAAAATGTCCAATACGTGGTTCAAAGAAAAGAAAAAGACAAAAGAACTCCAATTCGAGAAGACATTGAAGAACGCTTCCCATTCAAAAAGAAATTATAAACTGCCCATGGTTTTCATGAAAACCCCAGGAAGAGGACAGGTGCCATCTGGAATGACGAAAGGAGGGAGATGATAAAGGAAATGATATTCGCGTGGTCCACGGCTGACCTATTCGTGTAAAAAAAAATCGGGAATGACATAAATCTTTTATACCTAACTTTTCCATCAATGTCAGTCACAAATTTAATCGATTTCTGGCACGCAAAATATTAACGTACGCGCAATAAGATATATTAATTAGGCGAGCAGAAGCGTGTTCATTAATACGCAGCGGTGGTAGCAATCGAACTCGCGGCGTGTGTACATAATTATTTCTGCGGTCGTCAACAGATGGCGCGGCAGTGTCGACTTCATGCAGAGTGATGCCACCTCCGTCAAGGTCGTTGATTAGTTTGTGTCGTCAACACGGCTGACGCGGTTCATTTAGGTTACGAATTCCGTCTAATCCATTACGGAGGCAAGCGGAATTCGTATTACAGATCTGATTTGACGGAAACGAAATGTATTAGTCTTGCCGGCTTAAATTAATAAAAGCTTCGTTTATTTTATTAATGTTTCGCTGTATACTTTGTTTCACGTGTAAAAAAATTATTCATAATGCTCACTACAATGATTAATATGCAAATTACTTGCATAAATTAATTACTTTATGATTAATATAATTAATCATATGTTTATTATTCTAATTATTTATAGCTCAACAATTGATATCAGTTAATAATTAATATTGTAAATTCAATTTACATCACTGAGCAAAAGAAACTCTTAGAAAATTACTTTGTGATTTTAAAGATTAAGTTAACATCTGGGTTATCAGTAATAATAAACGCATGTGTAGAATCAACTTAAATAACTAATTTATTATTCATTCATAGTAAATTATAATCCTACATATAAAACGTCGTTGCACCTGTAAATACACACATATTTTCAATAAAACGAGTTCTAGTTTAAATATTCGCTGAAATAAAGAAGACATACATACATAAATCATATAATATAACAATTCAAATTCTAATTATTGATGCGTTCATTAATTCCAGATAGTTTTTGTTAACATATTCGTTATTTATACTTTTAACTCTAATTATATTCATTACGTTTATTTATAACTTCCCAGGGTAGGAATTCTTTGAAAGAATCAGGTCAGTAGCAGCAGCTTAAAGTAATATATTAATAATGGTTACTTGAGTTTTATGGAATATCCGTTTAGTGTCCAGTGATGTCCGTCCCATGTGGTGATGATAACAGAAAGACACATCTCGTTGACTGCCGTCGATAGCACAACACTTGTATACACCCACGATCACTCGCGTCGAAGTAGAGTTGTGTAAATAAGTAATGGATTTAGTGTTCGTTTGAATAATTCATTTTAAAATGAGTGTTGTATGTTCATTTTTAACATTAATGTTTATGTCTGTTCGCCACTTATTTCACCTTCTATCAATGTATGTGTGATTAGATTAGTTCGTTCAAATGCTTCATGTTCTATAATGTTTAATGTGATTTATTAGCACTGACTAATTTTAAGTTCGTCTATTTTGTACAATACACAAGTTATGATATTTGTACGTGTCACGATTGTATTGTTCGCTTTAAATGATTACTACCTGAGTCCGTTAAATCGCACTTTGAAATTCACTATTAGAAGATTACTAAGTCTGACTATTATGACATGACGATTTCACTAATTCTGTTAATTTACGATTTTGATGTACTAACTTCCGAAACTTGAGATATACTCTCCGAAAATTAGAATAGACTGGCTTGAAAAATTAAAGTATATTGGCTTGAAAATTTAAAGTATACTGGCTGGGAAAATTAAAGTATACTAGCTTGAAAAATTAAAGTATATTAGCTCGAAGAATTAAAGTATACTGGCCCCGTCCCTGTGTTGGACATATATTTTTATCAGTTCGTCCCTACTCAAAATTTTGTCTTCTGCGCTGTCCACGCCTTTTCTTACTCGTGATAGGTCAGTTTTTAGTTTTCTCGGAATAGTTTGTCCCACTACGTTAGGACTCTTCGTTATCTTTCTTCTGATACGTCTTTTGCTTTTGGTTACTATGGAAACTGTCCTCTCCACCAGTGTTCTTCGCAGGTCTTGTCTTCTGATAGGTTGCCAGACATCTCCCAGATTTTGTTCTGTCGGACGTTGACCTATTTCATAGAATCTCTAGCTATTATACGCTTGTCGATCACTCTTTTGTGTAAGGTATACGCAGTGTTTTTCTAAGTTGCCTTCATCTGTTCTCGGGTCCTTCCGAAGTATTGTTCTCTCTTACACCCCTTTTTTGTAACTACAGTATTAATAATTCTGGACATCTGTTAGCTGGTGAAGTCACCCTAACTTTCTACTCGTAAATTGCGTCTGACACTTAGACGTTATCTCCAGCTGTGTAGCATGATTGGAGTCCTGTCCATTCTCTGCTTCACTCATTGTTTCTGAAAGTGCTGTACGTACGCTCCTTTGTAAACATCTTGTTTCCCCTTTTTGCAGTACCTCGTATTCTGACGTAACCTGACTGAACGTATGCCTTAATTCCTAGTACACGTGTGAGTGTCCTCGCCTGCTTTGTCTCGGCTGTTGCGGCTAATAATTCTTAGCTAAACTTTCCCTGTCATCTCGTACATCCAATTTCTATAGTTGAGTAGAACTTAACGTCTTCCTATTGTCTTGTTAGCGACGCTGCTCTGACATCTTCACATTACGTTTTATTTATTGCGTCAACCAGAAGTCGTTGACACAACTTCGTGTGAACACACTCCGTCGATGAGAAAATTTAAAATTTTTAAATTTTTGCTCGTTACATCACATTACTTCAGGGTCGTATTTACGGGGTGGCACGAACGGGACCAAACCCCCCCCCTCAAAGAGTCGAAAAAAGTTAACGAATTTTTTTAATCTCTTAATTTTTAGGCTCTTATTATTTTCTCAGCTATGTTTTTCACCTAGTAACTCTTTTTAAATATACAAACAGGTTTATTACAATCATTTGCGTATACGTTTGAAATATGAAATATTGGAAAATCAAATCAGTCAATACAATTTATCAGTCAGTTTATCTGTTGCGGTTCGGAAGCTCTTGAAGTTTCGCGAGTTATTCCAAAGACGCTAATAAGGAAGGCTGGATTGTTTGTTAGAAAGAAGTGGACTGTATTTGAGATATTGAACATGCGTTTATTGAATAATTTGGTTTGTTAGTTACGATCGGCACGTGCGGATGCGGTTTGAGGCGATAATGCCCGAAATCAACTTTGAATGAAATCGTGGTCCATGGTAGATGGACGCAGGTAGACGATTAAAGTTGAATGTTATAAATGTATGCTGAATAATAGCCAAAAGCCGCGGCTGTAAGAGAAGTGTTTAACGAGAGTTGCGCTCGGAGTCGTGTTATATACTAAACTAAACTAATACTGGCTTGCAGTCGGCTAGGCTGGCCGATTGCAAGGTTTGATAAAAGCGTGACGTCATCCGCGCGTGCCGTGCAATGTTAGTAGGCTGCTTACAACTGACAAAACAGTACAAAGTTTAAACATACTGCCCGCCAAAATCGGGACGATTTTGTACATTAACGGTTAAATTGAACAATATAATAATTAGACTTACATGTCGTAAGCGATACAATAATTGGCGCACTGGCCAGAGAGCATAGACACAATAAACATAATATACTTAAAGACTTATACATAAAATTTGTAAAAAACAAAAATCATTAATCTAGCACAAAGCTTAAGTCAAAACAAAACAATTTCTGTGCTAGAAAAGGTACAACAAATAAAAAATCGTGATAAAAATGAACCTTTACATAACTGAACATGATCTCTCTTAAAGCATAACATGTGGATAAAAAATACATATATAGAATAATTGCCACTATAACTGACACTTGTGGTTCTCAGAATTTGAATCACACAAACATATTAACGATACACAACATTCATAATAATTGATAGTACATATGAGACATAGTCACTGTTGCTGTAATAGCTAGCGACACTTAACAATGTTACAATGCTTATGATACAATTGACTTGTATGCTCGCCCCGGGGAATGTCCCGGGCGTGTTCCATGTAATGACACGCACACACTCACTCACACACACACACACACACACCTCGTGTGTCTCGTATGGCACGCATACGATTAGCTTGTTGCCACCGGAAGGGGGCATAATTTGTGGATGGGTCGGCGTAAGATACCTAGCGCAGTGCGTACTTCTGCGACGCGTACTAAGGAATCTTGACCCGGAAAAACATTGGTAATTACCCCACGCTTCCATTCTAGAGGGGGGGAATTGTCATCCAAAATGAGGACAAGTTGTCCGACCTTCAAATTTTTAAATGGGGTGCGCCATTTGTTGCGCTGCTGCAGCTGGTGCAGCTAATCCCTAGACACACCCATACACACACACGGACACGCACACACACACATACACGCACACACATGCATGTAAATAGAGCGATATATGCCTTGGTAGTGGACTTAGAGCGCTGCCCGCCATGGCGCAAAAACACCGGACCTGCGTAATCCACGGCCGACTGTGAGAATGGCCTTGACGGCGTGACCCTAGAAGAGGGTAATTGACCGAGTAATTGATTCGCGCCTTTAGCCCGGAAACGAAAACAAGTGACACACTTATGTATCACTGAGCGGATATAGGACTTATCGTGTATGATCCAATACTTACGCCTAAGCGAAGCTTGAGTTGATTGCACTCCAGCGTGCAACAAACGGATGTGTTCGTATTCAATTATTAATCTCGTGAGATGAGAGTGCGGGTGTAAAATTATTTGGTGTTTAGTCTCGTAGCTAAGTGGGGAGAATTGCAAGCGTCCACCCACTCTTAAAATGCCTGATTTATCCAGGAATGGGTTGAGAGCAAGAATTTTACTACTGCGTGGAAGGCACCGGTGTGCCTCAAGTTCCCTAACCTCTACGTCGAAATGCAACTTCTGAGATTGCCGGACAAAAACCAAGAGCGTGTCAGACAATTCTTGAGCCGACAAAAAGGACGTGTCTCTTTCAACCACCGCGAGCCTAGAATTGCGAAGAAATCGATGGCAGTATGCGAAGACGCGAATAAGCCTCGTAAGAGATGAATAGTTTTCAATGTAACTATGTGTTGAGGACGCGACAATTAGTGAGGTTTGAGCCTGCTTGCGACGTTCCTCTTCAATGTCGGGAAAGGTACAGGGAGTATTAATGTCGAACGCGCTGACCGGCCATGAGGCCGCATCACGAGCCAACCAGGAGGGACCATGCCACCATTGAGCATGACAGTGCAGACTACGAGGGAGGCAACCGCGCGATAAAACGTCGGCAGGGTTGTCATTCGATACTACATGACGCCAAGTTCCCCTGCTGCTAACAAGACGCTGTATTTCTGCGACACGGTTAGCCACAAATACCTTCCAGCGGGAAGATTGCTGATGTATCCAGTACAACGCTATCATCGAATCCGAATAAAGATATAATCCGTCAAAATTGTAATCGACGGCATTTAAAACCTTGGACGTTAATTGAGCCAACAATAAACAAGCACAAAGTTCAAGTCTAGGAAGCGTTATCTGTTTCAGCGGAGCGACCCTAGATTTAGCACACAACAAGTTTGATGATATGGCGCCGTTCGAATAGACCGCCCGCACATAAATGCAACACGCGTAACCTTTAACCGAAGCGTCGGCGAATCCGTGCAGCTGCAATGAACTAACTGGGCAACTGTTCGAACTCTTAACCGACCTCGTAATCTCAAAATGAGTGTCGGAGACTAATTGGGTGTATAATTCCGACCATTGATTGGCTAGTGACCCGGACAAGGGTTCGTCCCAATCAGTGCCCGCCAACCACAACTGCTGCACGAAATGCTTGCAGCAAAATGTGATGGGAGCAATTAGACCTAGTGGATCATAGATCCCGGCAATGATTGACAACACGCTTCTCTTGTTGAGAACGGTTAGATTGTCATCACCCCTAACGGTGTACAAAAAGTTATCCCCCTCAACATTCCACTGTATGCCCAAGGTACGCACGTTTTGATCCTTGCTGAAGTCACGGGTTACTTGGGCGCGAAGAGTCATAATCTTATGGTGGTTAGAGAACCATTTGTGTAACGAAAAACCATAACTCCTCAACAACTTCTCGATCTCGCCTTTCATTTCAGCTAAGCTGTTCGGATCATCCGAACCCGTTATGAGATCGTCTACGTAAAAGTCATTTGCTATGGCCTTAGCAGCGGTAGGGTAGTCGGCTTTGTTTTCATATGCTATTTGAGCCAGACAACGCGTAGCAAGGAAGGAGGCACTAGCAGTGCCATATGTAACCGTCCTTAACGCGTAATGTCGCAATTCCTTATGCGGTGCATCACGCCAAACAATGCGTTGCAAGTTTGAATCCTTAGGATTAACAATGATCTGGCGATACATCTTTTCAATGTCAGCAATAAGTACGTATCGGTGGGTGCGGAACCTAACCATTATCGAAAACAGATCCTGCTGGATCGTAGGACCGACCATTAAAGTGTCGTTAAGGGACAAATTATTGGTGGTTTTAGCGGATGCGTCAAATACCACGCGCAATTTAGTGGTTAAGCTAGAGTCTTTGAAGACTGCGTGATGGGGCAGATAAAAGATCTCTGACCTGTCAAGCGACAGATCGTATTCATTAAGCGGCGACATGTGGCCAAGTCTTAAGTAGTCATTCATGAACTCACTATAATCCTTATAAAGGGTAGGGTTCTGCTTGAATTTGAATTCTAACGATTGGAATCTTCGTATTGCTCCGCGGAGAGAATCTCCCAAATAAGATTTATCAGATCTGCGGGGCAGGGCTACCACGAATCTCCCGTCGCGATTGCGGCTAGTGTTTTTCACGAAATGCCTTTCACACGGTGAGTCCTCAGATCGGGTTTCGCGACTAGAGATTTCCTCCAACTTCCAAAATTCCTTTAGTTGCGAGGAAACCTGATTATCATCCTTACAGACCACAAATGAAGAAACCGTTTTAGTCACATCGACGTTGAATGGTAAGTCACCGGCCAAAATAAATCCTAACTTGGTTTCCTGAATTATAGGAAAGTGTGGTCCGCGCGTATATTTCACAGGTTCAATTAATTGTAGAAAATATTGAGCGCCGATTAATATATCGACTTGCGATGAGCAATGTAGGTGAGGATCCGCCAGGAATATGCGCTTGGGTAAATTTAAAGAGGTAAGATTGAATGACTCCGCCGGTAAATTATTAGTTATACTGGGTAATACGGCACAATGTACGTTTAACGTGAAGGGTTTATAGCGTGAATGTAGCCTTACATTAGTGCTGAAGTCAGCCTGGGAAAGCGAGTTGTTTATACCCGTAATGGGCAATTGCGATTTAACTAATTGGAGGCCCAACCTGCGGGCGAAATCCATTGTGCAAAAGTTCGCTTGAGAACCGGAATCCAGTAATATCCTAACGGGAAATTTTTTGCCGACCTTATTGTATGTCATACAGACGGCGGTAGATAACAATACCGATTTATTGGTCTGTGATTTCAGTGAGCACTGGTTGTTAACAGAAGTTACGTCCCTGTTGGGGACATGAATCATGGTGTGGTGACGCCTAGAACATTTTTTACACGAAAATTTGGAGGGACATTTTGAACCCTCGTGTCCCGAACGGAGACAGTTTAAGCAAAGTTTGTTTTTTAGTAACGCATTTTTTCTATCAGGGATAGACAGCGATATAAATTGTGGGCAATCGTTAAGTCTATGTTCACCGTTACATAACCTGCATAAATTATTTCTAATATGTGAGTGGAATGCGCCCTTTGGATTGCTTATCTGTTTAACTGCCTTGCGATAAGGAGACATCGCTTTTGTTCAACCTGCTCGTTGGGCTAGTCGCGTTATCGATATTTTGCAGTAGTTTCCTACGTGAATTTAAAAAATTTATAAAACTATTAAAATCAGGGAGTTTATGCTCCGATAAACTCTCTTTCCACAAACGTAAAGTATAACTGTCAAGTTTTTTGGCTAGATAATTTACTACAATAATTTCAAACGTGTTGACTGGCAGTTTGAGATTATTTAAAGCGTTTATATTTCCAGAGATTTGATCAATAAATTGCGATATGCTACCTTGGGATTCCTGCTGGACTAATGGTACGTCTAATACATTCCACACGTGGTGAGCGGAGACAATCAGCTTACTATCATATCTATTCCTCAACAGATCGATAGCCACCGCGTAATTTTCATGTGTTATGGGTAATGATTTTATTACGTTAAGCGCCTCGCCATGTAATGACGAGTGCAAATAATGAAGCTTCTGTATATCTGTCAGGTCTGTTCTGACATGAATTAGTTCCATAAAAATATGGTAATAATGTTGCCATTCCACAATACTACCCTCGAACCGTGGTAATTTTATTGGTTCCAATTGAATGGGGGTTGTTTTAGGCTGTTTACCATCAGTATTAATTAGTGGTTTTTGGTTCAAGTGCTCAGATTGCTCCAACAAGTGTTGCAATTTACATTCTATAGCACAGAGATCATCCTCCGTTTGCACTCTATCACTTGTTGACGCAACGTCTGCTTCCTCAGCCTCGATTTGTGACTGTATCTCGTCATACTTGGTGGATAATTCCATCAAATGACGCAGTTTTATTTTGAGCGCATGAGGATCGCTGTTTAACACATCAAAATTATCCGCGAAGGTATTTATTCGGGATATTGAGGCCTTAATTGTACCTCGTTTTTTTATCAGAGCCCTTACATCGGCCATTATTACAGTTTGAGATAAAAAAGGGAAAGATATTTAGAAACAATTGAGCATCGAGCATGTGAACCACAAACTTAATTTTGAATGAGTTTAAATACGTTTGGTGGCTAGCGATCGTTGGTTTGAACATAAACTTACTCTCTCTAACTAATCAAACTCGTTGGCAGTTAAATTATTGAAATTGTAAATCTAAATGATTACAAAGTATAGCTTTATCTTTAAAGTTCTGACTGATAATGAGCTGCCAACCATCTATTAATTTATATTGTGTAATAAGTTAATTGTTTATATAAATATGTCAAAAATACACACTGGGTGAAATATTATTAAAAATAAATCAAATATAGGTAAAGTTTATAGTCACGTGGCCGTCGATTCATTCGTGATGAAGCTGGCTTCGATCCCGTTTGGAGCTGCTACACCTCCTGTCTCTGCCGGTTAGCCGTTGCCTCATGTTGTACCCTCCATCATTTAAAGCTGTGGAATCTCGTAAATGTTGTCCTGTTTCGTCCCGTCGTCTCTGGTCTACTGCTTGGCTGAATCTTGTCGAGATGACTGCTACGTGCTTCACGATAATGGTGTCGCTCAGGACGAAAATGATGCCCGTCTGTCGTGATTAACTTCAGATTGGTTTTTCCAGAACTGATGTATATAAATAAATGTTGTCGCCTGTATACTCAGGTATGAGAAATCTGTGCCGTTGGGACCAAAAATGATGTAGTTTGTTTTGGCCTGAAAATGTGAAATCCTGCCTGATTGGACCAAAAATGATGTCGTTTTTGGCCTGAAATGTGAAATCCGGCCCGGAGGACCAAAAATGTTGCGGTTCGGAAGCTCTTGAAGTTTCGCGAGTTATTCCAAAGACGCTAATAAGGAAGGCTGGATTGTTTGTTAGAAAGAAGTGGACTGTATTTGAGATATTGAACATGCGTTTATTGAATAATTTGGTTTGTTAGTTACGATCGGCACGTGCGGATGCGGTTTGAGGCGATAATGCCCGAAATCAACTTTGAATGAAATCGTGGTCCATGGTAGATGGACGCAGGTAGACGATTAAAGTTGAATGTTATAAATGTATGCTGAATAATAGCCAAAAGCCGCGGCTGTAAGAGAAGTGTTTAACGAGAGTTGCGCTCGGAGTCGTGTTATATACTAAACTAAACTAATACTGGCTTGCAGTCGGCTAGGCTGGCCGATTGCAAGGTTTGATAAAAGCGTGACGTCATCCGCGCGTGCCGTGCAATGTTAGTAGGCTGCTTACAACTGACAAAACAGTACAAAGTTTAAACATTATCAGTCAGTCAATCTTCCAAACAATTTATCAATAACGCGTATTTTTATTGTGTTATTACCATTTACTTTAATGGTATTAATTTTACAATGTTATCACACTTTTTCAGCCACTTTAAAGACAGTAATATTGATTAGTTTTAACATGATTTTTTTTATAAATGAAGCCGACTCGACCGGACCCCGCCCCCCCCAGGCCAAATTCTAGATACGCTACTGCATTACGTGCAAAATAAAAGGCAAATAAGAATAATATTATTAAATGTAGACCGTTCAAAATAGCGAATTCTGCAGCTCAGGGTGCGTACTAGGATTGTATCCTGTATTTTCATTAAACAACCTTAAAATCTACAGGTAAACTTCGTATTTCGATTACAGTACCATTCTTCTTCTGATAGTTCCTATCCGTTTCGGATGTTGGATATCACACAGACTATTTTCTATTTTAACTTTCTGCACTGCTGCACGGACTAAGTCAGTTGTATTCATGCCAAACCAGGTCCTTAAACTCAGCCAACTGAGAAATTCTCGGTCTCCCAACTCCTCTCTTCATAAGTACTTTTCCCTCTAGTATGGACTCCAATAAGTAAAATCTCTGTTCATTTCTCATGAGATGTTCCCAGATACTGAAACTTTCTTATCTTCACTGTGTTAATAACTTCTCTATGTTTCTTCATCTTTCTAAAAACTTCAACACTATTTATATCTGCTGTCCATGAAATGGTCAGTATTCTGCGGTAAAGCCACATTTCGAAAGATTCCAATGTTTTAGTTGTGGCTTCAGTCAAACTCCAAGATTCTACACCGTAGAAGAGGACCGAGAATACGTAGTAGCGTCAAAGTCTCATCTTTGTCTTTATTGTTAAATCGTGACTTTTGAATAAACTGCTCATTCTAGTGTACAGTGTTCTTGCCTTTTCAATTCTGCTTTTTATTTGTTGTTCGTTGACTATAATACCAAGATATGTAAATTTTCTTGCACGTTCAACTGCCCTTTGATTTATATTAAGGGTGCAGTTTGTGAACTTGTTCTTGGATACAATCATTAACATCGTTTTATTAACATTATACTTACATTAATAATGTAAATACTTAACATCATTAACTCTCATTATACTTACATAGAATAAATCAGAACATAAATAATCAAAATAAAAATAATAATGACAAACAGAGAAACACATGACTAAACGAACAAAACACAAAGATGTACGTAGTATCTGCTGCACGTCAATTCCGAAAACGAACGTAGCTGCTAACTGAGCGTTTTGCCTGTTTATACAGCGTTAACACATCGGGTGAACGAATGTCCCCCCCCCCTGCTCATTAGTTCGTACAGTAACAACTACTACGAGGTCGATGACCGTACTGAGTAAAACATTGCCGATGTCTGAGCCGGCAACACAAGACGGTGCAAGTGCCCAGCAGTTTGAAAGTAATGCTACGCTTTTCTTTTCTTCAAGTTTCTCTACTAATATTGTTCGGATTTCAAATTATTCAATAACTAAAGCATTTATTCTGTAATATAATTAATGTTATTTTCTCTTATTTTCTGTACTGTTTTCTCGTAGATACACTCATTAGCTTCGTTTTATTAACATTGATATCTAGGCCATATCTACGGCTGCTTTCTGTCAACATATTCATTAGTTGTTGCAGCCCCTCTAAGCTATCTGCAAATATGACGGTATAAATATATATACGGTATCTGCGAATGCTATCAATATAAAAAAATACCGACACGAAGCGCAGTGTGGTGTTTGATTAGTAACTTCAGACGTCAGCTGATCTGTGAGAGATGACAGCTGACCGCAGCCCGTTATGTCAGCTCTGTGATATAACAGGAAAGAGATAAAACATTCAAAATGTTACAGAGTGTGTTCTTTATTACGAACCGTATGACACATTGACGCGGTTGATTATTATTATTCATCGACCGGAATTCAAACACGTACAACGAGACGTCGAGTCGATTCCACTGAACAGCGGAAAAATTCATGAAATTTTGTAATTCATATCGTCTGTTTCCCTTCAGTTTCCCTTGCTGACGAGCGACTGAAAACCCCATGCTTTAGAACATAGTTTCAAACGCAGACCGTTGACTCGAAAAGTATACAGCATAAAGCACGGACCTTCCTTCCTACCGAGGACTTTAGACTACCCAGGTAAAGTACAAAATGTTTTTAAAGCTCATTTATTAGCTAAAACTTCTTCTTCTTCTTCTTCTTCTTCTTCTTCTTCTTCTTCTTCTTCTTCTTCTTCTTCTTCTTCTTCTTCTTCTTCTTCTTCTTCCTATTGTTGGTAGCATCGTTTCATAGGTTCCCCAATATTTCTTCTTCCTTTTGGTTTATAAGGGGTTATAATTTAAAATGACTTCTGTAAATCTATCGCCATCCATTTTCGGCTCGTGACTTAGCCAACCACCTACTTTTGCATCCACCAGTGCTGCTTTCCACAATGCTGAGTATTTTTAGATTTTGTCCGATTACTTCATTTCTAATGTGGTCTCGTTTTGAGACTCCAGCGACCCCTCTAAGGAAACACATTTCTGCTGCATGTGTACTTTTTTGTGTTCCTAACCGTCATGGCCCATGTTTCACGCCCATACAAATCTTTGGCCAAAGTTTTATAAAACCTTATCTACGTGTATTTTCTTGTTTTGTTTTTTAAAGTTGTTTTGATCATTTCACACACACACACACACACACACACACACACACACACACACACACACACACACACACACACACACACACACACACACACACACACACACACACACACACACAAAATTGAACCTTTAAATTTTGTGGTCGATATCTATTTCGGCCAAGTAAGATACTAATTATAATTAATTAAATTTACGTTTGAGATAAATAAAATAACCAGCAGTTTCATGACAATGTCAATGTGATTTTGCTTCACCAGCTGTTGACTTTCTGGGCTCAGAGTCGGCGCTTGCGACCAACCGATTTCTTGCCCGTAACACGAACCAGATGCAATTGTTTTATATGTATACTTGTGTAGTCTAGTGACAGAAACGCCTACGAGGAAGCAAGAAGACTGACGTCGAAAAGAGCTCGTATTTCTGAATATTTAAGTGATGTAAGCTGGAAAAATAAATACCTCAGACTTGAAGGTAAAGTGAAGATTTAGAAGACGATGGTACGTACGATACGGAGCTGACACGTGGGCTGAAACTAGTAAAATAAAACGACTGTTAAGGACGATAGAAATGAGTAGACTCGGGTCGGTTGTCGGAAAACGAGACGTCATAGACTACGAAACAGTGACGTAAGACGGCAGTATCTTATCAGTGGAATTTGTCAGGAGCCGGAAAAGATAACGGAATGACCGTGTTGACCTGACCGGGCAAGCTACGGTAGATTAATAGAAACAGTGCGACATTCTGGACCGTTGGAAAAACGCATCGTGGCCAACCACAGACGAGATGGACGGGGGGACTTGGAATCGACCTCTAGCGAATTCTCTTGATGATGTGTGAAGAAAAACAGGCGATTAAGCCTATATAAATGAAGATGAAGAAGAAGAAGAAGAGTACTTATATCTAGCTAGCCCCCGTGATCACTTTTTAACTTCTCCGGACAGCTGACTTGTAATCACTGGTCCAAAACAACTGATGTTTTTTCCCTTATGGCAATTTAGGAAGTGGTAAACAAAAACCAATACGAAGTACTCATTTGATTTTGGATCCCTATGTATTCTACTCGGTTCAGAAGGTGTTCATATACTTTACAGACTGCACCCATATTTACGAACGTTTAGTGCTCGTGTGCATGTGTGTGTGTGTGCGCGCGCGCGTGATAACTACGCACCGTAGGAATTCTGTATGACCATAGGAATGTTAGACGCGAACGGAATTTTAGATATTTGCTGTTGCTGTTATCAGATTAGATACAGACGATAATTGCGGCAGATAATGTACTATCAGCAGTTAAACTTTGCAACCGAACAAGGAATGCGGTGACGTGTGCCATTCCACTGCACGTATCACGGTACTACTACACATTTAAAATACGTTTAACACTGTCTCTTGCACGATATTTCTAATTGCGTATAGGGATAGCCATTATGTTTTATCTATGCCTGTTTCATTTATTGCTTACACTTTTCAGATCACTATTAACTACCAATAAAAATGTTAGTTTAGGAAGTGTAATTATACAGATACCTAAACGGATTTAACGGCAATATAAAGCATAGTCAACTAGTAACAAAAATTATAATTAACAGGTAAGCTGGTCGACTAAGTTGTGACTTGCCTCATGTAAGTGGTTGGGCCAGTTCCGAATCTGTTTCAGAGTCCTCGCTATCACTGTTGTCACTGGCACTTTCACTATCATCACTGATACCTCCTGTTTCAATTACAAAACTGTCAGTAATGTCTGACGTAATGCCATCTTTATCCCAGTAGTAGTCCTCCATTCGTATAACGTGGTTTTCATATCCTGTCCAGTCGCAAGGTGTAACTGATTCAATTGCCATTTCAGTAATTTTCTTAAGCGCATCTAACGATAAATCTCCTGTTGTATTATTGTCCCGTATTATACGCTTCATTTTCGCCCATGCTAATTCAATAGCGTTCAGATCGCACGTATACGGTGGTAATCGAAGAGGTGTGTGACCAAAAGCTTTCAAAATAGCGTCGATTTTAAATGTTTTTTCTTTTGGTCTATGCGCTTCTATAAGACAGTAAAGTTCTTGTTTGCGCATTTTTTCATCATAGTGGATGCCGTCTCTAAAAAGCCACTCTCTCATTTCTTCTTTTAGAGCGTATTTTGACGGTATCTTGTCAGTTTGGGTACAGTGGTACGGAGTATTGTCCATTATAACTATTTATTTTGCTGGTAAAATTGGTATAAGCTTTTCATTAATCCATTTTTCAAAATTAACATTATTCATTTGTCCGTGATAGTCCCCACTAGACGAACTGGCCTTGAATATAACTTTTGCGTTAGTTATAAATCCATTTCTGCTCCCTGCATGCAATATTATTAGTCTCTTCGAGCCACTCTGATTAATGTGAATATTGCATTCGTCACTTCGCCATCCTTTCTGGTGCGTTAAGTTACTGTCTACCCATGTTTCATCTATTAACACTATCTCTTTTCGATAAAGTTTAAGCTGTGCAAGATAACGATGCCGCCACATCACGATTTGCGATCTTTCAATTAATAGACTTCCTTCATTATTAAATATTTTGCACTTAAAACCTATTTCCTTAATTATTTTTTATAAATAACTGTTACCCCATGGAAAATATATTTTTCCTTTCATCATGGGTAGACGTTTTGCCACTGCCGGCACTTTTTTCTGCACTGTGTAAAAATCATTAATAATTCTTCTGATTACACATCTGTCAAACTCGCCCACGCTTACCACAATGTGATTCGGTCTGGTTTTTCTCCGTTTCCCTGGGGTACTTAAACGCTGATACGGGCAATTTTCTAGACGCGTATTATGTTTTTCCGGATTTTTTTAATTGTAAATTCTGAAACGCCAGTGTAATACGCTGCTCTTGCTGTAGCGTTTTTAACCGTGAAGGAATATGACTCTTTCTTCATTCTTCATCACACTTATCAGTAACAGACGATATAATTTCACGTCCTTCCGAATGAATTGTTTTGTTACTTTTTTGCGAAGTCATTTTAATATTATTTTTTAACGGAACTACTCATAAAATATAACTGTTCATGTCAAATTCTCTGCTTAGTAATTGACAACGAACGATAAAATAATTAAACGATACGCTAATAGTAAATTTGTACCGAATAAGAAAACACACAAAAAATATTCAATAAATTACACTGACATATAATGTACGAACACTCAATCTAATACGCACACAAAATCACAACTGAATACGTCTTCTGAACAACTCCATACAGAACAAATACTTACTGACCAATGTTTACAGAACCAGTAATGCCGCACCAACACTAGCACGCGTAGACCCCCCGCTCTTCAGGCGTCTCGGTAGCACAGCTGGTCCGCGTGTAGTACAGCATGAGACTGAACTCCGTGTCTCTGATGGGGGGGATAAAGTATGAGCGAGTGTGTTTGTGCTAGTGTCGTCAGTTTGACAAGGCCAATAAATCAAGACAACAGCATGGCCCTGTTCACAGTCAGACTCGCATCCACTCGCAACGGCAATCAGTCATTACGCTTTGTAATTTTACTGCAGTCTGATTTTCACTGTTCAAAAACGTATATTTTTGTGTGTTCACAACGTAGTACTTTTCAAGTAGTTGTCTTACAGTAACATTAACAATTCGAATTTGTGATCTATCGGTTAGGATTACTGTACTTACAGTTACTTTCAGTTAGTGAGTGAATTGTTCTGTTATTTTGTGACGATTTAAAACAAATTTTAAATAGCACAAAACAAAAAGTTTTTTTGTTCGTAATAACACATAATAAAATAATCCACCCCCTCGCTGTAGCAAATACCTGTACAAACAAGTGAAAAGCCAGTACGGACACGCAAATTATACAGTTGTTACGCTAATTAAAATAATCGTGGTAATAATCTCTAAAAAACGTGATAGTTACAAATAAAATACTGACGAAAATAAAGAAGCTGTGGTATAATTAATAGTAGCTAATTAAAGGTAAAATAATAATAATAAAAGAACGAACTACTTTTCTCCCGATGTGTAAACTACGCCAGATCCCTACTCACGGCCACAAAACCTACCCCAGTCGTCTTTGAATTGGGCCCAAGCCAACTGCTTTGCCTTGCGTGGTCACAAGAAATACGTGTTACATTACATAACTATGTATAAATAAATAGATGCTTCTTGGTAACAAGAGCAATAAGTAGAGGAGAGTGCAAATATGTAGTTAAAATGTAAAGGCAGTTATGTAGTTAAAAAGTAAATATATAAACAGTGTAGCCATCACATCTCTTTAAGTAAGTGTTTAACAATTAAAGGATGTACAATACCGAATCAGAATGTAACATTAGTGCAGTTTAAACAAAATGTGTAAAGTGAAAACGACCGTCTGAAGGAAATCAACAACCACACTATGAGCATCACGTACCCAGAGACAGAGCATCATGTCTGAACTACCTACTTAGAGTTACCAGTTTAAATGGAGGACCACCAACTGCAGCTAAGATCATCCAGAAAACACCACCGTAGAGGATCATGAAGAGGACCAGTCGTGGACATACCCAATACCCAGGTGACACGGAAGCATAACTTCTGTGGTTATATTTCTTCTAACAACCCAGAGTAAAGACCGTATATTTCTCGTAAAGACTCATATAAATATTGTAAATTGTAACGTAGTAATATGGATAGTTACTGTAACTAAATAATAGTAACCTGAAGATGCTTACAGGTATAACTAAGTCAATAGTAAATTAAACTATTCTTCAAATAGTTTACATAATGTCAAAATAATCTGGAATATCATAAAAATTAGAACCCGGATCCGTGGTATTTAATGTAATATACAGCTGTATGGTTTTGAGCTCATCATAATAATGTTTTAAAAAGAATGAAAGCATTTAGTAATGAATTTATTCATTAAGTAAGAATCATGAATGTTGGTATACGACCTGATAGATCGCAAACCTTATTTTGAAAGTTGTAATAAAGAGATGTCTTTGCTAAACCCAAGAGAGTGAGTAAATTTACGAAACCTCAGTCAAACTCCTAAATTTTACAGGTACCCTATTTGTTGGTAAGTAATCAGTAAATATAATGGCAGCCGGTTTAATTGACAAAGGGCAATTAAACTGGTTCCCCGTGTTATAATGTCAAGAAGAAGAGACGTTATAATTTGTTTACTTGTAGCTGTCTGTTCATAATCACTCTTCGATAGTCATCGAAAGAAAGAAACTTAAGTTTCGTTGTTCACAGTGAAGGTCACAAAATAATTAGTAATATACTTAATTGAAAAATGTGATGAAGAAAACAGCAAACTCACTGACATACCCACTGAATCAAGCAACAAAACGAGCTGCATATTACTGTAATACATGGTCGTTAAATACTTGAGAAAGCAAAGGGAACGCAGTCCAGAAGAAAAACTCTCTACATCGTGGAAAAAACGTAAAACATGTGAGGAAAGGAAACTTTTTCTTGATGATTTTTATAAGTGTGTAGTAAAAAATATTGTTCAGTATTTTTATAAAAATCAAAATTTGCCCACTGTTAAAAAACTCCTGCCTATGAAGAAAGAAAGAATCCATTTCCCGTGGAGCGCTAAATTATTCACGCGAGTGTTTTAAAAGTGTGGGATTCAAGTGGAAGAAATGTAGAAGTAAAAGAAAAGCGTTAATTGAAAAACCAGAAATTGTAATAATGATGCATTACAAGTACCTTGTGCAAATGAAACGTTTTTGGAAATGTTGGAGAAACATATATTTTTTTAAATGAGAGGAAAGTGAGCGTTGAGTGAGTTCTGCTAATGTAATGTGAATCGGTGTCTCTCAGTAGTCGGTTTGTTTACACCACTGAGCGTGCCTACACGTGCGCATGTCTACGCTCTCTTTCTAAGTCACATACCTGTCAGAGACTTGGAGTTCAGTCTCAGCAGTACTTATAATAGACCAATAGTAGGCAGAGACAAAACGTTCGGTATATAGTGTTAAGTCAAACCCAGATAACCCAAGTGCGTAGATTGTGAATACATTTACGCGGTGTCCAAACATAGACGCAAACATACGCGTTCACAGGTACAGTACACAGTTTTACGCATGTATAAAATTAATCATCGTCATTCCTTTTTAATTTAGACGTTTGCCTATTTCGTCTTCAAAATATCTGATCATCTTTTCTTCGACCGTCCTGTATAACTTCTTCCGTTTACGCACTCTTTCGTTATTCGTCTTTTCCGTGTGTTCATTTCACATATCGTCTATCTCCTTTGTTTCTCATTCGTATTGTTACTTTAATTCGTCGTCAATGTCTTGAGTTTTAACTCATTCAACTATCGTGCTCCCCAGCGGGATTTTATTTCAGTTCAATTTCGTGGCCACAACCAACCCTTGCCTCGCTAGAATACAATTATACGGGGGGGCAGTGACTGTTAATCATATGTGGTAGCAATTTTTTGTTAAGTACACTTGTTAACGGTTACACGTATAACCAATTATGTATTTATCTAACTTTACAGTCTGAGACCTAGCTACACATCTCTTCTCAATCGGGGTCTATAATTGATTACCTGTTTTATGTTAGACAGTATAAGCTAGCGTTTCTCAACCTATGAGGCGCGACCCACTCACTGCTGGGTCCCGAAGAGGCGTTTGGTGGGTCGCGAAGTCTACCTCGAAAATTTATTTACTGTGTCTTAAATACCTATTAGATTTAGTATTAAGTACAATAATTATTAAGTATGTATAATTTGTTTAACCATAAAAGATGGCTTAAAGTACTCGTTGTTAGTAAAAAAATATGATTATAAACTGGGTGCACACCCCTAGAAGTAATCCTGCCAGCGCTCATGTTATGGGTCCCATGAAATGTAATATCCTTCTAGGTGGGTCCCGATCACAAAAAGGTTGGCAACCACTGCCAACAAAATTTGATGAAACAAATGGACAAAAATAAAGAAGAAATCAGCGAAGATTTAATGAAAGGAATGGATAAAAATAAAGAAGAAATCAGCGAAAATTTGATGAAACAAATGGGGGAGAAATTCGACAAAAATAAGGAAGAAAATAGCGAAAATTTTAAACGCTTGGAAGAAAATAATAAAGCTATACTACGCTTAATTATATAAGTATAACTTGACATGTAAGTAGAAAGTTGCTGGTCATTATTGAAGCTTGTCGTCGTCGTCGTCGTCGTCGCTGTCGTTGTTGTTGTTGTTGTTGTTGTCGTTGTCGTTGTTGTTGTCGTCGTCGTCGTCGTCGTCGTCGTTGCTGTTGCTGCTGCTGCTGTTGTTGTCGTTGTCGTTGTTGTTGTTGTTGTTGTTGTTGTTGTTGTTGTTGTTGTTGTTGGATCTTGTTATAATCATACGTTTCGGCCTCACCTCTGGAGGCCATCTTCAGTGAAAGGTTTTCGAAACTACTGACAAGATGTGCGTCAGGAAACCACGGTACTGTGGTAAAGGCTGCGTGATACTAAAAATGACCAACTTTATATAACTTTAGAGTTTTCACGAAGTCAGCTGAAAATCACCATCCAGAAGCCAACCAGAATCAAGCGCAACCTTACAGGTCGAGCACCACGGGATGCCGAACCCTATGTAGTGCGAGACTTTCTCCACGCCGATTCATTGCGACGGCAGCATGCTTCTGGATTGGACTTGTTGTTGTTGTTGTTGTTGTTGTTGTTGTTGTTGTTGTTGTTGTTGTTGTTGTTGTTGTTGTTGTTGTTGTTGTTGTTCTTCTTCTTCTTCTTCTTCTTCTTCTTCTTCTTCTTCTTCTTCTTCTTCTTCTTCTTATTATTATTATTATTATTATTATTATTATTATTATTATTATTATTATTATTATTATTATTTTTCACCTCAGGGTTTATGCTTACATACTGCTACTTATTCAGTCCTGACTCTGTCTACATCATTTCTACCTTAGGGTCTACTGTTACATTAGACAGTCACCGCTCATCCTCTCTACTCTATTGCAATGAACACTGTCTAATCCTATCAGTCATTCTATATATCCCAAAATCGACTTCTGCATATTCGTTCTTAATTTGATCGCGGCGGGAAAAACCTTTCAGTCGTCTCAAGAACTTCAATTCACCGGCTTGTGTACTGTGAGTATCTTGTTTCCGCAACAGGGGCGAATATACGGGGGGGGGGGGCGAACGGGACCGAACATCCCTCCCCCCCCCCGAGGGTGAAAAGTTAACTACTCTTGTTGATCTCTTAATTTTTACGCTGTTTATTTGTTTGTTTTCAGATGTGTACGCTAATATAGTAGTACTATCTCTTTTTTTTAATTATTCGAAAAGGTTTATTACACAGCTTTGGGGTATACGTCCGAAGTATGAAATATAGGAAAGTCAATTCAGCCAGTCAATATGTATCTTGTAAACTATGTTCCAATAACGCGTACCTTATGTTTATTGTGTTATTACCGTTTATTTTAATGGGACTGATTACAGCACGTTATTACTTGTTTTTCAGCCACTTTAAAAATGACTGACCTCCCAGATACCGGTGACAGGAAAACCTCTCGCTACCAGACCTGTGAAGAGTAGGCTAAATTTCCCCCCGGACCAAATATGTTTTCTTATATATGTTATAACAGCTGATTTTGTTGACAGTACAGTATTGCCAACTTAACCCAACAGCATATTTCTTTCGCTCTGACCCAAAAGAATGTAAAACTCTATCTAATAGCATTGATCTGTGTCCACATGTTGACAAAGACCTTCAAAACATACTGATGAGTCCAATTTTTGTACACGTGGGCTGTACGGAAAATTTAATATGTCCGGATATGGTAGACATGGGGTCTAGAAAAAGTGTTGGTGTCCAAAAGTGGTACACATGGTACCAACAGTGTTACATAATAATCTTGATTAGTCTGAAGTTGTTTTTTCTTTTATGTGACCCGACCCCGGACCCCCCTCCAAAGACAAATTCTATTTACGCTACTGTTCCGCAACGTCCACGGCTCACCTACCACCAGAGGGCGCTGCCGTTGCCTCAACTTTGCCTGTCTCTTGTTGTTTTGTTGTGTATGTATGGTGCCACACGTCAGTTGGTATTTGTGAAGTTTATTCGTGATGTAAATCTCGATCTCACGACTGACACCACACCGTAAAAAGTTAAAATCTACCACCTCTTCTATTGGTTGCCCTAGAACAACCTAGACCTCCCACACGGCGGGCTTGATGAATCTGAATTACGCTTACGACTGTAAGTAGCTAAAGGCCGGAGGTAGTCAGCAATACCTACCGCACATAATTACTGTACGGGCACATAAACTCACCAGCGCAAATTAACTCGTCCAACAATTGAAATTAATTGTTGTGCTTTGTTTTATGCTTCAACAATTTGTTGTTTAATTGTTAGACTATAATTTTTAACGACCGTGTACACACACATACGACATAAATCACATATAAACTTACTTGTAATGGTCGTATCTTTGCGTGTGGCATCCTGCAGCATTACATAAATAACAGTTTTAATCAGAATCATAATAAACAACAACAACAATAACCGTTTAACAGCTGTATAAACGTAATGACAGTATAATTGGCCGGATGAGTGTACGTCCAGTTCCGCTTAGACGTTACACGCAAGCGTATTTGTATTCAGTGACGTATCTGGAACTTGGTTTTGGGGGGTGGGGTCCGGTCAAGTCAGCTTCATACTAAGGAGAAAGCAAGTGAAGACTAACCAGCATTATTATCTTTAAAGTGATTGAGATACGTGTGATAACACCCTGAAATCAATGCCATTAAAAAGAATGGTAATACCGCAATAAAAATACGGGGTATTGAAACGTTGATCGGAAGATAGGCTAATTATTGACTAAATTGATTTTTCGATATTTCATATTTCAAACGTTCGTTAGACAGAGAAGAGAACCGAACACAGTGCCTGGCTGTACGGTTCGTCTTGTCGTGGCCAGATAATGTCAGGGCGACACTAAACCGCTTCCTTACCAAAAACGGCTTTCTAATAGCGACATAAAAACACAAGAATAAAGTTATACTGTTATTGTACGTAGTCCGTGTCGGACATAACAAAACGGTTCGTATGGCCTGTATACGGTGTCGTTAGGACGCGGTACTAAAACGTTGACTGTTTATTACCTTAACGACAATTATTGTTGTCGTCATCTCTCTCTCTCTCTCTCTCTCTCTCTCTCTCTCTCTCTCTCTCTCTCTCTCTCTCTCTCTCTCTCTCTCTCTCTCTCTCTCGGCTGACTGCATTATTCTATTCGTCCCGTTGGAAACTTTTCTTTATAAAACAGATTTCATTCTGTCTACTTCCATTCCGATTTTTTTCTTTCTACCTTCTGTGGGTTATTCGGAGAAGAAAGGAAAACAGGATTGGACACAATGTGCGTGTGGCCAAACAGAGGAGAAGGGAAATCTTGCGAACTAACAGAAGGAAGAGGAGAGAAAAGAAGGGGAAGTGCAAGCTCCTGGACAGTGGAGTAACTAAGAGCTGCTTCCGGGGGTGCGGATGAGACTACTTTCTCGGAAGGATAAGATCACCTTCTGGGGAGAGTGCGGTGAGGCTTGAAGGTTGGACTCTCCCCCCCCCCATTTTCCTCAGAACAAATGAGATATTCAGGATTGTTCCTATATAGCAATTATTTATACAGTTAGTTATAAGCCTTATTTACACACACGCAACTAGCCTAGAAATAGGTGTAGTGGAATCTTGATGAAATTTTTTAATAGATCTAGAGGCGATTGATTCGCTCCCCAACGCCACCCCGCACTTATGCCACTCTACTACTACTAGTTACGTGTCCTCGACGACTAACAGTGGTTTTGAGGAAACGGTGATAGCGACTGAAGGAAGAGAGTTGAAGAGGATGATGGAAGCTCCCGGATGATACATAATATGTTTTGTCGTTGGACGACACTGGAATGGAGACGTGCGTCTGACACCCTCCACAACAATAATTGTCATAACTTAGTACAACCTATGATAATAGCTTTTCGTATGACTCAATTTTTCTACGTTTCTTAGCTGTTTTTCAGTGGTTGCATTTGTTATAATTATTACGTTCGTGTAATTTGTTTAAAATTAATGATAATGTGATGTATTTATAATATACACACACACACACACACACTTACTGCTTACTATAATCTCAATTTTCTGTTGTAGTGTATTCATTGTTCATAACCTAGAGATACCATACATATGATTTGTAATAAAGTTTTAAATTACTCACATTCTTAATTTCTATAGATTCCGGTCATAGACCATCGTCAGGATATTTATACTATGCACTGGCGGTCACGATGTTGCGAAAACGAATTCGAATACACCGATTAATGATCGTTGAACGTACGTTTGTGTCCAAAGTGTATTCGAATTCGTTTATTTTTCTTTAAATAGCAATGATACAATGTGTAAATCGCGTCTAACATCCTCCTTCCTTCTCCGATACAAGAGAGAACAACCTTGTGTCCTTCTTAGAAATTTCGTTTCGGGTGCCCGAATCCTCAGTACATCCCTTTTATCAAGAGTCTACGTCTCACTAGCATACAGGAATGTGGGGACAGCCACAGTTGTATAGAATTTCATACGGTTATCCTTCCGTGTTTTATTTTTCCTGTACCTATGAATCGTTCCACAGATGCGTCTAAATTTTGTTAGCTTACTGTCCCAACCTCTCTTCTCTTCTGATAGTTCCCATCCGTTTCGGATGTTGGATACCATACAGACTATTTTAACTTTCTGTACTGCTGCACGGAATAAGTCAGTTGTATTCATGCCAAACCAGGTCCTAAAATTTCTCAACATGCGATACTCGGTCGGTCGCCCAACTCCTCTCTTTCCAAGTACTTTTCCCTGTAGTATGGACTGCAATAAGTAAAATCGCTGTTCATTTCTTTTGAGATGTCCCAGATACTGAAGATTTCTTATCTTCACTGTGTTAATAACTTCCATTTCTTTGTAAGAACTTCAACGATAGTTATATGTGCTGTCCATGAAATGCTCAGTATTCTGTGGTAAAGCCACATTTCGAAAGATCCCAATTTTTTAGTTGTGGCTTCAGTCAAAGTCCAAGATTCTACACCGTAGAAGAGGACCGAGAATACGTAGCAGCGTAGAAGTCTCATCTATGTGTGTATTGTTAAATCGTGACTCTTGAATAAACTGCTCATTCTAGTGTACACTGCTCTTGCCTTTTCAATTCTGGTGTTTATTTCTTGAGAGTGGTCCCATTGTTCATTGACTATAGTATCAAAATATGTAAATTCTTAGCTGCCAAGATATGTACCTAGATATGTAAATATGTCCCAAGCTGCTTAAGTAAAAATATATATACTTACAGAACTCATACGAGCGGACTTTCTCTGAGAATAAAAAATTCTGTCTGTCTGTCTATCGTGAGGCGTCAGCTTGAGCAACCAAACACAGTCGTAAAAACAAACAAGCCTCCCTCCCTCTACTTGTGTTGTTGTGTGCTTTATTGTACGTTGTTGTTGCACGATTGGCTTGCAACGACCCCCCCCCTCGTCACAAACCAATCCAGAAAATGTACATACACGGGTTTTTCATTTGTGTTTGTTCGTTCAATACAGTAATGGATCGTGTGCAGTGCAGTTATGTTACATGTATAAGTACTTAGCCGAGATGAACATCTGTACCTGCCTCCCATATTGTCAATAAGTAATAGAAAAGCACTTTCAGTAAAGCATTGAAGCTTATTGTTGTCGCGCTAACTCTGCCGCCTTTGCTGAATAAAAGTTTTTTTTTTTTTTTACACAATATAGATCGGGTGGATAACAATAGTAAAACTTTACCTTCTTGTTCTTTTTCTTATCCATTCAAAGGTTAGATAAGTTCACCTATTAGTAGGAGGGTTAGCTGAAAAGTTCGCGGAGCGACAACTGTACCTCAGCGGTAAAACGAAACTTTTTCGTGTGCTGCAAGATTTGTATTTTATATGAGCTCCTGTTAATTCCAAATCTATCTGTCAATATATTCATTGTTTAGAAGCTGTTAAAAATTGACGTGTCATTCGTGTTTTGAAAAACGGACAAAAGTCAAACTTCGTGGCGTGATTCTTTGTTAAAAATTGTTTAGTACCAAAGGAAATTCAAAACGAAATTGTAAATATGTCAGGAAACGCTGCGACTTCAAAACCAACGGTTTGTAAGTAGGCACTTGAGCTTAAACGTGGTCGCACTGGACGCCCCAAAAATGCAACAACTCCAGATGCGGCAGCCATCTTGCACAACGCTTTTGCACACCAAGTTCTTGAGTTAAAGTATGATGCATACGATCATACAAGATGCCTATTATTTCAGCAACGTCATCCGCTCCTCAATCTGTGGTCTTCCAACACACTATGAAATTTTCTCAATAATGCCATTTGT
Organism: Magicicada septendecula; assembly: GCA_034769895.1. NCBI lineage: Eukaryota > Metazoa > Arthropoda > Insecta > Hemiptera > Cicadidae > Magicicada > Magicicada septendecula. The sequence continues at coordinate 8,531,862 of CM068371.1, forward strand.
TGTTGCACTTTTTGGACGTCCACTGCTGGGATCGTCTGCAGTGCTTGTACGACCACGTTTAAACTAGAGTGTGCCCCACTTACCGTTGTTTCTGAAGGCGCAGCATCTCCTAACACATTTACAATTTCATTTTGATTTTCCATTGGCGCTAAAACGTTTTTAACACAGAATTCAACACAACACGATGTCTGATTTTATGCATTTTAAAAACACGCGTGACAGGAAATTTTCAAACGGCTGGTAAAAATTGACAGATATATCAGGAAATTAACAGGTGTTCACGCGAAATATACGTCTTGCAGCACACGAAAGATTTAAGTTCTACCACTGAGCTATAGATGTCGCTCCGTGAACTTTTCAACTGACCCTCGTGTGATAGAATTATGGGATTTTTACATGTGGGGCGCCATTTCTCGTAACTTAAGTTAACTTGTAACGTCGATAACGTGTAAATGTCGCCTAGTCCGTGACGTTTGGTACGCCAATCGCGGCAAACACAAGTCTACCTAGAGTCATAATTGCGAGAAATATTATAATGGTCCTACTAATCCGCGAACGTTCAAGATATCGCATTAGGGTGTATTAGACACTTCAAGCTGACTGGAAAAAGGGTGTATGTCTTACACACCACTTAGCAATAACAATAACGGTTCGCGGTGAAAGAATATGTAACCGTGCTCGTGATAAATATCTACACGCGACCCTGAGGCCGGACAGAGAGAGAGAGAGAGAGAGTGTGTGTGTGTGTGAACCCACGTACTTATCCAGATCCAAGATCATCCAGCATCAACCCGTCGTCTGAAGAATCTGCTGTCGACGTAAAAGGGGAGTGAACTTAAATATGTACGATTGAAAAAAAAAATATATTTAAAAGAAAGGCTCTATCGCATCAGTAAAGACTTCATATTAAAAAAGAAAAAAAGAACTTTTAAATATTAATTTACTTCATTGTATAGAAAGTAAATTTAGTTGTGTTACAAAGGTCAACAGAGACAGATTAATTTTTTTTTTTTTTTGAAGTTATACTTCTTTAGGCGCGTTGAGGGTGAAATTTTAGTATGTAACGAAATGCGCGCGCACCATGCAACGAAAAGTTAACAGGATGAAGTTAGCCGTGGACAACGAGCCTGAAAAAACCAAAACATTTCGGTCGCAGCCCCGATGGACCTGCTGCTGCTGATCGTGAATGGATATATACGTAATTAAATAACTTTATATTCATTGTGCTGTGAAATATTTTTCGGTGACAAAAATTGTGTAAGCAAATTTTAAGAAGTGTTTAAAAATATTTGAGGTTAATTTTTCGTAAGTATTAATTTCAAAAGTCTTTTTTATATTAAATCAATAAAAGTTTCAGTAAGTATTCTATCATTATGTTTGATTTAAATTAAATTAAATTTCGTACTCTGTGGTGGGGAGCGCAGATAGCCCACTTGATGCGCGATGCCCACTTCTCACTTGAACACGCACATTTTGCTTTCCGCACTTTATCAGACACCGTGCAGTAACTTTGTATTATACTATACAGTCCACTATATATTTTTTATTATTATTGTTATTATTATTACAATTATTCCAAGGGGGGCTGCAGCCCAATAGCCCCCCCCTTGGCTACGCCGCTGGACTTAATCCAATAATCTAATATATATTTCTATATTTTAAATTATAGATCACACTTAATTATTCAGAAGTCTATCGAAAAGTAAATCCATTGCTGTAATACGCTATTCGTAAGTATTTTGAGCTATTTGATAAAAAATTAATTTTTCTCTACTAAAATATTATAATATTGAACTGAAATTAATTCAATTGAATTAAATTTTTATCTTTTAGTGTATAATAGTCATATTAATTTTATTTTATGCATATATATTATAACTGTGGTCGTTGTTTATTCATTGTTATTTATTTATTGAACCACTTAACCACTACAATAAGATATATATTATATACAAAAAGAAGTATAACTTCTAACGCGCGTACATAAGTACACGCACCCAAAATTTTTTATAAACTGTATTAAAAGCACAACAGATTGTCAGGAATAATAGCGTCATTAATAAATTCAGTTAATTCCAATAACATTCAGTGTGTCGACTACTTATTCACCTACACGTCTCCATACGAGTTTTGTTCAAAACGTGCGTGCAGTTCTTGTTTATTTTAAAAATTATATGCCTTCATTCATCGATACTTATACTACCCCCTTCAAAGTAGTCTCAGTCGAATGTAATACGATTAAGCCAGCCATTTTGCAGTCTTCAAAATATTTCAAGCATGCACTTTTTGGTACAGCCTTGAGCTCGCTTAGCGATTTTCGTTTTACGTCTTCAGCGGTCGCGAAACGTTGTCCTTTCGTGGAAATCATCACTATTGGGGGAGAAGCCATCTTCAGGTCATTTACCAACCAATGACTGCCGGAGGTGCTCGTCAATACCAAAGACAACATAGTGGTTTGTGCAAAATTACTAGTAGAAATATTTGAGCCCACTAACACTCCAATACAACAATAGACGAAAAACAATTCAAAAGAGATTGTTTGAAAAGAAACGGTGCCTTATACAATCTTTTGCCACAGTACTGTGGTTCTGGTGAAGCTGCATGCCAGTTCTCGAGTCGTTTTACACTGAAGATGGCATCCAACGGTGGGGATGAAACGTCTGGTCATTGCGGCAGTAGTGGGCCACGGCCTAATAGCCCGGACAGAAGTCAATTAAATTTAAACACTACTTCTTCTTCTTCTTCTTCTTCTTCTTCTTCTTCTTCTTCTTCCTCTACTTCTACCTCTTTTCAGTCACAGGCCTTACGACCTTTGATCTGTCTACGGATAGGCTGCCTCTGACCGATAATTCGTCTTAGGGATTCTGCCCGAGGACCGTGAACTTGCCATTTTCCATTTCGTTGCTTCGCAGGTTTCGACGATTCGTTCTGTACATCCAGTTCTCTCGTATAGTTTTGTTTTTACTTGTACCTTCCACGGTACATTCCTTGACAGACTTCAGCAATTTCAATTCTAATGTTTCTGTCCGCCTCGTCAGATCCTTCATTTTTGTACCAGCCTTCAGAGATCTGTATGGTATCTTTAAAAAAATCTGTTAATCAGCTGTTAGACAAGGGGGTGCAGTCCTACTCTTTTAACATTGTTTTCTGAGACCATCTTTAGAAACGTTCTCCAACAATGAGCAGAAATTCTGTACATAAGGGTTTCACGGCCGGCGCCAACAGTGTTGGGTACAAACAGACTGAACTGCGGGCTATTGGGTCGTGGCCCACTACTGTTGTTACCAACAGACGTTTCGGCCTCTCTTCTGGAGCCCATCTTCACTGTCAAAAAAAAAGATTCGCTAACTGACACGGTCTTCGTCAGTAACCACAGTCGTTTTTGCACACTGAAGATGGCGTCCAGAGGAGAGGCCGAAACGTCTGTTAGTAACAACAGGAGTGGGCCACGGAGTTTAGTCACTGTGTGTTCTCAAGAAGCAGGAATTTCAAACTGTACCCAAAAGTATTAAGAGACCCTTTACACTTCTTTTACTTACACGGGTTGCCAGCTCTCCCAGCCCCTCTCTTTATTTTGTGTTTTTTTTTTTTTCTTTTGATTTTCTATCATAAAAGTATGATCGTGGTCATCTTAGACTCGTATTTACTCGATACTATGCGGCGTACCAAGTCGCATGGCACCTGAGGGATTAGGAGACCCTTACTGACACACACACAAACGCAGCTGGCCCGCACGCCTGGGGTATGAATCATCTACTGGGTCGTCCACTACGTAACTGCAACTTGAATTTTTTAGCAAACTACCTCATCATATTTGTAATCTCCATAAAATTTTAAAGAAAATTACACCAAACATAACGTGGTTGTCATATATATTTTAGATGTACAACTAAGTCTATCTTTATTAAATACTTCAATTCTGCGGTTTGCTTTAGAAGTCCCTAAAATTTTCATATTTATCGCAATTAGGCTATGTGTTGTTTGGACTAATTTTTCTCACAATTTCACGGAGATTACAAAAATTATAGTTTAATTTGGACGATAGGCTAAATTAAAAATTTTATAGTTTTGAACTGGACCGCCCGGATCGTGCCTGGTCGGGCCGGGCCGGTTGTGAGTGCGCGTGCGAGAGTAAGGGTCTTGTAATCCCTTATAACTTTTATTAAAGCTCCACGTTTTTGTGGCGTCAATTATAATTATTATTTTGAAAGAGCTCCACTCAGATTTATATTATTAATTATTACTTGGGCGCCAGAGCAGGAGATCTCAGGTTTGTTTATGAAATAATAACAAACTGTTCAGATACTAATATTTGTATTGTTAGATTCTTATCATTTAATAAATCTGAAACGTAATCATTTTATATCAGCCTTATTCAATAATAACACCAAAATAGTATTAATAATTCTAGTTACGCTTCTTTTTGAATTTATATTATTTAAATAACATTCATAGGAGTTCTTAGTATATTCAATTTACTCCATTAACAAATTTAAATCATCGCTATCAATCAAACAGACATATATGTGTGTGTGTATATATATATATATATATATATATATATCATCAATTCTTAACTGCTACGACTTCTATACTATTCAATATATATTTAATTCAACTATCATTTCAATAATTATTAGTATTGGTTTCTTACTTTACTATATCATAATTCACCCAAACATGTCATCTAGCATAAATTGAATGTTTAGTATCTGAACATCGTGGGTCTTTTTAAAATGAGATGAGTTTATTGAGATATTAAATTTATGTTAATTGATTGTATTGTAATTTATAAGTGAGATATTGTTACTTGTGGCAGGATTCCTGACAGGCGAATGACGAATTGTATTCTTGCGTTAACTATCACACCACACTTTCACTGATCACGCTTTATTAACTTTCTTTAACCACATCACACGCTCGCGTTATTACCATACGTCACGCACAAATAAATAATATACTTTTGTTGCAAATTACGAGCACAATTTAAATAGCTTCTTGTCCACACGTACTTTCGCGCACATATTTAAATAAAACTTCTTGATGACTGATACTATTAAACCGAGAGAATATTGATTTGAACTTTGAGTAATTTAATTTGCTCACATCGAGTGACGCAGGTTTCACGTGTTTTGCGTGAAATAATTTTAACTTAGACTCCCCCGTTGTGGGCTCCGCGTGTTATTTTTATAGTTTCTTCAATTCTACCCTCACTACATCTTCTGTTGATCATTTCTCATTGGTCTTACATTCAAATATTTGCCGGTATTTTTGAATGTATCCAGTCTGGTGTCGTATCTCTTTCGCGCTCACTACTGACGCTATTGGTGATTGGTTCCCAAAGTGCGGGCGATAATTTTACGCGGTTGTCCGTTACACACCTTAAAAATGACGCGACTTTCTAAAATCGTCATATTTACTGGCGTGGCATCTTTTGTCTGTTGAAGGACACCGTACCGTTAACCTAACGGTATATAGGCGTTTTTTGCTAGTTTTACACTACAAAACAATTTATGCGTTTACGACATGTAGGGTGTCTTAGGTCTATTGTACATATTTTTGCCGGCGTCGGTCTGTCGCACTGCCGAGCCTCTTTAGATTCACTATTCAATTATAACTTTACTTAAAACTACGTACATTTCAATACTTTAATTTATCATATATGGTTATATTTATCATTAATATTTGCTTACTTATTATAGGTATTTACATACATATTAAATTATGATACAGTTATACAGTATCGTTTCACCCTTAGGTGCCATCCGGTTTGGAACACCTTATAATAGGTGCGTGTTGCTTGTAGTTAGCGTAGACGACGCTAACAAACCGGTCGGGCGCAGCGCTCATTAGTAACAACATTTACCGTTTTCCTTCAGTAAGACTCGGTAATTATTCACCGGGTATCACTTGTTACAGCTGTAGTTCACTGCATACATAACAATTCGCGTTAATGTCGAGGCCGGAACAATTACTCGTTCGGCCTTGAATGTTCAAGAACGAACATATAACGTTTTGCACGGTGTGTCCAGCGAGCCCGCTGTGTCAAAGACGGTTCCTGTTTCTCTTCTTATCTAATCTAAATCCATTGCCTGTCTGTACTTAACTCTCTATTTACCTGCTGTTTCTTAGAGCCACCCTGACATACGCAGTGCCCGCATTCTGGCCCCTGCTACGTTATAGCGTGCTTAGAAGCGTTCCAATCTCGAACCCTGCGTTACATCTTCTGGTACGTCTGCAATGACGAGGTTCCTTCCGTTTATGAGTTTGTCCGCTCCCTTGCGCTCACACTGTTCACACGAGCCTCTATCTCGTCCTATTATCATCTCAGCCACCTTAGTTCAGACGAAGGCCCACCTTAAAGAAGACACAAGAGCCCCCGAGCCCTTCTCGATGACCCTCTTCCCAAGCAATCTTCTGCACCACACTGCGTCGGTTGACCAACCATTCCTTTCCCACTAAACAGTAAATCAAAAGTATACAAATAATTCCTTTTATTTTCAAGATATAACAAAATAATAATATTCTTAGTAATCGTTCTCTTCCCTCTTCGGCCGTTGTGGATCGCTCTGCGGTCCAGAACCTTACTAACAGCCTCCAAACTAGTAGGACTCAACATTAAACACGCACATGGCTACTCAGGGTAAGAGTAGCCAGCCATCGGGGCACTGCAACTACTGGGGCACGTCCAGCTGCTGCCCCTACCATTGGATTGGTGATTAAGAGACTGTCTACGGAAGGCAAGTCTACCAACCGTGGGTCGAGCAGGAGTGTAACAGGTCGGTCTACTTATGATAACCGTTTGTTTGGAGCGGAGCGACTGTGACGTTGTCTACGAGACGGAGGCATCAGATTACACCCGTTTGTTGTTCGTGACCCGACACTTGTTCTCAGCACAGTTATTGTCGTTACACGTTACGCGTGCATTCCGTCACGAGCAGCAGTATTTACCTGACTTAGTCAGCAAAATATGAAACAAAACGAAAATTGTGAGAGATTCGTAATCATTTCAATAGGATGGCTGACTGATCCGTCTTCTAATAAAAACTTGTAAGCGATGGGTGATTTCCATAAGGTAAACCCCTACTACTCGGATTGCTTTCATAGAAGTAGCGTGGCGTCCATGTACCGCTGTAGCCGGCAGCAACAGTACTGGAAATGAGAGAAAATAGTATTAATTATATTACAGTATAAATACTTTATTTAGTGAATAATTTGAAATCTGAACAATATTAGTAGCGTAGCTTGAAGACAAACGTAGCATTGCTTTAGAACTGCTGTGCACTTGTTCCATCTAGAGTTTCCGGCTCAGACATCGGCGATGTTATACTGCGTACGGGCATTGACCTCGTAGTAGTTGTCACTATGCAAACTCTGGGGGGGGGGGGTACACTCGTCCGTTCAACGTGTTGCCGCCGTATAAACCGGCAAAACACTCAGTTAGCAGCTATGTTCGTTTTCGGAACTGACGTGCAGCAGATACTACGTACCTATTTGTGTTTTGTTCGTTTAGTCATATATTTCTCTATTTGTCTTTATTATTTTTAATTCCATTATTTGTGTTCTGAATTTTTTTCTGTGTAAGTATAATGAGAGTCAGATCCCGATGAATCAGGACCCTCTTCTTCTTCCAGCGAATGATAGAAAATGCTCTAAAAAAAGAACACTTGGTACAAGAGAAAATTCGAATTAATTTTTAGGTCAAGTTTTAGGCCTATCATAACGGGCAGCAGGTGTTAAGTACCCACGCCACGCCACTGCTCCATAGTAATGTTTTGCCCTAGACGTTTCGAGCCCTAGACAATCGGGGATCGTCCTAAGAAACGGGCAGTGCCTGTTGAAAGACATAAACCCTTTCAACAGAGTCTTCCAACAGCCACTCACAACTTCGGAAGACGGTCCCAGATTCTGGGGATCGAAACATTACGTAAAAAAATCCGACTTAAGGATTTACCTGGTGTCTATTCATTTTCTCCTCTCCTCCTCTTCTTTCTCCTCCTCCTCCTCAACCTTCTTCTTCTCCTCCTCCTCTAGCGTTCAGTCCTGAAGGAAGGTCATCTAGGTTCGTGCCCTCAGAGTTTTCTTCTCACACCTAATTTCTTCAACTTCTCGCAACTTCCAGCTTCCAATTGTCTGCATCACATCGTACATCGTAAATCGCCTTCTTGGCCTTCTTCTGCATGTTTTTAATTCCATTTTACCTCTACTAAAAGTAACCGTCTAATCATTATAGTTCATTACATACCCTGTCCGCTTCCTCGTTCTTCTGTTTATGACTCTCGAAATTCTCCTTTCAGTAGTCCGAGAACTTCTTCATTATCTAGTTTGTCCATGCAAGACGTCTTCATCCTCTTCCTCGAGCACAGCCGGAGCACCGCCACCACCATCTCAAACACCTCTATACGCTTTTTGTATTACTTTTGTTATTAGTTCAAGTCTCGGATGCGTAGAACGCAACGCTCCGTACATAACTGGTTATTATTATCATCATCGGAGACGCTACAAGTTTGGGGGGCGGGTCCTCCGGTCTGCTGGAGGAGACATCGCCGACGGCCTCTATACAACCACCGTCCTCCGAGTTAGGGTCCTGCTATTCTGCATCCTAATAACTGCTTGTTAAGTCCTTCCGTATCCTTTCGCCTGTGCCACGTGACGTAAGAACTTCAATTCAACCTCGGTTCAGTTACTTGAACTACAAAATCAGCTGACAGGAATAACATGGTGTCATAACAACGAACCATTCGACCAGATGCCTTGTCTACAAACAGGACGCGTTCGTTGCTTGTGTCGATTGTTAAGCGTAGTAGACACAAGTTTACGCTCGTGCGTCTTGTCGTTTGAACCCTTCACGCCTATGGACGTGCACCTTCCGCTTTCCGTGTTTTACAACTCCTGTGTTACGCGATTTGCTGTGAGGCTCACATTACCTCGCGCTTTCAATTACTTTACTGTTCCTCCTCCTCCTCCTCCTCCTCCTCCTCCTCCTCCTCCTCCTCCTCCTCCTCCTCCTCTTCTATGTTAACACATGCAACTGGCTTAGAAATAGATCTGCGTTAAATGATTATGGAATTTTCCTGAAATTTTTATAGTTCTGGGGCGGATCAGGGAGATCCCCCCCCCCCCGTTGTTACGCCACCGTTTTACTGTACGCATAAAAAAATAGAGACACGAAAGTTGAGAGAAGTCTTTAAAAGGAAATTGGCGAGGAGAAGAAAGGTCGCCTTAGAATTAGACAGAGGACGACGTAAGGAGATTAACCATTCGTTTTGTTGAAGACAAGATCCAGTGGACTCAGATCCCAGGGCGGACCACGAACGGTATCTGCCTGTAATGCCACAAGAAACAGGCTTGTGAAGAAGCAGGCCTCTCTCTGACTATGAACTCGTTTGCAAATGCATACGTTCCGTCTCACCTCCCCCCCCTGGTTCTCTCTTTCTCCCCTCCCGATTCACGTATTCTGTTTAATATTTATGCGTAATAACTGGCTGTCATCGAAGGTTATCAATTTGGTAGGCGGTACAGTACAGTACCGCAGATTGCAGCAGCAGCGGTCGTGGTGGCATTGAATAATACGCTTTGCGGTGTGTGTGTGTGTCACGATATTCCGTGAGCTGTAACCGGAGCCTGTAACCGTTCAATGTGCTCTGCCAATAAGCGTGCGTGCGTGCGGTGCACTGTGCTCGTTACCCTACTGCTGTCACCGTATAGTCCAGTCAATGAATGCTCAAAAGGGGGGTGTAGAGGGAAATGGAAGGACCACAATTTTTGACTTTGGGCCTTTGTTTGGACTAGTTAGGAGGTAAACATACTAAGAGTCCCCATTCCTAGTTGGTGAGCGGGGTGCAGGGGGGGCACGTAGAAGGTCCCTTTTTTCGGTTTTTCGCTTATATCTCGGAAACTATGCAACCTAGCGATAAGGCCATTCTATACAAAATTAAAGCGGACGAAATGTGCCACAAGATTGATCCTATTCATTTTTTCGCTATCTTGCATAGTTTCCGAGATATCCGCGCTCGAAATTCGCTAATTTTGAAAAAAACTTTTTGCCTCACGTTTTTTGCCTTATTTGACTAGCTAACTCTTCGGCCCTAACGATTCGGGGTGTCGAAAATAGTATTTAACGACACCAAACAGTATTACTTTTGAAGAACTACATATGTACCTGAAAATATATTATATAATACATATATACATATAATTTCTTTATGTGCCACTTATATATATAGTATATACTATTTATACATATAAATACGTATATATTGGCTTATATATAGAGTTAGAGCAGTGGAATAACGGAATACGAAAGTTAAGTTTTTCTGCAAAATCTCGGAATTTACACATAAAGTTAAAATTGCTCTACTTTTGAACGGTTGAAGATAAAATAGTAAAATATCATATATTCTTGAAAGAAGTTTAATGCTCTACAACTTCCTTTCTCATGACTTTTTCGTAGGACGAAGGGCCGAAGAGTTAGCTAGTCAAATAAGGCAAAAAACGTGAGGCAAATATTTTGTTTTCAAAATTAGCGAATTTCGAGCGCGGATATCTCGGAAACTATGCAAGATAGCGAAAACATGAATAGAATCAATCTTGTGGCACATTTTATCCGCTTTAATTTTGTATAGAATGGCCTTATCGCTAGGTTGCATAGTTTCCGAGATATAAGCGAAAAACCGAAAAAAGGGACCTTCTACGTGCCTCCCTGCACCTCGCCCACCTTCTAGGAGTGGGGACTCTTAGTATGTTTACCTCCTAGCTAGTCCAAACAAAGTCCCAAAGTCAAAAATTGTGTTCCTTCCATTTCCCTCTACAACCTTTTCGTTGACTGGACTAGTAGTCGTCATTATACTGATTCTTCCTTAAGCGGTCTGCACTTCGGTGTGTCACTTCAGTGTGCTCATTTTCATGTGCCCCGTCGGACTAAAGTGATGCGTTGCCTACACACGGTCACATCAGTCTACCGCCGCGCCGTCTTCGCACTCGCCGTGTGTTACCGCAATTGTGTGTTGTACCGAAATTTGGTTCATCATCACCACTCCAATGATTAGGCCCTAGACGTGTTCTGGAACCCATCTCCTCCTTGGTCTATCTCTCGGTTTATCTCTCTTCCCAGTAGGGTGATAAACCAACTGGCGGATATCAGGCGTACGATTCAAGTGTTCACACCATCTCCTTCTGTGGTCTTCAATCTTCTGTTGCAACGAAACAGTGTTTAATTCGCGTCGAATATCCTCGTTCCGTTTCCGAACCAGGAGAGAACAACCTTGCATCGCTCTTAGAAATTTCATTTCATCTGCCTCAATCCTCTTGTACGTCCTTTTTACCAAGAGTCCATGTCTCACTAGCATACAGGAATGTGGGGGGGGGGGGTGGCTAGTGAGTCCATGTCTCACTAGCCACAGTTTTATAAAATTTCATTCGGGTATCCTTCCGTGTTTTATTTTTCAGGTACCTATGATGCGACTAAATTCCGTTAACTTACTATGCCAATCAATAGCGGTTCCATATGAGATATCACGACCCAGGTAATTAAAATGACTAACCTGATCCAAAATCTGATTATTCACGACTGTCTTAGTTCTTATAGGAAATGCCATCATTTTAGATTTTGTAGTAGAGATCTGTAGCCCATAGTCTTCTGTGTTGCTATTGAACGTAAATATCGTCCGCTGCAACTGGCCCTTCATTGGTCATCTGAATAAATCTATGTCAGTCCCGAATGTTGGTTTTTGTAGTTTTTCATGTCGACGGGAGAGGAAATGCTATTGTACGGTGCTGCAGCCTGTGCGCTTGTAGACACAAAGAAGAATAAACGAAAACTGGGGGTAATATTGGCTTTCAAAATGAGCAAAATATTCACGCACATAAATGTCTGACGGAGCTAAAGCTACATCATTGTAAAGACTGACACAGTTATGTAAGGATGGATGAAGAAACTTAGGGTACAGCCATCGCCGGCTTTAGTAGGAGGCCGGCTTATTAAACGTGGCAACACTGGAACCAGCTGATATTTGAGGCCGACTAGACGATCTCTTAATTTACGTATTTCAGTAATCAAATCACGTCATTTTTAATTGTCGGTTAACAGCAGTTTTATAATTCTTCATTTTTTGCAAATTTAAAGTTTATTACGTAAAATACTGTTAAATTATTTAAGAAATATAATAATTAACGCATTCATGTAATACGAATTCAATAATTCGAACAAAATTAATTCATTAGGCCTAACGCTAATTCACTAATTTCTTCAACTTAAACATATAGTACTAAGTGCGCACAGACTTATAATTTAGATTTAGCTATAAATAGGCCTACTCGTGATTTTAGTAATGCTATGAAATTTTATCAAAATGTAACATGTTAACTTTAGATATTTTATCACACTATGGGTATAGGCCTGAGACGCAACGTTGCCACGTTTAATATTTCGGCCTTTTACTAGAGCCGGCCATGTTACAGCCAATTGAATTTCTTAAAGACTTATTACTTTCGTTTCAATTCTACATTACACTAGTGAGTTATATTTAGTTGAACAATAGTTACTGACTCTCTAGACCTGAGTCACTTGTCTGGCTACTAATGTGCGCAACGCTCTGCCATCCTCTCGAATAGGTGCCTGTCGAACTTTGTAGCTCACATTTAAATACGCAAGTTGTTTATGAAAGTGTCTAAAACTGTGAGAAGAAATTTCTTTATTAGGCTTTAGGCGTTGACAAAAAGTCTCCCCTATTGTATCCTTTACATAAAAGTGACAGGTGAAATTCGTACATAACTGTTTTGCTCTGAATAACAGATTAACTTACATACTTATTGACAAAAACGACGTCTCGACATTAATATGTGATAAAATAATATAACTGATTATTACATGCTACATACATACATAGGTCTGCTACAGAATAATTACTCCTTTGTAAGTAACTCGTTGAGGTTCCTGCAGGTCTCCTGTGTAATATATTCAAATAAATACACTGCAAGTAGGTTTATTTTCACCTGACGCGCGTTTCACAGAAATTATTCTGTATCTTCAGAGGTTTGTTTGTCAATATACAGAATTCAATTATTTCATTCATTTACAGAATTCCAGTTACTTCATTCAATTACAATTCAAAAAAACCTCTGAAGATACAGAATAATTTCTGTGAAACGTGCGTCAGGTGAAAATAAACCTACTTGCAGTGTATTTATTCGAATATATTAGATTAATTATTATACGACAATGTGTTACATGTTACAGTAAAAAATAAATGTATCAGCATTTAAGTAAATAAATAAAAACAAATTGTTTGCATTGTGTGTTTCAGGTATGTTGGAAGAGGTATTGTTTGGTTTATTGTGCACGCATCGCCCAATCTTCGCTGCTCGGTAAGTTTGTGAATCGATTGTGATGTTTGGTGTTGTACTGTACGTATTGTGTCTGTGCAGTCGAAACGCGTAATCACGCGTGCACATTTGATTGTTGGTAACTGTGTTTGCCGACGCTACAACAATGACTGCGCCCCCCTACGTAATTATATTTGACACCTCAAGAAGTTGAAAGTTTTAGTTGCGTATTGCTACTGCGTAATGTATTCAACTTGTATATACATACAAGTAAACTTATTCCACGTAAAAGTAATAATATTAATGGGTGAAATCCGTAATAGAATATTGACGGCTAACCGGTATCGCTTTGTGTGCTGCGGAAGCTCTCGAATAGCTCATCGATTCCTCGTGACACATTTAGAACAGCAGTCGCCAACGCTGCGCCCGTCGATAAGGTTTGACGCGCCCGCGAACCAATTTGTAATTTTTTTTTTGTAAACGAAGGAACGCACCCGCATTGTACCTGCTTCGAAGTAATGTATTATAAAATAGTACCAGCATTTACCGAACCCCGCTACTTCTTCCCCCCAATACGATTGTCGAGCTTGTCGCCTAGAGCCTGTAAACACCTTTCTCCCCAAAGGGGAAACTTGATTTTTTTTAATTTTACATTTCTGTTCACTGTATGAAAATAAATAGCCCTATTGTGGTTAGTTCTTTAATTTATTTTTATTAAAATGTTTTCCTGTTAAACCTTTTTTTTTTCGTTGAAAGTATTGTTAGTTTAAACGTGCGTGTGCATGATGACAAATTATTGATGACCTACTCCTAATGTGAAAAATACAATACTGCAAAGCCTTATTTAATTCGGTGTTCCACGGCGCTAAATATAAGCGACAGTTAATGTTTATAACGTCTGGCTGTTGAACTTCCCCATATTTCTATTTTCCATTGATGGGGTGGGGAGGGGTGCGTCCATCGAACTGGTCCTCAGTTATATATGCCCCCCCTATACATTCAAAGATTGCCTATGACTGGTCTACAGGGTTCTGATTAGGCCAATATTGGATGTACGGCTCTGAAATTTGGACATCCTCCAAGTCAGATAAAAGTGTTGCCTTATTATTTAAAAGAAAGAACTTGCGAAGAATCTACGGCCCAGTGCTTCAAAGACAGGCTACGAGATCACGACATGATCGCGAACTGTATCGCCTCTCCGAAGCGCCAAATCATTAAACTCGGACGTCTTCGCGGAGCCAGACAAATCGCCTGGATGAATGTTAACGAATCCCCCAACACGTTAGTGTCGACGCGATTGTATGGAACCTGACGACCTCAAGGCTTTGTTACATACACGATGGGAAGGAGGATGCTGAGAGTCTCACCGGGGGGGGGGGGTGCGGAACTGCAGAGGACGGGATCATTTCGGGAGGCCAGAACGCATTATAGCAGTGTCGAATAATAATGACAATAATAACAATTCGTTAAGAGAATACCGCAGTTGACAGATTCCCTTTTTTTGACAAACGTCCACACGGAAAATGTAGTTCCATAGATCGCACAATCACGGTTAAAGTCCATTCGTTACTAAGGCGTGGAACTTCACTGTACGTTATCAGTTTTGTGGTGTGCTCTATATACACGAGATATTTCTATAAAACGTTTCTTTTTTAGATATTATTATTTTTATATTTGCATTTTTAGTAATCAGTTTAAGAACGTTCTATCGATATAGACTGTCTTATTTTTAAAGAGAAAAAATAAGTGTATGGATATGATCAAGCCTCACTCGAAAGCTTTTGTAGGTTTCGTTAATAAAAACACTGTGTTCTGGTTTAAGACGGGTCGATTTATTTCTCTTAAGACCAAGCAGGTCGCCCATACCAGGATGCCACGTCGTAATATGCGGAGAACGTTTAATTTTAAGAGAAATAAAACAGTGTTGTCATGAATCCGCATACACTTTCATAAAAAGTAATTTAAAAAAAAAATAAACACATTATGGTATGTTGAAATTTTGTCACTCTCTGCTCTGATCTGATCTGATTAAATAATGATGAGCATAACTGTTGAATAATGATGACAGTAATTCGTGTCACCCATACTGCAGTTGAGAAAGTTCTTTTCTTTACCTAAGTTCTGTATAGTAAATGTACGACTACATTACGGATGAAGTTCACGTTACTAAAGACTTGGAACTTGAAACTCATACAGTATGTTATCAGCTTTATTCTTATTATATAAACTAGATATGTCTATAAAACGTATTTCTTTTTTAGATTTTATTTTTTTAGTTTTGCATTTTTTTTATAAACAATTTAAGAACTTTTCTTTAATATTACGATTTTTAAAGGAAAATAATTGTCATAAAAATGAAAAAGAAACCCTTGTATACTTTCATAAAAAGTTTAAAAAGAAAACAGGGTTCGTCAAAATTGTCTTTATGTAGTTAATACTGATTTCGATGATTCCTTCTCTCACTGTTATTCCTTGTCTCACAGTAGTCCTCTGGGCACGGCGCGTTTATCATTGCCCAGACGACTACAAAGTTTAGACACAGATGAAGGTAATTAGTACAATACTGCGATTTGCCTGATTTTATGTAATTTTGCAACTAAATAATAATAATAATGTGGTATTATCGTCTACTGTTTCGCTATGTTTGTGAGTACTGATGGTGTAGACGCGATAATTTATGTCAGAAATTGAAAACGTTTTTTATACCTAAGGCAACTTCTCATACCTGATAATCGTTATTCCTTTGGGGGAGGGCGAGCCGGTTTATCGTTTTGTGTGGCATATCTAGGAGGGAGGTCTGTAACACCCCTCCGCCTCGGCTCGGTTAAATTATTATACTTAGTTATATACAGACATTATTATACCGTAGGTGTGAAGGGGATGAAAAAAGATTGTTTTGATGTGACAGTATTGTTTGTCGCGCCCTCCCTCCGTGACCATCAGATTATCACGTAGCCGGGTTATATACAACGCTGCGATGTGTTCATCTCTTTGTTAACAATATGACGAGTTGTTGTTGTTTGGTGAGAATCTCTGTGTGTGGGGAGAGGCGTGATTGCGGCCGTGGGCGCGGCACCACTAGGTGTAATAAATCGATTAATAATTTACTGTCTGCTAACCGCGGTGACCGGTAAATCCGCAGGGTCGAAGCAAGCAAGAGATTGACGATAAGTGGAGGGAGAAGTTTTTATGTAGTGTACATAAAAGATACGGGCTAGGCCTGTTTATAGTTTAAACTGAGCTGTATGTTATTCTTCTTCACTTCATGGCTTTGGGTTTAGCCCGTTCCGACTCCACAGAGTCACTGACCATTTTTCCAGGGTCTTCCACGATCTCTCGTTCCCACCGGCCTATATTCAATCGATTCTTTAGAAATAGGCGTGTCTACCATGAGTTCCATATGGCACTTCCAATTCTGCCTGTGTTCCTTTATTATGTCCAGAACCGACTGTAACTTCAGGTCTTTCCTTATGTCGTCGTTTCGTAGATGGTCTCTCAAATTGCACCCCTTAACTGCCCTTAAAAATTTCATTTCCGGGGCCCGTATTTTTGAAATATCTTTTCACATCAGACTCCATATTTCACATCCATAAAGTCGCCACAGCCACGACCTATTATAGAGCTTTAGCTGTGTCTCCCTCTGCGTTTTATTCTTCAGTAGTCGTCTGATTGTTCCACAGGTATAACTAAATTTATTCACCTTTCTGTCGATATCGTTGTCCTTCCTGCATGAAATACTCATCACAAATAATTAAAATGTGATACCTGCTCCAAAACACTATTGTCAATTACAATGTTCGCTCTTAGAGGGTTAGAATGCCATTAGCTGTATGTTCTGAAGCGAAGTACGGTATAGTCTCCGTTTTGTGACATCCCATATCATCCGCAATGCTTTTTCGACCGCTTACGTACGACAAGTAACAAGTAAATCTTTCCGACACCGCGTGGTGATATTCAAGAACAGATCAACGTAGCTATTGAAGTGTGAAAGATTTAATAGTAATGTCACAAAAGTGGCGAAAGTTAGTGACTGTTGTTCATCCGAAAAAGAAATACAGTGGAACTTGCTCATAACGAGATTCAACAGAATGGACAAATGTGCCCGTTAAAACCGGGTGCTCGCTACATCCGAGTAGTCGACTCCCAAGCCTAAATTTTTATACCGTGATCATCGAACAGAACAACAACAAAGTTTACTATAGAAGTGGGGCTTTGCACAATAAAATTTTGACAGTTTTACATTCTACGCTTAAAAGTGAATATTAGACTTTAAACATTTTTTAGACGCTAACATTCTTTGCTGAATATTGGCGTATAGTGCATTCGCGAAATATAGTAAAAGTAACTGTGTAGTAAAAACTTACCAAACATCAACCGGCTATCTGACAAAAAACGCAAAACTTTCCATCCCATATGTACAATATTTATTTTTAAATTACAAGAAAATTCGCTCTAATTAATTTGTCTTTTTGTTCTTCGTTCTAAATGGAATCGTCAAAATAATATTTCGCACACAGAACTTAATTAATCTCAAAAAAGTCTTCTGTTGTTGTTTGTTTAGTAATTTTGTATCTATAGATATCAAAACAGTTATTTAATTTATTTAAATATTCTACGAATTCATCACTTACATTATTAGCTTACGTAAGTAACTTACGTTATACGTTAACTAAATTGGGTTAATCATTTTAAACGAGAGTTTAAAATGCTGTATTGTAACGAACTTTTGTTAGACCTTAACCCATAAACAAGCCTGCGATAAATTGCTCGTTATAACCAAGTCTCTAATGCGTTTCTACTCGTTAAAAGCGATAAAAGCGAGTTTAATTATCATTACTAAGGTACAAAACTAAACAGATCTCGTACTTTTTCTCGTTACATCCGAGTTATTGTTATAAGTGAGCTCGTTATTCGCGAGTTCCACTGTAAGTTCAAGAAAACTTGCGCTATTTCCGGAGATGCGTTTGCGAGTCACGTTCCTCCTTCAGGAAGATTGGCTTCATTCAGTATTTACTTAGAAGTGACCGCCACCTACCAGACAAGTGGATATTCGTGATTTTTTTCTTTAATAATTAAGACAATATTACAAACATTCTTTTAATTTATGACGGAGGATGTGACGGCCGGAATCAGCATTACTCAAACTATTATATACGGGGCCGTTGGGCCGTAGTCGATTGTTCCAATTTTCATCTCTACACGTTTCGGTTACACCTCCGGAAACCATCTTCAGTAGAATAAGAAGGAAAGAAAACGTTCGCAAAGATGATAGGCCGAAAGCACCTCACAGTTGAAGGGTAGGCCTACACAAGGGGTTTGCTATCCTCAGAGTGCATTTATTGATTACTAATTATTGTTTGTGTCTCCTTCTCCTTCTCCTTCTCCTTCTCCTTCTCCTTCTCCTTCTTCTTCTTCTTCTTCTACACTTCAAGAATTAGGTGCTGTTCCGACTTCACATTACCAGATCCATTTCATCCTTGGTCTTCCTACATCCCTTCTTCCAGAAGGCTTGTACTTGTTTACAATTACTGGTATTCTATCTTCATCCATGCGACTTAAGTGCTGTCTCCATTTTCCCCTGTATTCTTCAATTTTCTCATTTAGATTATATATATATTTAATTCTTCCCGTATATCTTAATTTATTATATGATCTCTTCTTGTGCATCATTTGACCCTTCTTAAAAATCTCACTCTGCTGATTGTATGTTGCTTTTATCTGTTTGTTTTGTAATCCAGGATTGACAGCCATACGCTATGGAACAGCCATTGTTTTGTAGAATTTTAATTTTGTCTCACGTCCCATTCTATTTTTCAGTGTTCTATTTATAGTTCCAACTATGTATAGTTCCATCATGTGTTGAAATGTATTGAGTTTTTTTTTGTGTATCGTTGTCAACGACAAAACGTATATCACAACCTAAATCTGATGTCTGTTCCAATACTTTGTCCTCAATCTTTGAGCGTACTGGAAGTGAGCCATAACTTTTCTTTTGTTGGTAAATGTGTTTAGGTTGTAGAATTGTCGTCCCAGTCTATGTAGTCTGTACACAGACAGTTGCATCTAATTACAATTTAGTGATGTAATTAGTGATTTCATCTGGTAGCAGTTATTCTGTTTCCACTGTACCGTACGACGATCCGTAAGACGGTTGTAACAATATGTTCGGTCATTGTCATCGTACGCATACATACCATTCAAACGTACACAATACGATTGTCCGTTGCACTGTGTATTACACAGGTTCGTAGCAGCAGCGTTTGCACGGCGGCGGCGGCGCGGCGTTACCTAACGTCAGTCAGCACGTAGCCTACTGCGATCACGTCCCATTGATGTGATGCAATCAGCGCCGAGTTCTTTGACTTGACGTCGCTGCAACAGCGGCTGGTCATCACTTCGCCATCTTTGCAGCACAGTCCAGTCCGAATACGTCGAATTAATCGAAACCCAGCCTCCCCGTCTCTTTTTCTTCCAGACACGTGTGTAACCCTATATACAAATAGACGTCAAACAGGATATAGGTCTTCAGTATAAACACGGATCTATTCTCGTAACGGTGGTAGCGATACACTGCTGAATACCGAGTACAGCAACGCCAATTCTGCACTCACTTTGCAAATGATTAATAATTTTTTCTAACTCGACTTATTAAGCATTGCTGTGTTACTTTCTCATTTTCCCCAGGATTATGTTTCCTGTTTCTCCTCCTCCTCCTCCTCCTCCTCCTCCTCCTCCTCCTCCTCCTCCTTCTTCCTCTTCTTCCCCTTCCTCTTCTTCTTCTTCTTCTTCTTCTTCTTCTTCTTCTTCTTCTTCTTCTTGTTCTTGTTCTTGTTCTTCTTCTTCTTCTTCTTCTTCTTCTTCTTCTTCTTCTTCTTCTTCTTCTTCTTCTTCGTCTTCTTCTCCTTCTTCTTCTTCAGCGCAACGTGAGCCCTAGCCTCCAACATCAATTTTTTCCCCAACGTCTCACCGTTCACATCTCACTGTAGCCCCTCACGTACATTCTTCAGAGATATTCCTTCACATCATCCAACCATCTTACCCTAGCTCGACCCCTCTTTCTGCTTTTACTCACCTGTGGCCTCACAATTTTTCAGTGGCATACGCTGAGATAATCTTTTGCGCTCACAACAAAACCTAAAGAGGCGCGTCATTAGAACAATTAAAACATTGTGTTTTATCACTGTTGTAGTATACAGTATTTATATTAAAAGAAAAAGTAAAAAGTACAATGAAGTAAAATGTAACTTAACAAAAATAGAAACACAAACAGTATTAACAGAAAGAATTGAAATAACATTTTCGATAATATTCTATGATTAAAAATCAACGTAATTAAAAATATAAATAACTAGTAATTTGTGTCAATGTGTAAATTTATATCTATTTTAAAGTAACAAAATCATGAATAATCTATCTGTGTTATAGGTGACCTAGCCATGTATACGTTGAGCTTGCGAGGCTTGCTCGTTGCTTTCATAACAATTTTCTTTTTACTTGGACGGGATGTTCGGGATGCAAAACCCGAACCTGGAGGATCAGATGATTTTTTTTATACGGGTGTTTCATGTATATTTTTATACAATTATGTCCCAAAAGCTTCAGTATCTGGGACATCTCATGAGAAATGAACCGAGATTTTACTTATTGCAGTCCATACTACAGGGAAAAGTACTTGGAATGGGAGGAGTTGGGCGACCGAGTATATCATGGCTGAGAAATTTTGAGGACCTGGTTTGGCATGAATACAACTGACTTATTCCGTGCAGCAGTACAGAAAGTTAAACTAGTCTGTATGATATCCAACATCCGAAACGGATAGGAACTATCAGAAGAAGATGTCCCACCTCCATCGTGGGCTTATTAAAACGTCTTGATCATCTTTCCTTTTGCATCGTAAGTGTTTGGTTTTTGCTTCGTGGGGGGAGGGGGTAAGACTAATTCTGAAGGGATGAGTCTAGCTTCTGGGGGTGGGGAGAATGAGGCTAGCTTTAAGGTTGGATTCACTATTTTCCTCAGGACAAATGAGATGTGCAAGATTTTTCCCATATAATTATTTATACAATTGCTTATAAGTGAACCCATAAGTCAACAAGTAAAGGAGCACGCCTAAAATTCTACAAGGTGATGGCTCTTCCTACACTTCTTTATGGGTCTGAGAATTGGACTTTAACGAAAGGCCAGGCCAGTCGCATGCAAGCGGCTGAAATAAGATTTCTCAGGCACGTGGCAGGGTATACTCTCCATGATCATAGAAGAAACACAGTTATACGGCAGGAACTGAATATTATGAGTATACTCGACAGGAACCCCTAGTATCGGCTGAATTGGTGACAACATGTTTGCCGAATGGATGACTGCCGCATCCCCAAACAACTATAAGTCGAGGGGACGGAGAGGTGTGGGACATCCGAGGAAGCGCTGGAGTGACCAGCTCCAATCTTTGGGTATTTGAGACCGGAACGAACCATCCTTGGTTTAATCCTTGGGGATGATGATGATGATGATGATGTTTATTTTTGTTTCAAAAAAAGCCTTATTTTGAAACATGCTACCGGCTTAGATCAAGGCCTACATTAAGTGATTATGGAATTTAACTGACACTTTTAATACCTCTATAGAGGGGATTACGCCACTGTATTTACAGTTCCTATTACGTCGCCAGAGGACGAAGACGTAGCGTGACTCGCGACGCACGTGTCCACCTCGAAGTCAGGGTTCTTTGACTCGAGAGAGTGAATCATGCGCGTGTAATTAAAACTGATCCAATAAGTCGTCAGTGAGCGGATATGATGAGTATGGACGGGCACGTCCGCAAGACACGCAGTGGACACTGTGCATAGAAACAGCAGTGGGTATAAAGACGGACACTTTCCCATATGTGTGTGTGTGTGTGTGTGTGTGTGTGCACAACAGTTATGGAATGTTAACTACTGTTAAACAATTAGCTGACATCACTGTCCGCTTCACCGGTCAGCAAACACTTTTATTTTCGTCTTAAGATTCACACGGCCGGTGTCGGTATTTCCAAAATTATTATTATTAAATACTGGGCTGTTAGACCGTGGTCGGTTGCTGTGAATTCTCAACCTCGTCGGCAACGTTTCGTATCCCCCTCCTCGGGGATCTTCTTCAGGCCGCAAAAAGCGACAGAGTGTACAAAAACTGTTACGGCAGAACTTCGGCCGAACGATACCCGGACACTTGTCCGAAACAAGCTTATACCCGAAACAAGTGTCGAGTATCGGTCGGACGATACCCGGAGACTTGTCCGAAACAACCTTATACCCGAAACAAGTGTCGAGTATCGGTGGGAAGAAGATCTGCCCTAACTGTTTTTGTACACTCTGTCGCTTTTTGCGGCCTGAAGAAGATTCCCGGGGGGGGGGGGGGGAGATACGAAACCGACCACCGCCTAACAGCCCGGCACTTAATAATAATTGTGGAAATATAAACACTTTTGTTTAGGTATAAATAGCTGATTATTACATTTCATAATACGACTGGTGGTCGTCACTAATGATAACGTGATGTGTTTATAATATTGTATGGAGTGGAAACAATGCGCTTTCAAAATTTTGAACCTCTTCTTAAAATTGAAGAAAGAATTCTTCGGAAAATTTATGGCCCCAAGAAAACCGAAAATGGGTACAGGCATAGACCCAAAGAAGAGTTGTACAGGGATCTGGAAGATCTGGAAAAGGCTTTCTGAAGGGAAAAACTGAGATAACTTGACGTATGGTTCGGATGGATCGGTCCAGATTAAATAAACAAATTTTCAAATATATTTGGCAACTTTCCAGTCTGAACGGATTCACCAAACAACCCAAGGAGGAAATAATGAAACTGGGTTGATTATTACCCAGTTTGAACGACTCTGTGGATAGAAATACATACAGAAACAAAATTCAAAATCTTGAGGTTCTCTGCGGTGAGAAGAAGACGAGAAAGTGGTGGACAGTGGAAAGGAAGACGGTGCATAGTGTGCGAATGAGGGCCTTCTCTAGCAGGAGAAGAAAAATAATCATATTCGCGTGGTCCACGGCTGGCCTGTTCCACGTGCAAAAAAGAGTAATTCGTTCAAAATAGTGAGCGAGTTTGCAGCTCAGGGAGAGCTTACTACAGTAGTACAAATGTTCTAATGTTTAGTCAGTGTAGGGTACTATATCCGTCTTGTGTTATTATTGACACCGACGGAAATAGACGTGAATCAGTGGCGTTGGAATTCTCTCCCATTAGTAATTAATTTCGCATCGCCGCGACAACAACGCTGTTCTTACTATTATTGTTATTACTTATATCAGTAAAGTGAACAAGTATGTGGAATTCGTAGCGGTCCCGCGTGTTATTGTGTAACTGAACTATAGAGATAACAATAATGTACAGAGTTGGTGTTTGTACACACACACACACACATTAATCCTTCGTTAAACAGTGTGTGACCGTGGTGTGTAGTTAATTGTCAAGAAGCGTAACAAACCGAATAATGGTGTTATTATCTCGTACTGATTCCTTTGTCGTCGTTTGTAACGGTCCTCCCGTCTTTCTTAGCACTTAGCCGTGTGCCATCCTAATGCTCTAGGCAAGAACGGGTTATCAGTGAGTGAAAACATGTTTCCAGTTAAAAATTACGTTTTGTTATTACAAACACTTTCCGGACTATCAGGCGGTGGGCAATGTTAAGCCGCGTTTACACCTGCTTAGTAACACGTGTTACAAACAATTTCCGAACAATCAGGCGGTGGCCCAATGTTAAGCCGCGTTTACACCTGCTTAGTAACACGTGTTACAAACACTTTCCGTACTATCAGGCGGTGGCCCAATGTTAAGTCGCGTTTACACCTGCTTAGTAACACGTGTTACAAACAATTTCCGAACAATCAGGCGGTGGCCCAATGTTAAGCCGCGTTTACACCTGCTTAGTAACACGTGTTACAAACAATTTCCGAACAATCAGGCGGTGGCCCAATGTTAAGCCGCGTTTACACCTGCTTAGTAACACGTGTTACAAACACTTTCCGTACTATCAGGCGGTGGCCCAATGTTAAGTCGCGTTTACACCTGCTTAGTAACACGTGTTACAAACAATTTCCAAACAATCAGGCGGTGGCCCAATGTTAAGCCGCGTTTACACCTGCTTAGTAACACGTGTTACAAACACTTTCCGTACTATCAGGCGGTGGCCCAATGTTAAGTCGCGTTTACACCTGCTTAGTAACACGTGTTACAAACAATTTCCGAACAATCAGGCGGTGGCCCAATGTTAAGCCGCATTTACACCTGCTTAGTAACACGTGTTACAAACAATTTCCGAACTATCAGGCGGTGGCCCAATGTTAAGCCGCGTTTACACCTGCTTAGTAACACGTGTTACAAACACTTTCCGTATTATCAGGCGGTGGCCCAATGTTAAGTCGCGTTTACACCTGCTTAGTAACACGTGTTACAAACAATTTCCGAACAATCAGGCGGTGGCCCAATGTTAAGCCGCGTTTACACCTGCTTAGTAACACGTGTTACAAACAATTTCCGAACTATCAGGCGGTGGCCCAATGTTAAGCCGCGTTTACACCTGCTTAGTAACACGTGTTACAAACACTTTCCGGACTATCAGGCGGTGGCCCAATGTTAAGCCGCGTTTACACCTGCTTAGTAACACGTATTACAAACACTTTCCGGACTATCAGGCGGTGGCCCAATGTTAAGTCGCGTTTACACAGGCTTAGTAGCACGTGTTACAAACACTTTCCCGACTATCAGGCGGTGGCCCAATGTTAAGTCGCGTTTACACCGGCTTAGTAGCACGTGTTACAAACACTTTCCGGACTATCAGGCGGTGGCCCAATGATAAGCCGCGTTTACACCGGCTTAGTAGGACGTGTTACAAACACTTTCCGTACTGTCAGGCGGTGGCCCAATGTTAAGTCGCGTTTACACCGGCTTAGTAGCACGTGTTACAAACACTTTCCGTACTGTCAGGCGGTGGCCCAATGTTAAGTCGCGTTTACACCGGCTTAGTAGCACGTGTTACAAACACTTTCCGTACTATCAGGCGGTGGCCCAATGTTAAGTCGCGTTTACACCGGCTTAGTAGCACGTGTTACAAACACTTTCCGGACTATCAGGCGGTGGCCCAATGTTAAGTCGCGTTTACACCGGCTTAGTAACACGTGTTACAAACAATTTTAAGTAACATTTTGAAAAACGCTTCTGAATTTATTACCAACAGAAATGTCATGTTGTTAACAAGAATTTTCATATCCACTGGAAGTCGGTAAATATCAAAGAATGTTGATAACATTTGTTAGTAACACGTGTTACCGCTCCTCTTCGATATTAGTAACATTCCCCTTCCCTATTGTATGTCTTATCATTGATATTAAATATTGAAAGTCACAACTAGTCATTCGTAAAAAGTTTTTAAAGCTTCCGTCACACCTTAGTTCGCCAGACAAAAAAGATCAACGTCCTCTTCATTCAAGTCACTTCCACTATATCCACCTCTCGCATGCAGTGAAGGTCTCACCCAGAATCTTCTAGGTCTTCTCTGCTTGGTCAAAATCACACACGCGACTGCAGCGAGAACAACGTCTTTAACACTCGACATTAATCTGCCAACTGACCAGGCGAGGCGCGGTGGTGTGGTGATGTGGCAAAATGTTAATAACAACCAAAAAGTCAACTAGTGTTCTGTTAGCAACATTTGTTACTAAACGTTGTTACTAACAAAAAAATTTAAAAATAGGCAGTCATTGAGGACTGCCGACAGAAGTGAAAACTTAAAACTATGAAATAACAGTGGTTTTTTTGGATATTCAAATTAATTGTAGTATCAAAAATTAAAATTTTTTGTAAATTAAAATCTTTAACATCAGTCTGGTTTTCACATCTATCGGCACTCCGAGCAACAATTATATACATTTTTATATGGTTTACTTATTAATCAAAACATATGATGGGCTGCGCAAGCCCAGTACAAAATATAAATACAACTTAATTGACATAATCCAAAATTTCGATAATATAAGCTAATAAAAAATAATTTTGAATTAGTAACCATATTTTCAAAATTCAACACACAAATCTAAAATTATTATAAAATTTTATAGAATTTTTAATTTTAAAATCCGCGGCAAAAATACTATCGAACAACTAGAAATTTGTTTTACCACGCTAGTAAGATAACTCCTAAGCCACTATGAAATACTCATTGCATGATGTATGGCAGAGGTCAAATATCAAAAATAAAAAATAAATAATATCAAATTTTTAAACGGAAATATTGATACGAATATTGGAAATATTTAAAAATACATGCTTGTTTATGTTATTCATTTTTCTATATAAAAATATTAACATATTTAGTACTCACTTTTGTACTGCACAGTGATCCTACATTTGAACATTAAAATAATGATCAAACTAAAACACAATTTAAACAATGCACAGTATACACACATTAAACTTTCCACGTAGTCAATTTAACTTTACTTATATACATATACACAGCACTAATGTTACAATCTTACAATAATAAAAAAACTATTAAAAATACATACTTCGACATTAGACATGACGAAAAACCCTAAGTTAACAGCCAGACGGACAAATAACAATTATGTAAATATCATATAATGTAGTATAAGTAATTAATAAGAATAAAAATAATGTAAAATAGATCATAAGTATTGCGTTAATTGTTAATACGGAAAGCCGAAATCGCGCTAGGGATCGAACACGCGATAGCAAATTCGGCAGCGTAAGAAACTCCAAAATAAAGTACGTAAACGATAAAAGTGTGTTAAATAGTATAAATAGTATTACAATTGTATAATATAATTGTAGTATAATAGTATTACACACAAGTATAATCTATACTTTCACCGCTGACCACGCGCAACACGTCATACTTATAGCTACAGATATACTGTTAGCACTTGCATGTCGGTGACGCGAACTCATAAGATAACGCGACCCATCCAAAAATCGCGCTAGAGATCGAACACGCGATAGCAAATTCGGCAGTGTAAGAAACTCCAAAATAAAGTACGTAAACGGTAAAAGTGTGTTAAATAGTATAAATAATAGTATTACACACAAGTATAATCTATACTTTCACTGCTGGCCACGCGCAACACGTCATACTTATAGCTACAGATATACTGTTAACATTAGCATGCCGACATTATCATGTTGGCATTAGCATGTCGGTGACGCGAACTCATAAGATTTTACCCATCCAAAAATCGCCCAACGTGCCTATAGAAGTTTTCACTTCAAAAAGTTAGTAACATTTGTAAACGAGGCTTGAAAAATCGGAAACGTTTCAACCACTCCACTGATGGCCATCTTCAGTGCTCAAAGGACTGAAAGTTCAGGCAACAGTATCCGTCAGTAAAACCACGGTACTGTGCCTAAGGCTGATAACCGACCTCCACTTTCAATGGAGTGGTTAAAACGTTTGCGATTTGTAACAATGGACCACGGCCTGATAGCATGGAACGCGTTTATAACAACTACGACGCCGGCCATCACAGCTTAAGGCAACAATTATAAATGACTATCAGGCAAGGGTTGATGGTTCGTTCCGTCAGTGAGTTTGTTCGCTCCCTTCCGCTCAAACTGTTCACACGAGTCTCTATCTCGAGCTATCCCCACATCCACCGCCTTAGACGAAGGTTCACTTCCACAAACACATAAAGTCCCTCCCCCCAGCCTTGCTCGATGACCGAAGCCTTGCATGAGCACTCTTCTGCCCCACACTGCCGCCCTTGCGACTCTTTATCACCCATCCTCTTCCCTTTACTGTTTGGGATTGACGCTTCTTCATCAAGAGTTTTACAGGGACATGGATTCGAAACCAAATAAGAGTGTCAACATGGAAGTTATTTAAATAACAAATGGAAGGTTTACTAGCACAGAGGATAACTAGCCGTGAATTCAGTCCGCTCAGCGTCACGTACAAGGAAGACATTAAATCTCGACGCCGCGTGTTTGGGACTCGACGTTACTTTATCAGCAGTCTAGGCGGGTCCGTGGATCCGAAACCAAACAAAAAATTTCGATCAAGTATCTTACCAGCCAGCCGCTTCCTAATTCCGCCAGCCACGTTATACAGTAGGCAGTCGCCTGTACTCGTTAGTCAAGTCGTGACCGTTACAAGGACGCAGTGTTTTACATCGACACAATTGGTAGATTATCACCGCGTCGAATGAATGATCAGCGTCGTCCGTTATTGCGAAAATTGCGTTTTTTCACAATGGCGTGTCCGTGTTGGGTCGTGCGTGACCGAGTCACGTTCTGCTGCGTTACGTCTTAATGATAAAACATTATAATTACGTTCTACTGGTGATAGCACTGTCGGCTTTCCCGAAACGTTTGGCCGATCTGATGGTGCAGATAAATTAAACGAAGAATGAAGAGCATAGACGTTTAGTCAAGTAACATTGAAAAACGATACAGGACGGTACAGAGAAACGGTACTGAATATGGAATTTGGGAGAAAAGCGTGAAGTTGATAAACAATTTTGATGATTCTACACAGATACAATAATCCACTACGCGCCCAGGTTTTAAACAAACTCCATATAAACTAGTATGCTCCCTGAGCTGCAGAATTCGCTCGCTATTATGAAGAAGTACATTTATTATTACATAAATTTCGATATTAATAATTTTTTAATTATATGAAAAAGTAGAATAATCTCGGTTACTCTACTATTTGTTAGTGTATTCATAAATGACCAGATTTTTCGTATTATTTTATATTATTATTAATAAAAAAAAACTTTTAACAAGAATATATTTTTCTTTTGTAAATTACATATAAAATAAATATAATTAATATAAATTATAATATATAATTAATTATAATATAAATTTATTATATTATATTATATTATGTTATATTATATAATTACAATTAATATAAATATAGTTATAAATTAAAATAAAATAATACATTTATGTTATGAGTTTATATATGATGATGATAGTTGGATTACTATCGAAATATACGTAATTTACAAAATAAAAATATAAGCCTATTCTTGTTAAAAAATTTTTGTATTAATAATAATATTTATTAATAATATAAAAATTGCAGAGAACACAGTCATACAATAAACACTAAAAATTTGAAACATTCCGATTTTGGTTACAATTCATTTTAGTCTAACAACCTGATATATTTCAAAATTTTTTACCTCTATTTTGTGTCCTCGCGGTCCAAAAATTTTTAAATTTTACAAAATGAACACTATTCTTAGACTGTTCTTAAAATTCCCTTTATTTTAATACGCCACATGAATTTTTGCGATTTTTTTCAAAAATTTTCACACACTTTGGGGGACTTAACGTGCACAAATTTAAAAAAATAAACACTATACACAGATTGTGGTTAAAATTCCCTTTAATTTGATGCCGCACACGGACTTTTGCGATTTTCAATAATTTTGACCTCCACACATTTTCACCATCCCCCTATTTCGGGGGGGGCTTAATTTCGATAACAATAGGGTTCTGTAGGGTACAAGTATGGACATGCATGCCAAGTGTTACGAAAGTCGGTTGATGCTTTCAAAAGTTATCGTGAGACATACTCCAAACAGATACACAGATTGACAGGTAGACAAATACCAAACGGTCGAGATAAAACTCAGAACTCGCTTCTCTCGTTCAATAAAAATTAAACGTTTTATTTACTATTAAAAACACATCATTTTTCACATTTGGCTGGTACAGACTCACAATAATATTACTTTACTTATTCACTATAAGTCTTAAATTACGTACCTCGTCAGTTTTAAATCATAACAGTGTACAGTATCAGTAGGCATTAGGGTGGGGGGGGGAACCTGTGCTTGACCTTGAAGCGCCCATTAAATTCAACACGAGACCATATGACGGCCGCTAGCATATATCTGCCTACCTGAATATTTTATATAAGATATAATTGACAACCTACCCAATGGTGGTGGGAGGGTATGAGCTCCACTAAATCCCCTTGGCCTACACCTCTTGGTTGAGTAACTCGAGTGTACCGGCAGAAATATCACTGTTGCACACCACTATAGAAAAATTATTCCGACTAGCACTTTCAAGCTTCACAGCTTATCATCAGATGGGAAATCCTAATGATCTGATCATTAGGATTTCCCATCTGGTGATAAGCTGTGAAGCTTGAAAGCGCTAATCGGAATAATTTTTCTATAGTGATTTGCAACAGTGTTAATTCTGTTAGTGATTGTAACCAGTATAGTGGCGGCTCGTGGTTCTGACAGTTGGAGGTTCAATGTCTGAATGTTTCTACTAAGATAAGAGCAATTATCCCATTCCAAGTAACACACGGGGTGGGTCTCAACATGAAGACATAACTATTGACAACTTTTAGTAAGCCTAATATTAAGTTGTGTTTATGCTGTTTGTAAATTATTCTAAAAGTATATACTTAACATAAACGGATAGTTAAATATTTCTGTTTAATATTTAAAACGGGAAGCAGCCTACCTAGATCCTTAATTTTGCATTTATCTTTAATAGACAGAGAAGTAAAAATTGTTTTTAAAATAGATTGTACACTATTCATTTTACCAAATCAATAAACTGAACACAAAAATAAGAAATACCTGAACACAAATACCAGCAAACAGCAAACACTTTGAAGGTTATACACGCTTTAATCAGTCTAACATTAATATAATTATTTAATGACTACATTAAACACATTTTATTTTCGGAATACAGTTGCTTCAGTATTTTATTTTATTTTAAGACTTTACTGCACACACTTTCATTACATTCTAAATGAAATAGAGAAATCTGACACAAAACTGCAGGTAAACGGGCAAATCATATGGTACAAATCATAATAATGGCGAATGGCGGTATTATGAAAATGTTCAAATTCCCGGTAAGTGCGGTTCGGCTCTCGTCGGAACTATTTGTCTCTATCGCCAAGACTCGGGATTAGCGACTGTTTAATGTAATTTTGCGTATACTGATTCTCCCCCCTCCAAAACTGTCTACACAGTCTAGGAGGTGCTGAGAGCTGTTTAGCACCTCAAACAATAGTAACGAACGCGAATCCATTACTGTTCAGTCAACAAGATTGACTGCCATAGTTTCTATCATAGCCAGTATCATTTCCCAAATAATTAAAATGGCTTACCTATTCTAAAATTCGATCGCTAATCATTATTTTTGTTCTCATTCTTATTTTACTTCTTATTCTTATTCTTTTTCTTGTTACTCATTTTCCTTGTACATAATTGACAAGAGTTTATTGCCAGTGGTAGTGAAGAGAATTCTTTACGCGATACAAGAAATAATGCGTAACTCCACCTCGACCAATTGCATTTTATTTGCCCAGCTGATAAGGCTAGGTGCTTCCAGCTGGATTAAGCGAGAGTCCGGCTGAACGTACTGGAAAGTTACCCAATTGGAGATAAGATTCGAACCAACGGCAGCCCGCTTTGGACATGTGCGCTAATTTCATACCACAGGGAGTCTCACCATTCTAATAAAGATAATAATAATAGGAGCAGCAGCAGTAATCATTGTGTAGCATCGAAATGGCTTAAAAGAAGCTCGATAAGTTGGCGAAGCGTTTTAAGCTGCTTCTTACATTGAAGTCAAGTGTGACCAACGTCCTTTATTATACCAGACGTTATACTATGCATTCTTGTTCTACTACTTCTTCTTCTCCTTCCTCTTCTTCAGCCCAACGTGAACCCTGGCTTCTAACACCGATCTTCTCCAAAACCTTCTGTCCATTGCCTTCTTAGTGTAATCCCCTTCATATATTCATCTGCGATTTTCTAGCGTATCATCCAACCATCTTATCATAGTTCGACCCCTCTTTCTGCTTTTAAAAATTTCCGCCCTCAAGATTTTCTTTGGCATATCCATCCATCCGCTCTAGGTGACCTAGGCATTGTATTCGTTCACCCTTTATGAATCTTACAATGTCCTCATGATTTAGTAGATCACCTTTCTTTCAAACCTTCTTAGTGTTACTTGTTCCATGCATTTTACGTACCTACGAGCTGGAAAATGCATCTTGGTCTACACAATTCTAAACACGTTTTGAAATAATCGTCAAGAGTCACGAAAAAGCTTACGTAAACGAGTGTTATCAGGACCAAAGTTAGTTACAGTCCGACAGCGTATAGAAAGCAATCGGGCCACCTGCACCTAACAAACATCGACAGAGCCACCCTTCATGAGACCCTAACAACTTGTCCAGTACAGCAACTTCTTCTCCTCTTCAAGGATTAGGTTATATAAACCTGTTCCGGCACCCATCTCATCCTCGGACGACCCACGTCTCTTCTACCTGGCTTTATAGTTCAGTGCCGCTTTCGGCAATCCATCCTCTGTCATCCTTTGCAGATGATCCCACCATTGTCTTCTGTAAATCGCAATAATTTCATTTATGTCCTTTACTTCGAGTTCTGCTCTGATATCTTCATTCCTAATTCTATCTTGCAAAGTATAATTTAAAGTATTTCGAAGAAACTGCATTTCAGCACTCTGAATCTTGCCGCTTTCCTTTTTTGTAACGACACACGCCTCACTCGCATAAATCGACGTGGGTATTGCAATTGTATTGTAAAATTTAATCCTTGTGCTGTGTCTTGTTTTATTTCTAAGATTTCTGTTAATCGTACCACAAATATTCCTAATTTTTTTATAACTAAATTTAAATTATAAACTAAATTTATAATTATAATACTAGTTTGTATTAACTAAATTTAGATAAATAAACAAAATAAACAGTAAGGCTGTTTGAGAGTCATATGCGAACCTGACACATTGCCTGTAATCAGAGTAAGCTAACCGGATGTTTTTAACAACAGCATGATTTCAGTGGCGCTCCTGCGGGGCGAGGAAGCGGAAAAATTCCTTTCTACACGTTATCGGACTACAGTTGTTAACGACCGCGTCACAATCGTTATTGAGTGCATGTGTTAAATATTCCGTATAATGTAATTATTTTAAATGATTCCTTTAAATATACTAACAATCGGCAATATTAGAAGAGTCGACGCGCTGAGAGTAAGGATAATGTCAGGTTGACTTCCGTCAGTGTGTGTCGAAACGCCTCCTGGCCGTTTTAACAATATCCCGTGGCTCTGTTACCGCGGCAAGTTTGGCATCACAAAACTTGGTTGTTATCTAAATTAAGAGCGTTGTTACTGAATAGTAATGCTTGTGGCGCGAATACGCAGCATATCATGTGGGCCGTGTTGTGTTGTGTGTAGTTTTAATTATACGGGCCACTGAGTTAATTCGTTGGCAGCGGAGCAATCGATAACTGAAAACAGGTCACAGAGCCGCGGAATGTGCATACAACTTGTCACGTACCGACTGGATGGAACCAATCAACAACGTTCAGTTTCAATTAATTTTCGAAAGACAGTTAAGATTAATTACACGTAGTAATTAGGTCGACACTATTTATCGATTGGTAAGCTGGTTTCGCTAAAGTTTGCTTCACGTTTTTAAACAAACGATTAACCCTACGTGTTGTCACCACAAGAATACTATTTCCACTTTTTTAGCGTCAAGACTTTGGTTCGACACCAGCATAACTAAATTGCAACAATTCTCATTGTGTTCTTTGAAAGTTCTCCATTATAAGATACCAGGCTATAGATGGGCAAGTCATGTGGACGGGTTGCCCCCCTTACGGGCATTTTAAGAATGTCATGTAGAAAGAATGTGAGATTCTAGACTGGCCGAACAAGTCTGGAAATACAAACCTATAAGACACAGGTGTGTGGGTAGACCCAGAAAGAAATGGCTGGAGGGAATCTTTGAAGGCGGAACAGACAGCACCTTCCCTGTGCCGACTTGTGAAGGTGATGTTGACGATGATTCGTTTATTTCATATTTGAAATTTGGTTAAAGTGGAAAAGACGGGTGTCTTAACATTATTCGTGGAAATGGAAGGCTATCGTCGCTAAAACAGCTGATGCGTAGTAACTACACTGTTGTTTGTAGGTATTTATTAAGGGAGGGGACGAACGGGACCGGACCCCCCGCAGAGGGTTGAAAAACATTGACAAATTTTATTAATCTCTTAATTTTGAAGCTATTTTATTATTTTTCACTGGGTAGGCTAACATATTAGTAACTCTTTTTTTGAATATACAAACAAGTTTGAAATATGAAATATAGGAAAACCAATTCAGTCAATACGTATCTTGTAAACAATAAAGCGTATTTTTATTGTATTATTACCATTTACTTTAATGAGACTGATTCCAGGATGTGATCACACGTTTTTTGAATCACTCAAGATAGTAATGTTGATTAGTCTTAAATTGTTTTTTGTTTCTGTATGAAGCCGACTCTACCCGGACCCAGATTCTAGATACGCCACTGTTTGTAGGCAAAAAAATACGTAAACATTTCCGTCGTCTAAATCAAGTAGGCACACATGCGTGCGAATGTATTGTAAATACCAAAAGGGTAGACAGCAGTAAACAGCTAAATTTTTAATTTCATTTCTGTTTTTCTTACTAACTGTAAGCAGTGGTAAGTGGTGTCCGCGACAATGTTTCAGGAGGTCCGCGGTCACTTTTAAGAAAAATAGAATATACCGTAATTTTCTCCGAATTTTTTTATAGGCCTAGTCTAAAATCGAGATTTTAGAATCTTAAAACAATTAGTAGAACATTCCGGTATTTTTTTTGTTCAAACTGATTGTAATTTTAAAAGTAATTTCATAATAATTGCCTTAATAAAGTCTTTAAATCATGTCGTGTAGCAGATCTGTTTGTCAGCCGAACTGACTAGACCGCCGCATCAACGCAGAACTTATCGCGCTGTTTTAGTCCACGTATAAGCACTGTATCTCGCGTATAAGCGCTGTATCTAAGCACAACGTTTTTCCGTGTAGCTGGTTTTACGTCTAAGTAGCTGGATTTCGTCACGTGTGGCTGAAAAGATAGATCCGAGGTTGGCAAAGTTAAGAAATAAACTTGACTTAATATTGAAATTATCAGACATTAAACCTAATATTGTAGAGATAATTGTTAAAAAGCAGCTTCATTGTTCACATTAAACTATGTTTAATATTATAATTTTGCAATTTAAGAGCATTTTTTTTCAATACATTTTAATTTTTATATATAAGAGTTTGTATCATATTTACTGTTTGTTTTATTTCAGAAATCAGACGGGGTTCGTGAAATTTTTGGGCAGTCCGTGGACTGACCGTAAACGTGGTTCAGTTCGTCAGTGTGCACTGCCTTGTGTTTGTGTGCGTGTTGAGATTGCGTGATAAGCAATTACAATAAATACGCGCAGTGTGAACCACAAGCGTAATCACCAGTATTCCGTACTTCATACGGTACAAGTAAAGAAAAAATAATAATAATAAAGAAATAGTAGCAAGAAGCAGTGGCCAAGACAGAGAGAGAGAGAGAGAGAGAGAGAGAGAGAGAAGCCTACCTGTTGTGGCGACAAACCGCAGACTGGTGCTGCGTTCTGGAAGCCAATCGATGGATTCCCCGTGGTGGCTTCTGGCTTTAGTTAAGCAAACAAACAACTACCAGGTCAGACCAGTCGTATACTATTATCATCGAGATTGTTATTGAATTATGATTTTGCGGTCGTCCGTATGTTTTGGAATTTCTATTATTTAATGTATGCAACTGGATTGTGTAAAATCGGTTACTGTGTGTGTGGTCAAACGTACTGCATTACGTTCTGGCATGGACGAGTGCGCACGTGAACGCACACATCCACAAGTTGATATTGGAAAACGGATTGAATTAACAGAACCAGCGGTACGGACATGTGGTTCCACTTGTAAAGTTGCATGCATAAATACAGAACCTAGAACATGAATAGGTGACTGCAGATCTCGGAGGCTCGAAAGCCGAGACCTTAACAATTCGATCGACTTAATTAAACTGCGCGCGCGCGCGCGCGTGTGTGTGTGTGACGGATGAGACTATGAAAAGCAACTATGGAGGTAAGCAGTTACTTCCACGGTTGTAAGTAGCTGTGGTCGCGATTAAATTAATTATTTTTGATATCAAAACTTCTGTAATAAGAAGTGGACTTCCTTAACGAGTTCTACAGTTCAGGAAGCATACTAGTTTCAATGTTAACTGTAATACATTTTTTTACTAATTTGTAAATGAACTTATTGACTTGAATAAAAATGTACGATAACAAATTGTAATAAACAATATCTGTAAAATATGATGTACCATATCGAACTACAATATGATGTACCATATCGAACTACAATATTATTATTTTTTCAACAATAAAATTACAAAATTATGATTGGCCACATACGCACGATTTTTTGCAATTCTGATTTAATTTCACTAACTAAACCTAATGATTATAATTATGTGTGTGTGGAGAGGGACACGGGTCTATTTCTATGTAAACATCTATTATTTAAATTTTTATCCGTCAGTGAATTTAAAGTCCAACTTTTTGTCTTTTAGCACCCACCCCCAAAGTTTTCTACCTGTAACTGTTTCTGTTTAGGTCTGAAATCTCACATAGGTGTTAATACGGAAGAGAAATATGATTTTAATACCGCAAACAGTGTTACCGAAACAATCAAAATCGATACTAAACACAGAGACATTTGAAAGCGGAAATATTGATTAAACAAGCAAAGCAAGCTCTCAGTTTTAACTTGATCGTTTGATATGTCTGTCTAATAATTCAGTCCGTCTGTTTATATTCTATCTACCAGTATATGTCTGTCTATCTATTTGGTGTATGTTTAACGATAACTTTCGAATTCATCAACCGATTTTCGGTTTTTGTCTAACCCTATGTGTCCAACCCTACAGTTTTTTTTTAAGATTGGTCCCCTCAAAAATATGGAGGGCGGGAAGTAAAAATGAAAAGGGGGTCAAAATTGTAAAAAATCGCAAAAGCCCATGTGGGGTATCAAATTAAAGGGAATTTTAACCACCATCTGAATATAATGCTAATTTTCAAAAATAATTGTTTTCAAACGGTGGTTCCGGAACCTCCCGTCGTCTCTGCACTGCACACACCCCCTGAGCCTCAGCCCGGGGCTGATCCGTCACTTCGACTGGATTGGAGCTGAGCTGGGCCAAATCCTTGACATTTAACTCGCTACTTGGCGGTGATCCGGTGGCTTCCTCATAACATCGCACAGTGAACTCAAGTGTAGGTACTGTACTCACACCAGTTTTGGTGCCGAGGCGTCTGAGGAGCGGGGCGGGTCTACTGAATGATAGTTCATGCTTTATTGGTAAGGTATTACTGGTTTTGTAAAGATTGTTCAGTTGTTCAGAAAATGTATTTAGTTGTGATTTTGTGTGCGTATTAGATTGAACGTTCGTACATTATATGTAAGTGTAATTCATTGAATATTTTGTTAAAGTGTTTTTTTTTTTTATTCGCTACAAGAAATACCTTGTGAGAGACAGTCAAGTCACACCGAAACTGTGTTAAACGTATTTTAAATGTGTAGTATTACAGTGATGCGTGCAATGGAATGGCATACGTCACCACATTCCTTGGCCGGTAGCAAAGGTTAACTGCTGATAGTAGTTGTCCAGGTAGCGGTCCCATCTTGCTGTGGGCGGGGGCCGGCTGAGGCGATACACTACGTGGCTGGCCAGTCTTGTAGGCGAGACGGAAGGCTGTATCTCTGATTCCGATTGCTCTTTCGTCTTCCCGAAACTTACGGCGCGGTGAGGGTGAACCTATCTTCGGCGGTATGATCGGCACAAAGCTTGTGTACAAGTTGGTGACTGTACTCCAGTTAGAACAGTGGTTCTCAACCTTTTAAGTCCGGGACCCACCTTGAAGAATATTACACCTCATGGGACCCATAAGCACTGGCGTCGGCTGAATTACTTGTAGGGGTGTGCACCCAGTAAATATTCATATTTTTGCTAACATGAGTACATCGAGTGCTTCTTTTACGCTTAAACAAATTATATATACTTCATTCTAGAAAAGTAAATATGTAATAGATTTTTTAAACACGGTAAATAAATTTTCGAGCCCGACCAACGCCCCGTCGGAATCCAGCAGTGGGTCGCTCTCCATAGGTTGAGAAACGCCGAATTAGATTCTGTGTAGCCGGTCCTGTTGGGGCCTTGATTAACGGGCTCGAGTTCGTTATGCGGGGGGGGGGGGCCGTCTCAGTAACAAACAAACGCCACAAGGAACGATATGTTCTGTGTCTTAATATGAATATGTTTTTACCTGACGTAGCTGGAAAGTGCGTTAGTCTCCATACGGAAATGGTCCCGTCCTATTGGCTGACGTCGCCAGTGGACGATGACGTTGCCTGCCCTTCCTTGAAAAACTGACTTGATTTCCAGATAAGATAACGTAGCTGATTAAGCCGAATTGCTGAAGAAGCATCAGATGTTTTCCTTCTTCCAGCAATAACTAACTGTGTATATGTATGAGACTAGTATTCAGTTTGTTGCTGTCTTTTGCTCTGTGCTGTTTGCGCAGATTCTCTGTGTCTTCCAGTCTTCATTACTCATTTCCTTCAATATTGTAGAATAATTTTCTTTAAACACTTTTCCAGCAGCCGTCCTTCAATTTCATTTTGAAAGCGGTTTCCACTTTAATTTTTTGGGCTCCGGTAGTCGCATCTCATTTCATCTATTCTGTCATTTGTGACGCTTTCTAGTCCAACTGCCTTACTACAGTTCCTCTGTTGCAGTTATACTTCGGCATTCTCCGTTTTTTTGTTTATCCCATTACGTTGTTTGTTCTGTTGAAGAAAAATTTATTCAGTATTGACTTTTAATTTTGACTATAACTTACATTTCCTTCCATTCCAATGGCGCTATAGCGCGTATGGAACCTCCTGGCCTCCTCACTTGATCTCTTCCTGGTGTTCAGATTTAATGTAGCCGCCTCTCTCTCTCTCTCTCTCTCTCTCTCTCTCTCTCTCTCTCTCTCTCTCTCTGCAACACATTACCTATTCGTAGAATATGCTTACGAAACATGCTTATCGGGCTATTAGGGCGTGCTCTATTATTAACGTTCTTTGAAGCGCCAGACGTTTCGGCCGCCCCTCGGTGACCATCTTCAGTGGAGCTGAAACAATCAAGGTATTACAGCTCGCTAAAGAATAAACTAAGATGGCCGTGGGGTGCGGCCGAAACGTCCGGCGTTTCAATGAACGTTAACAATAGACCACGACCTAATAGTCCAGTAACCATGACTACTTCCGCCGTGAGAGTGTGCGGCGTTCACTTCGCTTATCTTCTTGCGAACATTTTGTCTTCTCTCCGCAAAGCGTTCTTTTTTCCCCAGTGGAGCTCTCTTTTCTTCGACCGTAATATATTGTTCAGTTTGTTAGAGTCCAATTAATTCAGAACATTAAGTGGGATCTAGATAAGGAAGCGACAGACAGTGCCGTCAAAGGAAACGATACGATACTGGAATGTTGTCGCGTCCCGTGATAAGATAACCCCCTGCTTCTGCACTGTCTCCAATAAACAATAGCGATAGTGCGATAGTATTTACTGACGAAAACATAAAAACAGTGTATTGGATAAAAGTAAACTTGAGACATTTCTTTGACTGTTGGTTTCAAAAATAGCTATAAAAACGCATTTTATCTTGCATCAATATCTCTATGCGTCAATGCAATTGTTATTTATATCTATATTTGTCTAGAAATGTAATATTATATCCAGAAAATCAAAACAAGACAACAGTACAGTAACAAATTAACGGGCATATATATGTAATATCTTCAAATGAATACACTGCAAGTAGGTTTATTTTCACCTGACGCACGTTTCACAGAAATTATTCTGTATCTTCAAAGGTTTGTTTGAATTGTAATTGTCATTAATATACCGTATGTAAAGAATCACATTAAATAAACAAGAAAGAAACAAAGAAATATTATCAAATAAATGGCAATAGACAATGGATACAAAATAAAAACTATCAATAAATTAGAAAATAAAATAAAGCACAAACTCACTAAACATATACCATACAAACCTTCTTGTAAAACCCCTTCCACTAATGATAATACAAAATATATCAACTTTACTTATCACGGAAACATTACTTGTAAACTAAGCAAACTATTCAAAGATACAAACTTAAAAATATCTTATAACACAGATAACATAACAAATATCTTATAACATTGGTTTTAATAAAATAAAACCTAAAAATAATTTCAACATTCATAATAAAAATGGAGTTTACAAACTAGAATGTCCAGATTGCAATAAATGTTACATAGGCCAGACGAAGAAAAAACTGTCCGAGAGATATATTCAACATCGCAATGTGTATCTAAAACCTAATATTTACAAATCTAATTTAGCCACACGCTGTTTAAACAATAAGCATAAATTTCAAGACATTCAAAATATCAAAATTAATTAAAAACGTACAAAAAGATAACAAAATGAATATATGGGAAAATCTTAATATTTACAAACATAATAATAATAATAATAATAATAATAATCTACTAATTAATGAACAAATAGAAATAAAAACAAAACAAGACGATTTATTTAAAATCATACATTTTTTAGAATAATAGAATAAACATTAAATATATAATAAATAGCTACTACATAAACATTAAAACAATCGAAAATAGAATCGAAGTAAATTCGATTATCCGTTAGCTGTATTGTAAGCGAAACATTCAAATTACAATTCAAACAAACCTCTGAAGATACAGAATAATTTCTGTGAAACGTGCGTCAGGTGAAAATAAACCCACTTGCAGTTGAAGAGATTACGTGGGAGACGTACAGGAAACTCAACAAGTTACTTACAAAGGAATATATATATTCTCAGTTTTGTTAGTTTTATTAGCAGCCATCTTAACACCAACTTTGTCACTACTTATTGCCACACTGCTAAATACTTCGTTCTTGACGAGGCCTTTCGGTGTCTCCAACGTCTTCAGGTCTAAAACGACAATTTTTTACCTCTACAAACCCATTTACCCATTTGAAGAAGCCTTTTACCATATTTACGGGACTCATAAGAATAAGTAAATATAAGAAAACATGATTGATAAGGGTAATTCTCGATACCGGGAGGGGCTAGGGAGGAGAACGGGCAGTGACGATGCTCGGTGAGGGGCGTGGCATAGTTGGAACACGCAAATTGGGGTTGGTTGATTCCGAGCGTATTATAACAATTGGGGGGGGGGTCTCTAGGTATGTACTGTCTGGCCGCAATTCGATGATCGAGCATTGTGTAAGGTGGGAGAAGCATAGCCGGGTACTACGGTAGGCTAAGTGGGGGTAAACCAAACGGCTAGTACACATATTTCACCGTACCTCGCTTACAAGCGGCCTCGTGGTGGGGGAGAGCAGCCTCGATCATCCAGTCGTGGCCAGACAGATATGTGTTTGTAGAGGTAAAAAATTGTCGTTTTACACATGAAGATGGTGGAGACACCGAAACACCTTGACAAGAACGAAGGCTTTAGCAGTGTGGCAATATACGCGTTTGTAGGCCTATATATAATTATTCAACTTTTCTTTTCTAAATCTTCCGTACAGTTGTTAGTTTGCGAGACACACAATAGTTAACGCACGTATCTACAATGAATGCCG
This sequence comes from Magicicada septendecula, assembly GCA_034769895.1. Lineage (NCBI taxonomy): Eukaryota > Metazoa > Arthropoda > Insecta > Hemiptera > Cicadidae > Magicicada > Magicicada septendecula. The sequence goes on from CM068371.1 coordinate 8,573,777, forward strand.
TTAGTAATTAAGTATCAGCAGCAGGTATACTATAATTGCTGAGCTGTAAGTACTGGTTACTCAGTAGTTTTATGACTTTAGAACAAAAACTAATTCCTGTATCTGTGTATCTGCGTGTGTGTGGTGTCTAACATCGTTAGAATTTACCGGACAACGTTTCGACTAAAATAGCAGAGCTACTCTAATTATTTGGAAAATGATATTGGCTGTGACTGGAATTATGATATTGATGTTAAGTTAGATAAGCTACAATCAATCGATCTGAGGAACAATCAACCGTAATTTTAGAAACAAGGTACGTCGAGATATATAAAATTAAAGTTCTACAAAGTTATGGCAGTCTCTGTAGTGTCCCATGGGTGTGAATTATGGACAACAACCAAGAAACAAGACAGTAAAATACAGGCATCGGAAATGGCGTTCTTAAGTGGAGCTGAAAGGTGTTCTAACTTGACCGTATAAGGAATTATACCGTAAGAGAAGAGTTACAAGTTTTCAACTTAAATGAGAAATTAAAAGATTACAAACAACGGTGGAAAGAACACTTGGAAAGAATGTCAGATTGCAGACTGGTCAAGCCAAACAAGTCTGGAAATACAAACCTTTAGGACACAGGTGTGTGGGTATACCCAGGAAGAGATGGCTGGAGGATTTATGAAGGCGGAACAGGCAGCACTTTCCCTTTGCCGTGTTGTGAAGAAGAGATGACGTTTCGACTATTAAGAAATCAGTGGTCGTGTTCAGGTGGAAGTTAAACTAATAATATTTCAAATATAGTCTATACGCTAATGCTGTATAATAAACCTGTTTGTATATTTAAAAAAAAAAGCTGTAGAGCTGAAACTCTTGTACGTTAGCGTACACAACTGACAAAGTAACAAAACAGGCAAAAAATTAAGAGTTTAACAAAATTTGTCAACTTTTTCGACCCTCTGAGGGGGCTCCGGTCTCGTTCTTTCCCCCCTGATGACAGATCAGGTTTATTGATTTTATTGGTCATAGTGCCCCTATCACTTCCAAAACAATATCACATCGCAATAACAGTAGTAGCGGAGCAGTTACCGTGTCGTGACCGAGACATCAGCTACGCTGCTGCGTCTCCGTTGATGCGTAGCGAAGCGGCAGGAATGCGCCCGTATAGGCCTACCCGGAATTAAAGTAATCAGCACTAGTCGTGTGTTATCTTGCAGGGCAGGGCGTGTGTTAATCCCGCGGTAACGCGAACTAACGGCTTTATAACGCGCGAGCGAGCGACCTCTACCAGAAACCTGTCTTGCTTTGATCCGTCTCGCTACGATAGTTGCCACGCTTCTCCTCTTCCTTCGTCATCATCATCTCCACAGCACAGCATAGGCAAGGTGCTGCATGTTCCACCTTCAAAGATCCTCCAGCCATCTCTTCCTGGGTCTACCCACACACCTGTGTCCTAAAGGTTTGTATTTCCAGACTTGTTTGCCCAGTCTGCAATCTGACATTCTTTTTAAGTGCTCTTTCCACCGTTGTCTGTAATCTTTTAATTTTTCATTTGAGTTGAAAACTTGTAACTCTTCTCTTATGGTATAATTCCTTATACGGTCAAGTTAGAACACCTTTCAGCTCCACTTAAGAACGCCATTTCCGAGGCCTGTATTTTACTGTCTTGTTTCTTGGTTGTTGTCCACAATTCACACCCATAGGACAGTACACAGGGACTGACATACCTTTGCAGAACTTTAATTGTGTATTTCGACGTACCTTGTATCTAAAAATACGGTTCTTTTGTTTTTTATTTATATTTTTTATTTTCTACTTTATATATTTACAATAGCAATTAGAAGTTACAATAATCTCTGTAAGCTATGTGGCTGGTTTAATAATTGTTAAGCTCTTCTTCTGACGTGTTAAGACTTCTGAAGTAAGAAAACTCTTTTAATCAGTCAGGTCGATTGGCTAATTTCTTTTCAGACATCTTTTGGTGTGATGCTTTTGCACAAGTGGCTATATATATATATGTCGTGTGGTTTCACGACACTTCCATCTGAAAAAATGTGCTTTCATTTACCTACACTTAAATTAAAAAAAAAACAACAACAAACAAACAACAGGACAGACGAATTAAATGTCCTAGTTTGACCTTGTCAGACAAAAACGATTTTGCAATCCAGGAAATCGAACCTGTACAGCCCAGAGCCGTAATATACTGGAATAATATTGTTGCTTTATTTATAAAACAACCACACACGCGCGCATATATTTTTTTAACGGATTGTGTGTTAGCGTTTTCAAGAAACCTTTCATCCGGTGAGCGAGTTCGATCTGCGAGCCTGTAAAACTGTATGATTTTTTGTTTTATTTTTACGATTTCTGTTTTTTTCTCTATGTTTCGCCCCAAACCAAATTTTTTTTGTTTATTTAAAATATCATAGCTATCGTTGAATATTGTAACGAACTAAAAGCATGAACAGTGTTAAACGGTTCTACTGTATTTTTGAACACTTTTATTTTTAAATGAATGTTGTTTCGTTAGTAATTTTAATATAATTCTGTGCGTATAAATAATTTTTTTATTATAATAATAAAAATTCTGTTTTATTTAACAATTTTTTTTTTAATTTTACTTCATCATCGTTCAACTCATTGGTGATTCATGACATCTTCCAGAAGCTTTCTCCCGATCCCGATCTGACGTTTCAGTTATCCAGTCCCTCAGTCCAAACAGTTTGGCACTTCGGCATCTCACATCGTCAACCCATCACACCTTTGGCCTGCCTCTCTTTCTTCTGCCGTCCAGCTGCATCGTCAAGACTTTCCTCGGTATTTCATCCTCCGTCATCTTCATCAAACGGCTCACCTCAGCCTTGATAATGTACTGCATTTTACAATGTCTAGCTTACTAAAGAGTGCGTACAATTCTTGAGTATAACGAACGTAGCTGGCATACACCTCTTTCATATATTTTACCACAAGTTTTCCATAATATCTTTCTTTCAATAGTTAAAATATGTCTTTGGAAATGGTCCATGTTTCTGCTCCATTAGTCAAGACAGGACTTATTTTATTTTAGAGGGTGCATTATGTTGAGCTTGTCATTAATCTACTTGTCATCTGCTTTAACAGTCCATAGTAGCGTCTATTTGCTGCTGGATCCAGTGGCATATCTAGAATTTGGCCTTGGTGGTGGAGGGGGGTCCGGTCGAGTCGACTCCGTACAAAAGAAATAACAAGTTAAGACTAGTCAATATTTACCATCTTTAAACTGGTTTGAAAATCTGTGATACATCCTGAAAACAATCCCACTAAAGTAAACGGCAATAACACAATAAAAATACACGTTACTGAAACATAGTTTACTATTGACTGAATTGATTTTCCTGTATTTCATATATCAAAAGTATAAGTAAGTGCTGTGTAATAAACGTGTTTGTCTATTTGAAAAGAGTTACTATTATATTAGCGTACTCAGCTGAGAAAACAATAAAATAGCCTAAAAACTAATAATGTAACAAAATTCGTCAACTTTTTCGACCCTCTGGGGGTGGGGGTCAGGTCCCGTTTGTTCCTCCCCGTAAATACGCCCCTGGCTGGATCTCATTTATAGTATCACAATTTTTTGCCATTATTAAACCTAGGTATCTAAAATCATTGGCTCTTTTAAACGTTTAAAATTAATACAAATTTCAGGTCGATTATTACAATTTTTATCGGTTGTCATATATACTTAGTCTTATTCGCATTTATAACTAAACCTATTTTCATTGTGCTACGTTCCAAGGTTAGAAACGCCTCGGTCGTCGAGCCATAAGATTAAGCTGTAATAACAACATTTTAATTTTATTTAAAAATTAAGAAACCAATATTATTAAAATATTGTTTTTTGAAACTCTAAAATTTGATACTATGCGTACAAATGGGTTTTAAAATCACTTTGAACACTAAAAATATGGTGTGGATTGACTGAGGAATCAATTTCTTCCTATAAACAAATACTCGAAATATCATCATCATCTTCTTAACGGTTTTAGGCTTTAGCGGTCTGTTCCTATTCTACAGTCCACCTTTTCTTAGGGCTACCAACTTTTCTTCTGTCTCTAGGATTGTAATCTTTCGTTACCTTCGGTATTCTACTTTCTTTCATTCTCTATGTGTTGAATCCATTTTCTTTTTTATTCTATAATCCTTTCATTAACAGAAAAATATCTAAATTACTTCTTATCTCCTCATTCCTTATATGATCTCGTCTATTACACCTTTTAACTGATCTCAGAAATTTCATTTCTGCTGTTTGTATCTTCTGTTCATCTTTTTTCTTTATGACCCAAGTTTCAGAACCATACAGTAGTGTAGGTATTGCCATTATTTTATAAAATTTTATTTAGGTTTCTTTTCTACATTTATTCTCCAACGTTCTGCAAATCGTTCCACACATCCTTGTGAAATTCGTCACTTCGTTTTCTATATCTCTACCTTGATCATTATTGTCACGTCCAAGCGTGATCATAAGTAATGTATTCTCTTCGCGGATGACCAAGTTATATTCACCACTTCAGAAGACGATCTGCAGCGAGCAGTATATACTCTTTCCGTTCTAAGTTTAATCCTGATGTAAACAAACCCACGTGACAAATCTGAAACGCTATTGGTGAGGGGCGTTGACACTGTTCACACAGTAATGTATTACGCGCATGTGCAAAACGTCTGTATAGTCATGTGAGAGTTATCTTGCCACTCGTTTTAAGACTTCCTCCTTATCATTTATCGTTGAATTCTGAATTCTACTGAATTAATATGGAGCCAATTGAAAGGATACGTTGTCTCTCACAACACAACATATATAAGCTACCTGATATAAAACAATTTATTGAGAAGGCGGTAAATGAAACAACAGCGGATGAGTCATTGTATGCAGCATGCAATCAAGGAAGATGGTAAGCTATGGCAAGTGGCCCACTTTACCGACGTCGTTGTGGACAATGAACAATCTTATCAATAATAACGCTGACTCAAGTGATGATACAAGTTCAGACACAGATGAGAAAGACATTGAATTACTCTCTGACAGCAACTGATAATATACAGTACACTGGCAATTATCACAGCTTCTATTTTCGTTTTAAATAAACATCACTCTTTTGTTACTTGCGATATTTAAACGGTTAATAAAAAAGCCATTAACTGGTATTATAAAATGTTTCATTGTCGGTTTGACACTGTCACAAATTATTACACAAATTTTACTTTGCCCACGACTAATTATTACAATTTACGTGGGTTTATACAGTGTCAATATTACAAGTACCCTGCCTGTACTCCTGACACTTCTCTAATGCAAGTAGCAAATAGCGTTTCACATAATGCCACGCCTGTTTGTTAAAATCAGAATTAAGCTAAGAACGGAAACAGTATACATCTTACATGAAATAGGAAAAGAATATAACTGTAACATATCTGAATCAAAGACAAAAGTAATGGGCCTTTATAGGAGATACTCGAAATATAATTTATATAGGCTATTTAGTTTCACTTCTTATGTTTTCTTTGTGACGCGGGCCTTCCGTCCGCGCAGTATCCATTTCTTCTGGATAGCGCAATTCCGTTGTACCCAGATTTCAATGTAATTTTTTATTCATAATTGTGACTTTATTAAAGACTCACAGTATAGTGTACTCTACCGTATATCCATTGTGCTCAACCTTTCTCTGAACTGACTAATGTGACAGCGTGTTTCCGGCACGCACCCCGCAGCGCGCGCGCACCGCACCACCCACGCACGTGAAGAACTGTTAGATCCGTTCATAAACACATAGTAATGGTCCGTTAGTGTGTGTATGTGTGTGTGTTGTTTGTGCGTAGTAAAGAAGGAAATGCCGGTCGCAGGTTCGTGAAGGAGTGTCTAGGCCGACCAGATGGGAATGCGTGTAGGCGAGAAATGTGTGTGAGTGCACCCTGTTTCCAGTATCTGGAGTATTATTAATAAACTCGCGCACACACACATTCCAGCGCACGCCGGGGTCTCGAAAACTCTGCCTCAGATCCCTATCGCTTCGTTTTACACACAGATGTGAATCAGCTGATTTCACCCTTTCTACATTTTTCGACCTCAACAACTTCTTTATCGTAGTTTAATATTCTCTGATACTTCACGCGTGTCGAAGCTGTGCGAGTTCTTTTTCGGCTTGCTCATTCAAGTCGAGTGTTCGATCCGGTGACGTATTTGTCACGTACTACCATCGACAAAGATTTCAAACGTATTTCTGTTTGAATTAATTAGTTAACTACGTCCATAAGTAATTAATCCGAGTATGGTTCTGTTACTACCTATAATCCGATTATCTGAATGTCTTACGTTTTGTTTTTATTTGTACGCAAACTGCAGATTCGTCATAAATAAAAAGAATACATAAAATAACCGACGAGTGTCGTTCGTCGTCGTAAGAGAAGGCCTTGGCTTTTGTTTGCCTTCTTGATTATTCTTAGTACACACATACTTCCTGTTACCCTTCCCGTCACCTATCCTCTTGATGTAATGAACAGTCGTAATTGATTGTTTTCGTGTTGTGTGTTCTACAGGGTTTGTTTTAAATATTCCTCTGAATGTGTCATTTTCATTGTCTCCAATATTGTTTAATTATCTACTTTTCGTGAGAACCTTATTTCATTAGCTTCTATTTTCAGTTTCTCTAGCGCCCATATGCTTCTTTTTCAATTTCATAATGATTATACTCGATTTTGGACCATTTATTTTAGCAATGACAATGACTTTTCTGAATATTTAAGTTCTCGTGTCTTTCGAATATTTCATGGAGAAACGTTTTTGAATACGTTAAATTGTCTTCGTGTCGGTGTTTTTCTGTTTGTCGTCAGTTAGTCTTCTGTTCTACATCACTGTGTCCAATTAAAAATTGTCATATTATTGTTTCCACTCGAGAAAAATTTTGGCTCAATTCATGGGGGGAGAATCCTTATTTTCTTTTTCTGGCATCACATCCCAGTGTGGGTCCTTAGCCTGATCAATTATTTTCTTCCATTCCATATCAACTAAAATCCATGACTGTTGCCGCCGACAACAGCGGTTCCATGGACGCCATGCTACTGCTCAACCAGGTCGAGATAAAGAAGGAAGAAGGTTCGTGAAGATAAGAAACTGGCTACCGAAGAGGCGAAATTGTAATCCCACCAAACTCTGGGTTGGAAATAAGAAGAAGAGAAGGGCATCCTTTTAAGTGTGAATAGCAGTAGCGTGGCGTCCATGTAACCGCTGTTGCCGGAGGCAATAGTACTGGAAATAAGAAAAAATAACATTTATTAAGTTATATCACAGAATAAATACTTTAGTTGCTGAATAATTTGAAATCCGAACAATATTAGTAGGCAACTTGAAGAAAAGCGTAGCATTGCTTTCGAACTGCTGGGCACTTGCACCGTCTTGTGTTTCCGGTGCGGACATCGGCAACACTTTACTACGTACGGTCATTGACCTCGTAGTAGTTGGCATTGTACAAACTGTCAAGGGCGGGGGACACATTCGTCCACCCTATGTGTTGCCGCTGTATAAACCGGCGGCAAAAAGCTCAGTTAGCAGCTATGTTCGTTTTCGGAGCTGACGTGCAGCACATACTACGTACCTGTTTGTGTTTTGTTCGTTTTGTCATGTGTTCCTCTGTTTGTCTTTATTATTTTTAATTCAAGTATTTGTGTTCTGATTTATTCTGTGTAAGTATAATGAGAGTCAGATCTCGTTGAACCGGGACCCACTTCTTCTTCTCCCAGCGAATGATAGAAAATGCTCGAAAAAGAACACTTGATATTACAAAAGAATTCGAATTGATTTTTATGTTAAGTTTTAGGCTTATCACAACCGGCAACAGGTGTTATGTACTCATGCCACGCCACTGGTGAACAGCAATAATAGTTAATCACAAAACCGTAATTAGTGGTTACATATAACAAAAACAGCAGATACACTAGAATTTAATAGGAACACACATAGTCTACTCACTGCTATTTTATTGCTCCATGTAGGCTAATTCTGGCGCTTCTGCAGTGTCGGAGTAATGTTCGGTAACCGCTATGCTGTTCACTTTACGAGTTTGACATTTCCACTGCTGTTGTTGATTAAACGTCGCTTACTATCAACAGTTCATTTGTCAACGTTTCATGTTTAACGGGATCAACACAATGCAGCGCTAACAAGACTAACCTTTACACGGTAATCTCGCCTTTTGTCGCATTGAATGGGGCCAATGAAGGTCAGGCTACGCTATACTGCGCGTAAAACGCGCGCTTGCGCATGCAGGACAACGCCTCCTGCACTGCACTTACCCAGTCGGGATGAGCCCGGACGACTGCACTCGGTGGACTCGGAGCGGAATTCAAGCGAATACGATGACCGCAATTACCCCTGGATTTGACTATCAGTAATCGTAAATTTAAAATCAAATGGATAGTGTTTTCACTCCATTCTTCATCATGTCGCATTCAAAATAATGCGTATTCTTTAATTGAGTGTGCTAGTATAGGCGCGTACACGCTAAGCGAACGGAGAGTGACGAAGGCGTTCGGCGAATGTGAACGAAGGAATTCGGCGGTCGTTGTGCCGTCCACAACGAACGAAGCCACATATGCTTCGATTCGGTTCCGTTCTCCGCCTACCGAGCGAACGTTGACGAAGGCGAACGAAGGGTTCTTCCTACGTACACACTTTCGCTTAGTGTGTACGCGCCCTAACAAAATCATCTCTGGCCGCGTTATTTTAGTCTGGTGTCTGGGCAGATCCAAGAATTTATGGTAAGCCGGATTTATTTACGGTTTCCCTGCCTCGTCAGGTTGTCTCTTTGTGCTTTACAAGAGCTGTCTCCAAGGTGTAAGGAAAAGTTTTGAAAGGCTTCACGGCATGGGAAGGTTTAAGTAGGGTGCTTGATTACAGGTAGTCATGACTATACTCAGGAAATTAAGATCCATATAAAAACAGCACAAATCATTTACTCTTTTTTTTATTGTTGTATTGGAGTGTTAGTGGTCTCAAATATTTCTACTAGTAATTTTTATACAAACCACTATGTTGTCTTTGGTATTGACGAGCGCTTTCGACAGTCAAGCCATCTTCAGGTCATTTACCAACCTTCCATTACTCTTCTACTCCTTAGATTTGTCAATCTATTAATTTATTGTTGTATTGAAGTGTTAGTGGTCTCAAATATTTCTACTAGTAATTTTTATACAAACCACTATGTTGTCTTTGGTATTGACTGCCGAAAGCGCTCGTCAATACCAAAGACAACATAGTGGTTTGTATAAAAATTACTAGTAGAAACATTTACTCTTTGTGAATGACGTCACTGCTCAGCGAACAGTAAATTTACAACTCACACAGCGTGTATGGTAAAGTTTTATGTAATGTCCGCGCCTCTGTACGAAGAGTTGGATTCTAAAGCAGGTCGTAGTTAAACGGCTGCAACCTCTGGAAGTGTGGCCGCATAAAAGAATGGTGAAAATCTAGTGGGTCCAACAAACAGGTATTGAGAAGAGCAAACAGTGAAAGCAAACTAATGGTCATCATTATCATCATCTTCAAGGATTAAATCAAGGATAGTTTGTTCCGGTCTCAACCAGGCGAAGTCTAGAGCTGGTCACTCCAGCGTTTCCTCGGACGTCCCACACCTCTCCGTCCCTTCGGTTTGTAGTTCACAGCTGTGATCAGCAACTTTTAATCCGTCCGGCTAGTCCTTATTTGAGACAATTCAGTAACGAATATGTCCCCTGGATATGTTATTAGCATATCGCAGGGTGAGACGTATGGTGGGGCTGCCACTGCCACATTCAGGCTTAACGTCCAGCCCGATTTTCTGTCTGGGTGTTCTCCCATAATCTGGCTCTCTTACCTGACTAAAGAGACCAGTTTTCCCTGTTGAGATATCCGTAAGGATCTTTAATGTGGTGGTTTCTCCTTGCCTCCCAAATCCCACGCAGTTGACCAATGGAAAGTAATCCGTCTTTAGGGGCAATTTCTCACCCTAAGGGCAAGAGGGTGCCCTAACCTCTACTTGACAATGACAAGTAGAGGAGGGACAGCTTATACCGGCGGCTCCGTGCTCTGAGCGCCAACGATGAAATCGTGCTCTGAGCGCCGATACTGATAAGCCCGTGTTCTGTGCGCCGAGCTTATCTGTGCATCATTAGACGCTGTAACACGTGGCAGCATATCTCTACGTCCGTTGTTCAACTGCGTAGCCAACATTAGCGGTCCTATGAAAATTTGTACAATTTATTGGTAAAATACATTGTCACTCCACTAGTAAGCTCCCGGAGCTTCAGACCTCTCTAACTGTTTCGAACGAAATACATTTGTTATCAAGTTAGTTAAATTTCAATATTAGAAAATTTCTTATATTATCAGAAAAAATTATGAAACCCCAACTGCGCTATTATTTTATTAGTAACATGACAATTTAAAGCAGACAATCGTAAAATAAATACTAAAATTTCCGACCTTCTGCATTGCATTTTTAGTTAAATTTGTAACCATAATACCTAAATGATAAATAATTTCGTCATATATTTTTAGTTTATGTGTTTCCATAGATACCTGTACATCTAACGTTATTCACAGATATTTTGTTAACTGATAACAAAATATGAGGTTTTTTTGAGACATAGTTCACAAACATTTTGAAAGCGATCCAAAATGAAAGTTCAGACATGCTAATTCTGTCAAATTACTACACATATAAAATACAGAGACTTCAGATACAGATTTTGTATTTTAACTACAATTCCTCATAACTTTAATCGCAAATAAACATTTATAATTTTTCTAAAACTATTAGTTCTATTTTCGGCTCTTGGTGCTTCTAAAATTTTTTGTTTGCATGTGCCCTTGACACGCTGATGTTTTTTCTTCGTACACACTCAGAATGTAATATACTTATTTGAACGTTTCACCCTATACAGATATTCCTCGTGAAATTTAGAGACTTTACTTTCTTGGAAGTGAAGACTCCATTTAGATCAAACTTCACGACTTTACTACTACTGTGTCACAACGATTGTCAAACCACAACTAAGGAAAGGTGCGAATAACTAGCTCATCTACGAATCGTATGATCTGCGGATTTAAGGTATGCGGCTAGATAACCACTCTGGTGAGTTTTGTCTTCCTTAGCAATCCGCTTACATTGCACAGCTTGCGTTTACGCATATATATACAGCTTAGCTCTCCGTTTCATAATCGTATTTTCATTTTCTTAATTACAGTTGATTTAATCACTTTCTTTTATTTTCTCCTCAGATTTGTTCGTCATAATTATATGCAGAATAAAAAATTTCAAAGTGAAAGTGGCAGGCTTCTGAAAAATGTGTAAGGCAATATTCATCCGTTACCTTTATACATAAATCCTTAATTTTTTTTTTTTTTTTTTACATAAACTCGGTGCAGTTGTCAATCCACGTCTTTCATATTTTACGCTTACGTAGAACGTTTATAGGTATATACCTACGCGCGCGCGCGCGTGTGTGTGTGTGGAGGCGGTGAGACAGTTTTGTTTTACATCGGTGAAATAAATAACATTTCTTACACATTATTTACTTAAATTGATAGACATTATTACAATATTCCAAAAACCTGATTAATACAGTACTACAATTTCAATTACTGATAATATAATAATCCCTTAATTACGTTTGTAAATTATTGTAGATATGTTTATTGGAATTCGTGCAAATAGCAATACACTATAGCTGAATAGAGAGTGTAAGATGTTCAATAATGTATATTATTAAAAGTTATTATTACTACTGGCACTGAAAATACTTATCCATAAATTAAAGAATTATGCACAAAATAACAGAACTACTGATATTATAAACACAAAATATCGGTATGGAGAACCATACATGACTTCCATATTCTAAGATTTATTTTTAAAATCATTTTCAGCCAAACAGCCAGGCTGTGTCTTACCTGCCTTTTCATTGCTGTATTAAATGAAAAATATTATATTACATTAAAATGAAAAAATTATAATTTTATTGCCTGGCAACAAAATTATTTTATTTTTAACAATTACCATTGTTTCAAAAAGTTTAAATAAATTTTCAAGTACTTTACTCTTGTTAAAACGTAAAAGGTTGCAGGTAAACTACCCCTTCCCCTTAACCGATCTTCACCAAAATCGAAAGTAATTGAGACCTCTACAATTCAGGGAAGTATGCAAAACATTATTTGATTCTGTTTGAATTTGCGGCTGTTATCGTTTGCCATAGAAAATACGCTTGATAAAAAAACGTTGCAGGTAAACTACCCCTTCCCCTTAACCGATCTTCACCAAAAACAACAGGTCTTGAGTACTCTACAAATCAGGGCTGTATGCAAAACATTATTTGATTCTGTTTGAATTTGCGGCTGTTATCGTTTGCCATAGAAAATACCCTTGTTAAAAAAACGTTGCAGGTAAACTACCCCTTTCCCTCAACCGATCTTCACCAAAAACAATAGGTCTTGAGAACTCTACAATTTAGGGCTGTATGCAAATAATCTTTTGATTCTGTTTGAATTTGCGGCTGTTATCGTTTGCCATAGGAAATACCCTTGTTAAAACATAAAACGTTACAGGTAAACTACCCCTTTCCCTTAACCGCTCTTCACCAAAAACAATAGGTCTTGAGTACTCTACAAATCAGGGCTGTATGCAAAACATTATTTGATTCTGTTTGAATTTGCGGCTGTTATCGTTTGCCATAGAAAATACCCTTGTTAAAAAAACGTTGCAGGTAAACTACCCCTTTCCCTCAACCGAACTTCACCAAAAACACTAGGTCTTGAGAACTCTACAATTTAGGGCTGTATGCAAATAATCTTTTGATTCTGTTTGAATTTGCGGCTGTTATCGTTTGCCATAGGAAATACCCTTGTTAAAACATAAAATGTTACAGGTAAACTACCCCTTTCCCTTAACCGATCTTCACCAAAATCAACAGATCTTGAGAACTCTACAATTCAGGGCTGTATGCGAAACATTATTTGATTCTGTTTGAATTTGCGGCTGTTATCGTTTGCCAAACAAACAAAATTACCCTTGCTAAAAAAAAACCGTTGCAGGTAAACTACCCCTTTCCCTTAACCGATCTTCACCAAAAACAATAGGTCGCGAGTACTCTGCAAATCAGGGCTGCATGCAAAAAATTATTTGATTCTGTTTGAATTTGCGGCAGTTATCGTTTGCCATAGAAAAAAAATCTACAGACAGACAGACAGACAGACAGACACACACACACAGACACTTTTCGGAAAACGACTTTTTTTCATGTTTTGAGTGTAGTAGAATCAGAATCTGCAATAATCTCGAACACGATTTTTTTTGCCATCACCATACTTCCATTCCTTAAGGAATATGGAAGTAAAATGAAGGTAAACAAATCAATCATGTGACAATAGTTATTACTTATTATTTATTTTGTTGTAAAATAATATTTACCGAGTACCTCGTATACACAGAGTAATATAGTCTATTGTTAAATCACGTAGACGTCGACATTCACACTCTTCCTCCCTCTCACTCGTATTCTCTCTCTCTCTCTCTCTCTCTCTCTCTCTCTCTCTCTCTCTCTCTCTCTCTCTCTCTCTCCCTATCAAAAACACAAAGATTCCCCCCCTCCAACACACTCAAATCACAATTACGCATATTCCACATATCGTAGGTATATAGATAATATTCATGTAGATTTCCTTACGTTTTGGCATCCAGGTAGCTATACGATCTCTGCTTCACGCATCTACACATACTAGAACCGACTCTTTATATACACGTGCATACACATGCGTTTGTGTGTGTGTCTGCGCGCCAGTCAAAGAGAAATAAAATAACTTATTTCTACTTTTACTTAAGTCTTAAAAGTAGTTGAATACTTCAGGTCTTCAGCTGTTTAAAGGGAACGGATGAATATTATCTTATTCCTTTACCTTTTTCAAAAGTCTGCACATTTCACTTTGAAATTTTTTATTATGCTTGTAATAGTGCCTTTGCACATGCATCTTTAGCGAATAATCCTCTTTTTTGTCTTAGAATTTCTCATTTGGTTGGGACGAACTCATCTGAGAAGAAATATAAGAATTTAGTTAAATACAACTGTAAATAATAGCCTAAAGGAGAATACGATTATGAGACGGAGACCTGAGCTGTATATATGCGTAAACACGGGATGTAGCCTACAATGTAAGCGGGTTGATAAGAAGGCAAAACTTCCTATAATATACTATTATATTATAATGGTCGTCTATACTAAATACCTTAAATTTGCTGACCATATGACTCGTAAATGACCTTGTTACTCGCGCCTTTCCTTAGTTGTGGTTTAACAATCGTTGTGACACGGTGGTATTAAAGTCGTAAATGTTGATCTGAAGGAGTCATTACTTCAAAGAATGTAAGTAAGAATGATCCTCTATTTCTTTACGAGTGAAATCATTACAGGATGAAACGTTCAAATGAATGTATTACGTTCTGGGTGTGTACGAAGGAAAAACATCAGTCAAAGGTACATCAAAACAAAGAGCTAAATCTGGAAGCACCAAAGGCCTACAATAAAACTCCAAAAATTTTTATAGTTTATTTGAAGGTGAAGTTATGAGGAATTTTAGTGAAAATAGAAAAATCTGTATCTGAAGTCTCTGTATTTTGTATGTGTAGTAATTTGACAAAATTAGTATACCTCAACACTCATTTTGGTTCGCTTTCAAAAAGTTTGTGAACTGTATCAAAAAAAAACTTTACTGGTATATTTTGTTATCAGTTATGTGTAGTCTATTTGTGAATAACGGTAGATATAGACGTATAGATAGCCTATATATGGAAACATACGCACACTGAAAATCCATGACAAAATTATTTGTCATTTAGGTATTATGGTTACAAATTTAACTAAAAAAAAACTAACGCATTAATCCAAAACTTTTAGTATTTATTTTACGATTGTCTGCTCTACAGTTATGTTACTAATAAAATGGTAGAATAGTTGGGTTTTCGTAATTTTTCTGATAATATGAAAAATTGTCCAAAATTGGAATTTAACAAACTTAATAACACATGGTTTTTGTTATGCTACCTTAGTAGTGGTGTGATAATGGCTTTAGTAATGACTTGTACAAATTTTCATTGGGCCACTAGTGTTGTCTACGAAGTTGGCGAACAGCGGATATACAGATATGGAGCCAGGTGGCTAGCGCTCAGAGTACGATTTCAGCGTTGGCGCTCAGAGCACGGGCGCTCTGAGCACGCTACCATACCGGTTGTCACTCGGTCTCCAGAGCCGCGTTAGCCACCTTCAGGTGTTGCCCGTCCCCCACCACTTGGAGGTGCGCCTGGATAGTTCTCTTCATCAAGGAATTAGATCATAACGTATTACTCATCCTCTTCAGTACTTTGTGAAACTAACGATAACCATGCAAGTTAACAGAAGATTGAATAATTGGGTCATTTATTGTGTGGTGAGAAATACAGAGTCTTATACACTTATGCAGAAGGGAACAAGACGAGTGACCTGTTTCGACAGTATCACAGCTCTGTCGTTTCGCAGAAAATCGTCCGCGGGACCGGGCAAGGCACACAGAAGAAGAATAGACGATTAAATTGTCCTCATAGTTCATAATTATTCCGCGTAAACACTGTAAGATGCGGGATGAGAGTGTAAAAAAAAAACATGAGAGAACATAATGTTTACTTGACATCATAAGTAAAAATGTTAACTTAATATGATACACGCGCTGTACAAGAGAAAAGGTTATCGATAAATAGTCATGAAATAGTCGTTTCGTGCATTAACTATTAGATAATAAATAAACATTTTCAAACATAAACTATAATACAAAATAACTATGTAAAGCTGTTAACCCGTGTGGCAGCGAAATGTTTACTGGCTGGAAAACTATATAAAGAGGGAATCGAAAACGCGCGTAATTATACCGTGTCGCCGACTGCGAACAGAGCGCGCATTGTTGAGAAAAATTAGTGCCAGAGAGAACGACGATGACGATATTAAGGAAGCAGTTGTTGCTTCACAAACGAGGTCGTCACCTGAGATAATAACAACATGATGAACTCTTGTGTACACATCAGTTTTTGCTGCCCGCATGCGTCACGCAACAATAGTGTGTTTCACCAGCGTTTACATATTTATTACAGACGCTGCGCAGTTTATGGAGCATTTAACTGTGTCGCAGAAAACTTGGATGCGATTATCTTGAAAAACAATGCTGCAGATGAATTCGAACAGTGTACGCACGGTATATAATTATTTCTGTTATATTGTTACTGTTATCAGATGAACGTTATGTTACCTTTACGATATTGATTGATGACTCGTTGGGCACTTGGTGAAACATATTAATACAAAGGTTTTTAAAAATATACAAACACTCGGTAAGTTTCACACAGTTTATTATTTACCTCTGACAGCTGTTTCAGCTTATTAAGCTATTCTCTTAATACCGTAGCTTAAGAGGATCAAGTTGCTTCTTGATCTCTTTGAGAATAGCTTAATAAGCTGAAACAGCTGTCAGAAGTAAATAATAAACTATGAAACTTACAAAGTGTTTGTATATTTTTTAAAAACCTTTTTGTTTTCCTTTTGTTTGTTAAAGTCATAAATGCATTAGAGTTTATGGCGAGTTAGTAATTTTTGTTTTGTTTTGTTTTCTAGGCTCGAAATACATTTGGCTAAATATGCAAGTTTAGTATAGACACGTTTAAACATTGTTCATAATTATGACCGCGAGGTTCGTTGCCGGGGGAGTGTGGCCACAGACAGTAATACATAATTTTACTGGAAGCTCTGTTAAAGCTATGACTCATTGCCGGCCTATTAGGCCGTGGTCTAATGCTGTTAAATTCAACAGACGATTCGGCCCCACGATCTTCAGTGTAAAGATGGCCACAGTTCTGCGGAAACCGGTGAACACCGTACCAGTTACCTTTTCGACCGTTACTGAAGATGGCGGTGCCGAAACGTCTGTTCCAATCGACAGCATTAGACCACGGCCTAACTGCTCGGAATGAGCCATAGGCCGCGAGAGCCTAGGACGTCAGTTTATAGGAAACGTCTATGATTGAAGTCATTTAATACGAAAATTACGTTATACATGATGATGATGATGATGATGATCTACTGAAGTTACAAGCTAGTATGCGTTTTTTTTTTTTTTTTTTTTTTTTTTAAGTCCGAAGGTCACGGCCTTGGTTACAAAGTCTTCTCCTTCCTCTTATCCCATAATTCCTCAGATACTCCTTCATTTCCTCGACCCATATCTTCCTTGGTCTTTCTCTTGGTCTCCATTCTAGAATTTGTCTGGAAATTCTGTGTTGTCGAATCCTCATTGTGGGTCCCAGTCGGGCTATCCTTCTACTCTTTGTAAAACTTACTATATCAGCTCCGTGTATTATATTATTTATTTCATGATTCCTTCATATTCTCCGTGAGCCGTCATTATTTTGCACAGGTTCAACATTTTTTCTCAGTATTTTTCGATTGGATATTTGTAGATACTGTTCTGGTTGATACCCAGATTTCATATGTTACAACTAATCTAATTACGCTTTTGTATATGATGGTGATGATGATGATAATAATAATAATAATAATAATACGTTTTTAAATGTTTCAGATAATAAATACTTCAGAAAAGAATTGGGAAAATTTTAATTTTATTTTATTTCAACATGATACAGCAGAAAACTGTCAAAGCTCTTCAGAAGTTAGAAAGATTACAACAATTAAAATCGTTGACTTATTCACGTACCGCTAACATTATGTCTTCCTACGAGCTTTGTTCTTACAAGATGTTTGTACATACAGTGGAACTCGCGAACAACGAGCTCGTTTATAACGAGAACTCGGATGTAACGCGCAAAAGTAAGAGATTTGTTGTTGTTTTTTTATCTTAGTAATGATAATTGAATTCGCTTAATATGTTCATGGGTTAATGTCTAAAAACGTTCGTTACAATACAGCATTTTAAACATTCGCTGAAAATCATTAACGCAATTTAGTGAAACTAATAATGGAAGTGATGAATTCATATTTTAAAGGAATATTTAAATACATTACAAAACTGTTTTAATATCTACAGACACAAAATGCCTAAACAAACAAAAACAGATGCCTTTTTTAAGGATATTTAAGGTCTTTGTGCGAAATATAATTTTTACGATTCCATTTAGAACGAAGAACAAAATAAACAAATAAATTAGAGTGAATTTTATTGTAACTTAAAAATAAATTTTGTACATGTGGCATAGAAAGTTTTGCGTTTTTTGCCAGATAGCCGGCTGATTTTTGGTAAGTTTTTACTACACAGTTACTTTTACTATATTTCGCGAATGCACTATACGCCAATATTCAGCAAAGAATGTTAGAGTCTAAAAAATGTAAATTTCACTTTCAAGCGTAGAATATAAAACTTGTCAAAATTTTTATTGTGCAAAACCTCTTTTATAGTTGACTTTCTTTGTTGTGTGTTCGATAATCACGGTATGAAAATTTCGGCTTGCCAGTCGACAACTCGGATGTACCGAGCACCCGGTTCTAACGAGCACATTTGTTGGCCGGTACCTGGAATGTCGATACAAGCAAGTCCCACTGTATAGTTTCCGGCTCTGCAGCAGTTATCTTCAGTCCGTATTGCGCTAAAATATTGCTCAATACAAACACCGATTTTTTGTAACTTTTCCTCACTTGACTGGATGATAACTTTATCAGTTGCATAAGAAGTGAATTTAAAAATATCCCTCGCTGCGGTTTAATTACAGAGTCTGCTTTAGTTTTCACATTCTAACTACGTCACTAATTAATAATAATAACAATAATAATAAAGGATTCGTAAAATGGAAAGAGTATATGGTAAGTTATAACTAAATATATTTACAACAAAAAACTAGTAAGGCTGAGGATGGGAACAGAAAGCGTCCCGAAACATGTTCCAAACAAGGAAAATATATCTTGAGGTAAAATCTTATATATATTAATTATATTATATACATCAAGAAATAGAGTGTAGCAAAAAGTGTTTGAAACAATAAAAAGTGTATATCTAAAAATGCGAAAATAAGGCATTACAGTACAGTAGTGAAGCCAGAATGCCTATATGCAAGTGAATGTCTAGCATTAAATTATAACTTACACAATTAATTATATTTCTAGATAAACTAGAAATATTGGAAAGACGAATTATTAGGAAAATAATAGTCCCACGAAAAACTTCAGAAGGTTGGAAATTGAAAAGTAGGTATATCAAAGTATAGAAAATATAACAGAAACAGTGGGAAAAAGAAGGCTAGTATTTTTTTGGACATTTATATAGAATGGACGATAATATGTTAACAAAACAGATCTTCTAATATCTGTGGGGAAAGAAGTCAACATCAAGTTGGTTTAAAGAAGTGGAAGAGGATTTAGCAAAAAAAATAATGTAAACGCAGAAGAAGGAATTGAAAGAGAAGTTTTTCGAGCAAAAGTGTTAAAAATGGAAGGAGAAGGAGTCCAGGGTAGGAGAGAGAAAAATGCAGGCTCAAAGTGGACTGAAGACAGGAAGAAGAGAGAGATGTAGTGAAAAGATGAAAGAATATGGAGGAAAAGAAAAGAACAAGGAATAAAGTATTGAAATTGGCATGTCGTCGTCAGATGACCGATACAAACAGAAAAAAATAGTAACAACAATAATTGTGATACTTATAATAAAGAAAAATTAACTGTAAGATATACTAATGAAACCGTTGAATTGTCAATAAAAGTATCGCGTTGCTGTGCTTTTTAAATTGATCGTTTACGCGCGTTTTCGTGTGACAACTTCACAGTTAGAACCGAATTCGAATAGTGTAGAATACAATAAACACACACACACACACACACACACACACACACGCGCGCGCGTTCGGTAATTCACATAATATAGTGTGTGTGAGGTGCTGTATATATTTGTGTGCCGTTTTAATTAACAAGGTCGCTATAATAGAGAGAGACACAAACACACACGGAGATAAGGTACGTGGTGTAGTACGTCTGTCGTCTGTGTGACGAGGTTTGGCAACAGCGCGAGCGGTTATGATGATGTAGGTGGCACAGGTTTGGTACGCTCCTCGTTCCCGCTGTACGTAGTTTTGTAGTGTACATCAGTCGACTCCGTGCTGTCGTAGAATGCGCTAGTGGTGCGCGACGAATCCGCGGCGCGCCATTTCTACACACGTTTCAAAAACGGTATCATTATCGCGCGGTGCTGTCAGTGTTTGTTTGTGTGATGTGTTTACTAAATTACGTTCGCGTACTCGAGTAGAAAATATTTTTTGCTATAAAAAAGGGTATACCTAAAAAAGTAACAAGTGCGTTAAAAATAATATAACCACAGCGGGATAGTTTTTGTGCTGTTTTCAAATTTTCGTTGCAGTACCTGAATTTTTTTTTTTATTTACTGCACAAAACAAAATGTAAATTGTGATGTGCCGTTAAAATAAATAAGCAGAGCAGTGTTGTTTAAAATAATAAGTGTGTGAAAGATAATACTAGTTTGTGTTTTAAAAATACCGGTATCATGATGTTTTCTTCTTCTTCAGCAGGATAATAATAACGTCTAACCGTCATGGTTAATACGGAAGCCAAAGAGGTGAGATGGAGTCTGTGCTTAGCAGAGTTGTGAATATCTGTTTTATTTTTCTTTATACACACAGAAGACACAACAAAACAAAACAGAATCATATATAAAGCGTGAAAAGCGTGCACACATACGCTGGGAGTATTTTGGGTATACCGTATTTTCTTTACCGCAACTGTGACAACAATTTAGTGTCTCGCATTGTTATTTTTGCCACTTTATTTACGTTTCCTTTTATTAATTTAAATTTACTATTATTTTTTATGTACACGACAACTGAATATTTGTTCGAAGACGTCAGCTGTTATAAGTCTTTCAGTTTTGATGGGATTGGCGTAACTAGCAGGCCAGGGGTCGCAACCCCCCCCCCACAAGATGTTAACTGCTTTTCCCAGAACTCCCCTTTTCGAAATTATGTTTTTATCATAGCATGTTTCTTTGTTTTTTACGGCTTACACCGTCTCTCGCATTCTACTTTCCATATTTGCGTGACCCCCCAGTCTTCTGTTGCGCATTGCTTTCTTCATGGTGTTTTCCGTACTGTGGTCATTGATCTACCTCTTTTTCTTCCTGTGTTCAGGTCAGCGGCGTATCTAGAATTTGGCTTTGGGGGGAGAGTCCGGGGTCGGCTAGTTTCGTACAAAACAAAAACCAAGTTACGACTAATCAACATTACAATCTTTAAAGTGGCTGAAAAAAGCGTGATAACATCCTGAAATGATTTCCATTAAAGTAAACGGTAATAACACAGTAAGAATACGTGTTATTGAAACGTTATTTATAAAGATAGTTATTGACAGAATTGATATTTATACATTTCATATTTCAAACGTATACGCAAATGCTGTGTAATAAATGTGTTTGTATATTTAGAAACGAGTTACTACTGTGTTAGTGTACACAGATGAAAAAATAAAATAAAACAACCTACTGTAAAAATGAAAGAGATTAACAACATTCGTTAACTTTTTCGACCCACTGGGGGGGGGGGGGGGGGGTTCCGTTCGCCCACCCCGTTAATACGCCACAAAACGAACAATTTGAATAGTTTTAAGACTCCCTATCTGACAATAAGCATATTTAAAATTATCCGACAGGAGGACCACGTCACCTCCCTCACTAGAAACATTCCTAGTTACCCCAATGTATATTAACGGGCTTTCGAACGTTTAAGTCACGCAAATTCGAAAACGAATAGTGCTCATAAAATTACGTAAAGTTCTGCGAGTTGAGATTGTGTGCGCGCGCGCGACGTGATCTTTCGTACTACAGTTACTTGATGTTACTGAACTTTTAAATAACACTAAAACAGTTCATGGCACGTAAGACTTGGTAAATGGATATGATATTAGCAATCGTATGTTATGATAACGAGTTTCCTTTTTTTTTCTTGCTTATCAGTTTCAGACTAAAGTGACAAGTAATTAGAGTGCACTGATGCGGTAAACAAAATAGGTGTACGTACGTGTGCGCACGCGCAGGCGTCACTACACACACACACACACAAGTGTAATGAACTATAGAAAAAACTTGAAAAATAAGGTCCAGTTAGACGATGGTTTTTAAATGTAACAATAGAGAATAGACTTGAAGTGAAACTGAACAGTTGAAAACCTTATAAGGTTTTAAAGTGTTCGAATAAAAGGGGCCACGATCCCAACTCTCTCCCATAAAAAATGCAACAATAGAGAATACACTAGACTAAGTGAACAAACTGAACATTTGAACGATATTAATTGATGACTCGTTGGGCACTTGGTGAAACATATTAATACAAAGGTTTTGTAAAATATATAAAAACACTTGGTAAGTTTCACAAAAACCTTTGAACATTTGAAGACCTTTTTTAAGGTTTTAAAGTGTTTGAATAAAAGGGGCCACGGCCCCAACTCTCTCCCATAAAAAATGCAACATTAGAGAATACACTAGACTAAATGAACAAACTGAACAGTTGAAAACCTTAGGCCTATAAGGTTTTAAAGTGTTTGAATAAAAGGGGCCACGGCCACAACTCTCCCCCAAAGTGTTTGAATAAAAGGGGCCACGGCCACAACTCTCCCCCATAAAACATTCAACATTAGAGAATACACTTGACTAAGGGAAACAAACTCAACGGTTGAAACCCTTATAAGGTTTTAAAGTGTTTGAATAAAAGGGGCCACGGCCCCAACTCTCCCCCATAAAACATTCAACATTAGAGAATACACTAGACTAAGTGAAACAAACTCAACTGTTGAAAACCTTATAAGGTTTTAAAGTGTTTGAATAAAATGGGCCACGGCCCCAACTCTCCCCCATAAAAATTTTCTAGACACGCCAATGGCTTCGGTTGATTAAAAGCCATTTTCGAATTACACTGCTGAATCTAAAAATGAATCATTTTCAGCTTCAGTACCGATTGTAAAATGGTCTAATCGACGCAAACGATCATGAAATCTGAATTGTATATATGTGTGTGTGCTACTGACTAGGTTGTTTCCCAGCGTATGTATATTTTGCCCTTAAAAGGGGCGAAGCAAATTCTTTTCCCCTTGGTGGCTGACGTTTACTTCGGCTCTTAAATCAGCAGGACACATTTCATTATAGAGATATCAGTTATTAGTAACACAAACATACACAGAATTCTAATACAGGTCTACTACTAGACTTTTAGTCACTGATCTGTGATTATATACTGTGATTATTTCAATATTGCGTCAAGTCTTAGAACATAACACAAGACAGAAAAATATATATACTCTTTTACATTAAGTTAATAGGTAGACTTATAATTGTATTATTTAGTTTATATTTATTGATTTTTATAGTTTTTAGTTAGAATTAGCGATAGAGTTTTGATTATAAAATGCTGGGTTTTTGTAGAAATTTAATAGTTATAATTAATCGAATGGAAAACAGCCAGCGGGTCGGTGGTTCCCAACCTTTCCGGACCCGCGTACCATTTTGGTTTTCCGCAATCATTTCGAGTACCATCAGAACTTAAAGAAAGGTTGTTATTGAGGTTTTCTCAATAAAAACCTTGATACAACATGGATAGTATATCTTATTATTCGTAGCTATGTATACTTATTTAAATCGAATACACAGAATTTACTAAACGTGATCTGATTTTTAAAATTAGTTTCCGGTTGGTTCTGTACTAAAATAAAAAGTATAAAGACTTTTCAGAAGACAGTTGATTACTTTCATAACAGATTTTCTTGTTAGTACTGAAAAATAACATATTACAATGAAAATAATTAATGTGTATACTTGTTGCTGCTTATTGTGTACCAGAGAGTTAATGTCAGGTTCTATTAATGTTATTTTTAACCTGAAATCACACTCAATAGACATACTGTTAGAAATATTACCGAAAATGTGTAGGTTGTGTTTTTATAAGGCTAATGGTTTTAAGTCAGATCCGATGAAAATTTCTTGTTGTTTTGAACTTAGAATTTTATTTATTATTTTTTTAAAGTACAGTAAATTCTTTTTACTAGGTAGGTCTTCTTGCGTAGGACCTTGGATCCCTCCTCGTAATACTAGTGGTACGGGTACCATAGGTTGGGAACCACTGCACTAGGGTATAACGTATCAATAAAATCCCCCTCACCATGAAAGCGAGATGTGTGTTTCAGCCCCCACACCGACTGAGCCCGTGGAAATGAGTATCTGGGACAACAAACTTGGGTAATAATGGGCGGGCGAGACGTAGTGCTGGACGCACGGTACGCGAACGACAAGTAAATCTCAAAGGCGGCGGGCGACCGCTACGTTGGGAGTGGTGGGTCCAAGGTTTTAAATTGAGGGGGGGAGGCATCCTAGCACGTGGGGTGTGGGGGGCCATCATAAAGGCTGAGAATAACAGTATTAATTAAACATAAAAAGTAATTCGCAATTACACAGTTATAACAAACAGGGTGTAGCCTATAGTCAACGTAAACTATTTTATAAAAAAAAAATAATAATTAGGTAGACCTGGATCTCCTTCCCGGCCCCCAGGCTAGAGCCACTATTGCGTGGTACAAAAATGATCCATTATTGTCATTATTATTATAAAATTCCCAACGGACAGTAGCACATAGTGACAATTAGAAGGAGCCCCATAAGGGTGAAATAGGCTCCGTCCTGAAATAATACGCTAAGTGTTTCAAATCGGCGTTGGTACAATCGATTAGCAGGGTCGGATTAGAAGCGCATGGTGCCCTATGCTGTCATCAGACTTGATTCTAAATCAAGTGATTCAACTATCTCGCTTAGGTACTTCAGTGATTCAAGTAGTCTATATTCAACACAGAAAATAATCTTTCAGATTCACTGTTAGCTATTAGAATCGTCAAAAGCAGACGGCAAGCAATCTATATATTCGGAAATACATCAGTCATTTTACAGTCAGTAATCAAGTTTAATACTTTGAACGGACAAACGGTAGTATCATGGAATATATCATTCGAACGATTTGATACAAAAACCTCTATGTTGCAATTTTACTAGTAGCACAAAGTGCTTCAATTCTGTTAGAAGATCGATGTTCAAATCGATCGAGTAAACGTCTATAAGAGCTTTCGCTTGATTTTCCATCTCGACACTCTCCATGGTTAATAACTGCGTAAGAAAACCAAACAATTTCGTATTGTGATTATAAGGTTCGTTTGGCTTAGTCAGTTCAGCTGGATGATTCCCGGTGGTGCAGCGTATCCTAGCGTTATGGATAATCCCCCCCCTGTCGATTAGCAGTTTTGCGGGTTACTTGTTCGTCCAGATGAGACGTCGATCGAGGTGAAGCCCGAGGTACTTCACACCGGAAGACCGAAGCAGTCAAGTATCGCCTGACTTATAATCTGGGAGGGTGCCTTCTGCGTCTGAAGAAGACTACAGCAGTGCTGTTGTTCGCGTCAGTGGAGACTCTGCTAAAAAAATATCTAAAGCACTTCTCGTCTCCTCATTTCTTATATGATCTCGTCTATTACACCTTTCAACTGATCTCAGAAATTTCATTTCTGCAGTTTGTATCTTCTGTTCACCCAAGTTTCAGAACCATACAGTAGTGTAGGTATTGCCTTTGTTTTGTAAAATTTTATTTGGGTTTCTTTTCTACATCTGTTTCCCAACGTTCTCCAGATCGTTGCACACGTTCTTGTGAAATTTTGTCACTTTATTTTCTATATCTCTATCTTGATTATAAGTAACGTCACGTCCAAGATTTTGTCTGTTTAATCCGATAGAAAGGGATACAAGTGGCCGCGCGAATGGGGTGTACCGAAATGTTTCCTTTCTATACGTGCAAACTCGGCGCAATCAATGCAATTGGCTTTTAACCCACTTTCTGTTATCTGTTGTCTACCTATCACGTGTCGTGCCTGATACCCATTAATCTCCGTTTGGCCGTCCGTCTCCGTGCAAATCAAGTGCCCTACAGACGCGCTGCACGGCATCGCTATCTGTCATTTCACCCCCACCCTCCACCCCTGAGTGTATCATTAATTGCATACGCCCAAATGAAACCGCCCCATACCTTCCCAATCCTTTCTTTATTTCGCTTTCAAGTGTTATTGTTCCCGTCGTCATTAATTTATTACGCTCTCTCTCTCTCTCTCTCTCTCTCTCTCTCTCTCTCTCTCTCTCGAATAAAAGCTTCCTTCCTGACGTTTCTTGATGAAAGAAGGAACGCATATTGACATCACACAGTTCGCGCGATTATTTTCTGCGAACATTCGAGAAGTTTTAGTGAAGGTGGTTGTGTGATATTTCAGTGTCGTTTTTTTTAGTGCTTCGGACACTGAACTGTCACGTTGCGTCAGTGTCTCGAAACAGACGTATGTTTTTGTGTGATACGAAGTGATAAGCGCTGTCCGTGTGACATGTACTGTAGGCCTAATGCCAATCGTATGTGTGTACAGGTACATGTTTGACTGAAGCAGTACCCTATATGTCCCACAACTTCGTTTCTGTATCTCGGATTTATATCTCCAACTGGCGGCCCCCCGACCTTATCTTCCGTAACCAATGTAATAATTGTTCTATTTACACTAAAAACTCGTTTATCCGAATTTGATGGGACCGCGCCCGTTTCGGATAAAAAAAATTACGGATAAACCGAAACTTCTATTTAAATAATAATAGGCCTACATAGTCTATGTAAGTACAGTAACTTTATTTAATAATAATAATTTAAAACTTACAGTGAATATGACCCAATAAACTATAAAACTATAAGGATTGTTTTATGTGAACTGTTGTTATTGTGTCACCTTCGGCTTCTAAAAGGAAGCAGAAATCTACTGACAATACATAACAGTGTACAGTACTTTATGCTTACAATATATGAACATAATACTTTATGTTCGGAAATCCGAACAAATCGATAATTCAGAGTAGGCTACCCCTTATCCCAATTAGTTCTGATTATTGACTTTCTACTTCATATCACGTGGAATCGCTTGTCTACGCTATTAAATGTAGATTACAGCTACAGGAAAGTGGTTTTGTGTATTTTTAAAATTTACTAAAAATTGTTTCGGATAAACCGGTTTTTCGGATAAACGAGTTTTTAGTGTACTTTAAAAAGTACATGAATAACAGTGTATTATTTTAACTGACAATGGTCTTGCAAGAGAAACTTATGAAAAATTGTTTCACTGATTGGCAATAGTTCCGAGTGGCGGCAACCTGAGCTCTGGCAGCCACAAAACTGGCAAAAACCGAGTTTTTGCATTTCTACGTAAACTGCGAGTCAAAAATGGGCGCGGACTCGAAAAATTCGCACTTTTCATTTGCAGGTTGCGAAAAAATGCATAATTACTTGTAGCGGTACAGCATAGCAAACGGCAACGCTGTTTCAACTTGTTTTCCAGTGATCTGCACAGAAACCGAGTATTAGTAGAAAACTAGTTCTGCCACAAAAAAGGGAGACGTGTACAGTAACAGACAAGGGTCTTACTTCGAGTTTTTTTTTTTTTTTTTTTACGTGGGTTTCACAAAAAGCGAGAAAGGTTAGTACTGTAGTTAGGACCCGGCTCCAGGCAGGGGCGAACCGTGCCACCGCCCAGGACGGCAGGTTCCGGGATGTTAAGTTTTAAAATTGAGGGAAAAATAAACTTATTCACTTAATTTCATCACAGTATGTAAGATCAGTAAGAATTACTTTATGCATAAAGTCAGCGGACTTTAACGAAGAGCCGAAAAATCGTAAACGAGAGAACGGAAACCTTGTAGGGTGTTCCCTGTATTGTCTCTACAGTTTTTATTGTAGCCGTTTGTTGCATCGTAAACGCGAGTTATTTGATAAACACAACAATGCAAACATTCCTAGTCGTCATTTTTAGGCAATCGCCGTATCTTTAGAGTTGAAGCGCTGGGGCTGACCCTGTTAGGTTAGTTTGCATGTTAGGTTGCAGTTCCAACGTCAATTTTACCTTATTTACGTCAAAAATACTACCTTAATTACCTAAATTAGCCGTGGATTCCGCTTAGAAAATGGAAAAACCTCGTTTTACATTATTTGGATGCCATAAATGTATTTTTGCAATTTTTTCGGAAAAAAATGTTTTTTTTTCGAATGTTTCGCGTCCACACCTAGTTTACGTAGAAACACAAAAATCGCAGTTTTTACACGTTTTGTGACTGCCAGCCAGAGCACAGGTAGTCACTCGCAACTATTACCCAGTGATTATATAATAAATGTCCTATAGATTTCACTTTATTTGCTTAATGAATCCAGTTTATGTATTTTTTCATCGTTTGATCCGGTCATCGTTGATCCGGTCATCGTTTATTTTCAGTCATATTACACGATCCGGTATGCAGTCTACGTCCCTCCATCACTTTGTCATACAAAGTGATAAGCGGTGCCCGTGTGACGTGTGGGCCTAATGCCAATCATATGTATGTACAGTTACACGTTTAACTGAAGCAGTATAGGCCTAACTTCATTTTTGTTTCTCTTGATTTGAAATTCCAACTGACTGCCCGCGATCTTACCTTGGATCTTCTTCTTCTGATAGTTCCTATCCGTTTCTGATGTTGGATATCATACATAGTATTTTAACTTTCTGTACTACTGCACGGAATAAGTCAGTTGTATTCATGCCAAACCAGATCCTTAAATTTCTCAGCGATGATATTCTCGGTCGGCCAACTCCTCTCTTTCCAAATACCTTTCCCTGTAGTATGGACTGCAATAAGTAAAATCTCTGTTCATTGCTCATGAGATCTCCCAGAAGCTTTCTTACCTTCACTATGTTAATAACTTCCCTTTCTTTCTTCATTTTTCTAAGAACTTCAACATTATTTACGTGTGGTGTCCATGAAATGCTCAGTATTCTACGGTAAAGCCACATTTCGAAAGATTCCAATTTTTAGTTGTGGCTTCAGTCAAAGTCCAAGATTCTACACCGTAGAAGAGGACCGAGAATACGTAACGGCGTAAAGTCTCATCTTTGTGGTATTTTTAATAAATGTCGTGAAAATTTGTCTTTCTTAAGACATTTTGGAAAATCCGGTTTCGCTGTCCCTTACCACTTTAAGGATGTTGTTCCATGAACGGTTTATAAAGTCTATAGTTCCTGTTAAAGTACGTTACTTTGGATTTAAAATCCAGCAATAAAATGTTCCCGAATTAAAGTCAACATACTGCTAGTTTATCTGTGCAAAGACGGCGGTTCGAACCATAGAGGTATTACACTGGAGGAGTCGTTACAAGATTCAAATTTTTTATTTCTGGCTTCAGTAAAAGTCCAAGATTCTACACCGCAGAGGAGGACCGAGAAAAGGCTCATCTTTGTTTTTATTGTTACCGAAGAATAAGTTTAATGTTCCGGTGTCTGACTACCGGAATAAGTAGTCTCCCGCTTGGTAGCCAACAGCTTCGGGTGGATGAATTGGCAAGCGGTAGGGTACCTCATTGTCGTGGGGTTGAGAAGTCGGCCCCGAAAGTGGATGAACTAGTTACTAGTCAACGACTTTGGGATGTAGAAGGCAGTGGATGTAATGGATAACCACTACATTAAAGATCGATTGGTTATGTCTAGTAATATCATCATGGCTGCTATGTTCAAGGCAAATTATCTTGGATAATAATTTAATAATTATTCAAGTTACTTTAATAAGTAAATGAATAACAGTTTGATAATGTGAGACGAAATAAGCGTTGTCTCATGGACAGGATAGGCGTACCAAAGCAGCTAATAGAGGTCATTAGGAGCTTGTACAAGAACACAGAGATCATTGCAAAAACTGAATCTGGTAAGGTCCTTAATGAAGTGGTCAGACAAGGATGTAGCATTCCACTCACACTTTTTAAGTTACATTTGGACGATACAGTTAGAGAGTGAAAGTTGAGGCTAGAAAAACTGAACTTCAGTGACAAGTTTCATTGAACGTAATTTCGCCAAAACTCTGATGTTTGCTGACGATCAGGTCATAATAGCAGACAATGAAAATAGCCTGCAGAGGGCCCTCTATAGATTGCAGCAGATAATCAGGATGTATGGTCTGGAAATTTCTGTTATCAAGGCTAAGTCCATGGCTTTTAAAGGTTACTTTCCTGTAAGGTGTAAATTAATACTGAATGTATGCTACACTCACTTGTTGCACACACCACTAGTCATTGTGACACCGATTAGCGCTTTCGAACGAACGCTTTCGTTCATCATCAGATCGTAACTGCCAACTACGATGAATGAACGGGTACGTTCGAAAGCGCTAATCGGTGTCACAGTGACTAGTGGTGCGTGCAACAAGTGAGTGTAGCATAAATTTATTTAACCACTAATAAAATTTGTAGTTTAATACTGAATGGTCAACTAATTAACAAGTGCATTCATTTAGGTTCCTTGGATGTGACTTGTCTCATGTTGGTGACATAGATGTGGGCAAAAAAATAGAGAAGTTCAGTCACACGTGTGGAACGATAAGAAGGTCAGAATGTGAGGAACTGAATGGAAAGGTCACAAGAGATACTCCTTTGAAATTTTATAAACTGATGGCAGTGCCATGTGGCCTTTACGGCAGTGAGACTTGGACACTGAACGCAAAAACCCAAAGGCGGAAACAGGCTAATGAAATGAGATTCTTACGATCAGTACTAGGAGTATCACGGAGGGACCGGCTACGAAATGATGATAGAAGGAACGTCCTTGGAATATACAACGTAAACGAAAGGATAAAGCAATACAGGCAGGATTGGACAGACCATGTTGAGAGGATGCATAAGAACAGGATACCAGACTACTCTCTGTAGTTCGGTTGACACTTCCCAGTAGCTACGGACGCTCGGACTCAGCTAACCTCAGTCAGTTAGACGCCTGCTCCCGGCTATCAAGGATGCCTCGTTGTTATCAAATTCCGGACTATAAAGACCGTACTGTAGTTTGTGTCTGCGACCATCATTCAGGACAGCGTGCTGACATCGTGACAGGCATCGCTGTTGTTACGAAAGCCAACACCACTTGTGTGTCATATCAACGTGATAACTGCTATCTGTAGTGACAGTGTCAACACAGATAGAAGGCGCTACTCTGCAGTTTGCTAACCGAGACGCCGCAGGTCATGTTACCTCCGGCAGACAAAACTACGATTGTTTTCCTACCTCATAGCAAGACTTGCAGCGTCATTTTGGTGTAGTCAGCGCGCGACACATACTGTAGCTGTCATTACATGTTTCGACGAGCTATTTTTTTCAATGTTTATCTGTTATACGACTGAATGGAGTGGCGTAAATACGGGAGGAGTATCAATCCCCTCCTCAGCTATTAAAAATTGCAATGTACTGTAATTCCATAATAACTTAACTAGGCCTATTCCTAAGATGGGTACGTATATTATATATAATTCTCTAGAAATAATATTGAATATCTCAAGCAGGAAGTGCAACCCCGTACAGTGGGGCAACAATGGTGGTGGGCGGGGGGGGGGGGGAGCGCCCACAAAGTTTTTAAAAATGTCAGTGGAATGGAATAATCATTTAACGTACGCCTATTTTTAAACCTATTTATAACATTATGTATGTTATAATGAGACTTATAAATAACTATAGAAATAAAGGAATTACAATATTTGTAAGTTAAGAAAAAGAAACTATCAATCTTTTGACTTTAAAATGCGGAAAAATTAAAAGGTTTTGCTGCTGGATTTTATATTTAAAAAAAAAACATACTTTAACACGAACTACAGGTTGCTTAAAACATTCTTAAATTAAAACGCGAAGGAGTAATTTTCGGTCAACCTCAAGTTCCAGTTGGCAATAAACTGAGTTTTTCAAAATATCTTGAAAGATAGTCATTTTTCACAGATTTATTAATAACAAAAATTTAGAATTAACATGGTTTCTCACCATGTGAGAAGGTAAATTTAGAAGGTAACATACGAGATGTATTACCTTTAATTAGTATAACAAATAACCAAGATAAAATATTTTGTATTGAAGGATGAAGGGCGTAATAAAACTGTGATTTTCAAAGTACGGCATCTTCAGAAAGAATCATTTTCATAAGATGACAAGGTGTCTTGTCAAACCTTCAAGCTCGACTCATACTCCCAGAAGCTAGTTTCATCTCCCACCCGCAGGGGGGGGGGGGCTCCCACGTGCCGTAGGTATAGTAATAAACTATCCTGTATACACGGAACTTCCTTCTTATCCACAGTATTGTTGGAATCTGGTAATATTTTACTTTGAATACGTGTTTTTACCTGAGAAAGAAAGTAATAGAATCTGCCAAAATTGTCATTTAGAATCTGCCATCCGTACATAAATACCATATTTAAATTTTTCGATAGTTGCTACAAACTCAGGTCTCGGGACGAACTACGTTCTGCTGAGGGAATGGTAGCCGATCACGTGGTCGGATTTTGCTAGCCAACAGTGCGGCACTTACGTCGGTGGAAAATTTAAACGAATCGCTATAAACAAAACGAAAGCAAACCGTCGCTGGAAACAAAAAAAAGCCGATCTCACTAGCCTTGAAAACTGAAGACAACAGACAGGCTACACGACAACGTATGCTAATGCACCAATGTTATTTGTGTCCGAATGGAAACTACGATACGATTTCCTGATTGGTTTTTAACGAAATCCATTATTGTAAGTAACGATAATAACAATGATTTGTCGGTAAAAATCAACAAGAAGAAATACGATTTACAAGGCGCTGGTTATTAATTTTTAACCGTGGTTTCGATTCACACGCCTATATTTATTTCTATAGCAAACTACGTGTGCGAGAAGAGGCTTTTTTCGATGTAAAATGGATTCACGATCATATTATATTGTAAACAAAATAAGTTCCACGGCATTATTTATTGCTCGAAAATTGTATACGAGTAAAACGATTATGCAAATTCACTCGACAGGCTGCTGAATGAATAATGGTATAAATGTTCGTTGCTGGCGAACCGACACCCATTCAATAGATAACAGCTGACGGCTTCCAAGATAAACCATAAATACACGGCACACTTAATAACTGTAGACGTACTGCCAGTCACTGTTGCGGTTTTTGTTTTAATACAAAAAAAAAATTATGTTACATCATTCGGGCTATTTAAACACTTTATCTTGTCGCTTTTTACATGCGTGCTGTTTTACACACTGCGGAAGCGCGTTAGTGTGACGATTGTGAAGCTTGTTTATGTCGAATAATGGTAACATTAATTGCATAGTGTTTGATTGTTTCAGTGCACATTGTCTTCAAATATGTGATGTTACATTGTACTATATGTACTAGAGGTGGGCCGATATACCTATAACAGGTATTTTGGAACGATATTTTTGTGGAACGGATATAACAGTGACTGAAAAGTCGAAATACCTGTTTCGATTCAAGAATAACTGAAAGTCGAAATACCCGTTCCGATTACTCGCGGTTCCGAGTCGCGGGACCCACCTACCCAACTAACGAATAACAAGTAAACTAGTATTACGAGTACGTATTAAGAGTACAGGAGTAAGAAGCCACTTTTTGGTGCTGAATACTTCATTCTGCGCATGTGCCGATTGCCATACAAGTACGAAACAAAGCAAAACAGCGAGGTTCAGAATAACTCTATTCCAAAGAGGCAAAGCTGTTTTTAATAAATGAAAAAAATTCATACTGATGTTACTTACTCTCGTGTGTTATGCAGATATGTAATACAGATTATAATAATAATAATTTATAGTCTTATATTGTACTAGTCACCAACTTGGTAAATTTTGGAAAAACGGATTACATTTTGTTATATCCTACAGAGTGGCTGATAGGCCATATGATACTTTCGGTTAATGTGATTTCGGAGATGATTTTAACTTCACTGCACATCTCACGTAAATTTTGTTGACATTCTTTGTTGTGCTATTACGTGCACTCTAAATTTCATTGCCTGAGTTTCGCAACTGATTTGTCTAACCGAAATGGAATCAATAATTTAATATTAAACCTATGTTAGTTTGTTTACTCCTAGTGAAAGCTTAAATTAGTATTCCCAAAGTGAGATAGGCCTATACATTCTCTTGTTTCTCATTTTCTTTTAAACAGTAACAGCTCAGTAAAGTCACAGTATAAAGTAACACTGTTCATACTTTTAGTTTAAATTTATTTCTTATAACAAATTTCTACTAATTAAAGAACAAATACAAATAAAAACAAAACAAGACGATTTATTTAAAATCATACATTTGTTAGAATAATAAAATAAACATTAAATAAATATATAATAACTAGCTACTACATAACATTAAAACAATCGATAATAGAATCGAAGTTAATTTGAGTATCCGTTAGCTGTATTGTAAACGAAATATTCATTTACAATTCAAACAAACCTCTCAAGATACAGAATAATTTCTGTGAAACGTACCTCAGGTGAAAATAAACCTACTTGCAGCGTAATTATTTGAAGATATAACAAATTATGTAATATAGGTATATGTAAAATAAGTATATAATAACAGGTATTTGTACCTGTGATATTTTTTGGAACGGTATCGTTCGTACCTGTTATTTTCAAATATTAACTTAGTTTAGCGCACCTCTACTATGCACCCTAAGTGCAGAAATCGTTCACTTTTCGTAACGAAGTACACTTATTAGTGAATAATTTTTCAGTCATCAGAAAACCGTGATTACCCCTACTATTTTTAGTTTAGTAAACGATTGTAGAGTAATCATACAATAAACACAGAAAAATTCCAAACAGTCGAGTTTGCGTTAAAATTCCCTTTAGTCTGACACCTAGATGGGTTTTTACAATATTTTCAAATTTTTAATCCCATTTTTGGGGCGTGGGTTCAACAAATTATGAAATTTCCAAATATGTACAGTATATTTAGATTTTTGTTAAAATTCTCTTTATAATTTGTTATCCAATGTGGAATGTGACATTTTTAAAAAATTAGGCCTACTTTTTGGGCCCAGGTGTCAAAAAATTTTTAATTTCCATAACTGTACACTGTATTCAGATTTTAGTTAAAATTCCTTTTAATTTGATTCGCTACATTAATTTTTGCGATGTTATCAAAATTTTCACCCACTTTTTGGCCGCTGCTCACCGATATCGTGGTTAAAGTTTTTCTTTAATTTGACATCGCACATGAACTTTTGCGATTTTTTTATATTATATTTTAATTTTAATAAAAGTTTGTGAGAATCTGGAAATAGACAAATTAAAGGAAAAATACATTTAGTAAGGAACACCATCAAAATAAAACTGAAATCGATAACACTCAGACTGCTAAATTTACTTTCATCAAATATGAGTATTTAAATTCAATAATAATTATTTGTTGTGTGCGTGCGTGTGTGTGTGTCCTGTTTCTGTTTTTAAAATATTTGTCAACTGTCAATTGTCGCAATAGATTTGCCAACTGTTTTGTCAATAAACACAGTTCCAACCAAAGTATTGTCATTCTTTTCGTCCTGTCAAAGTAGTCATTCAATTCGGTTTATTAGGCCTATTTGTGCTGATGATGGTTTCCAGTCGTGGTGGAAATGACTATATATAATGAACAAATAATTAATCGTGGTCTCTACACCAACATATACAGCAACTAAAACAAATATCCTTGATGATGACCTTTTTTTATTTAAAAAGTAAAAGACGGACATTATCCCCCTTCTTAATAATAGTGTTTTTATAACCGTTTTCGTGAGTTATACCGAAAACGTTTGATGATGGAATTTTACATACACTACTGGTAAAAGTCACACGGTCGATCCACATAAACAGGATTCAGAAATACTGAGTCACCAGTATCAGTATCAGAGCGAGATTCGGTTGGCAGTGAATCAGCTTTCCGCCGACGCCACGTCTCCACGTGGTGACCACATGCTGCTCGCTTTCGCGGTTGCCGTTTGTAAATAATCTACGCTGGGACCGCGCATCTTCTCTCCCAGCTTCCATGCACAAGAGCTTGTGTTCTATTCATGTGCGTCTAAAGTTTGTTCACTCCTAGAGTGGAGTGGGATGTAAATAACAAAGCGGAGTGATACAACACAGAGGCATGTTCGGTACAAAGTTTTTTTCTTTTTTAACAGATCCAAAGATAAAGATAGCTGATAAAATCGTTTCACCTTATTTTTAGTTGTATTAATCCCAGCTGTATCAAAAATAGAGTAACAGAAAGCAGCCTTAGATATGGTCTAGACATCAATGTTAATAGAACGAAGCTAATGATTGTATCTAAGAACAAGTTCACAAACTGCACCCATAATATAAACCAAAGGCCAGTTGAATGTGTAAGCAAATTTACATATCCTGGTACTATAGTCAATAAACAATGGTACTACTCTCAAGAAATAAAGAGCAGAATTGAAAAGCCAAGAGCAGTGTACACTAGAATGAGCAGTTTATTCAAAAGTCACGATTTAACAATAAACACAAAGATGAGACTTTTACGCTGCTACGTATTCTCGGTCCTCTTCTACGGTGTAGAATCTTGGAGTTTGACTGAAGCCACAACTAAAACATTGGAATCGTTGGAAATGTAGCTTTACCGTAGAATACAGAGCATTTCATGGACAACATATAACTAATGTTGAAGTTCTTAGGAAGATGAAGAAGGAAAGGGAAGTTATTAACACAGTGAAGATAAGAAAGCTTCAGTATCTGGGACATCTCATGAGAAATGAACAGAGATTTTACTTATTGCAGTCCATACTACAGGGTAAAGACTTTGAAAGAGAGGAGTTGAGCGACCGAGAATCTCATGGCTGAGAAATTTAAGGACCTGGTTTGGCATGAATACAACTGACTTATTCCGTGCAGTAGTACAGAAAGTTAAAATACTCTGTATGATATCCAACATCCGAAACTGACAGGCAATATCAGAAGAAGAGTATCAAAAAATGTTTGCTGATATATTTTTTATCAATTAATTATAATCAGTTGGGAACTAGTTTATTTCTAGCGGAGGATTTAGTAATGCGGCCTCTCATCTAACCAATCAGGTTCAAGTACAAGCACATGGTTCTGTTTTCATCAGACTCCACTCTAAGAGCGAACAAACAAGGGTTGCCAGGTGTGAGGATTTTTCCCCCCACAATGGCGAAATTTGAAGCGTCAGAATGGCAAGTGGGGAAATGGTGGGGATTTGTGTAAATGTGGGGAATTGTTGGTGATTTCAAATAATGCAGATGCGACCAAACTGCACTACAGAAATCCTGCAAAGTTTACAAAACTACAAAGGTAGTTGTAGCACTTATGTAGGTGCTATAAGTGCACTGTGATTTTGTAAAGTAAAAATCCAAAATCTCTCGCTAGAGAAAATACAAAATTTCAGAGTAAATTCCTTAAACTTGTATGTTGAATGTGCACACCAAATTTACAGCCGATTTCCTTTTCACATTTCAAAGCCTAAAACATCTAGAATTTATAGATAGGAAAAAATTAATGATATTGGGTACTAAGACACTGTTTGGCTACATATGAAGAACGTTTAAGTAAAGAAAATAAATCCTGTTTCGATTGTACTACTAATGATTCAATGGTGGTGAAACACACCAACTATAATATGTAGGCCC
Organism: Magicicada septendecula; assembly: GCA_034769895.1. Lineage (NCBI taxonomy): Eukaryota > Metazoa > Arthropoda > Insecta > Hemiptera > Cicadidae > Magicicada > Magicicada septendecula. The sequence continues at coordinate 8,611,361 of CM068371.1, forward strand.
ATATGAACTAAAAACAGGTGTGAATGAGTGTAAATTGATTTTGCGAATTAAACTATTGGAAAGTTGTTAAATGTAATGTAATATGTGAATATTGACTCAAGCCGATAACGAACTAAGTGTATAAAAAGGATTTCAAAAAGTACTGAGGCCGACCTCAGCTGGTGAGAACATTTTCTTTTAACGTACTTAAAAAACAAGGTTTTTTTTATTATTTATATAATTCTTGTAATAGTATTTAAATATTTAGAATATACTCAGACTCTATAGAATGAGACACTCTGCATAAAGTACACGAATTTGTGGCAGTGTGGGGACTTTGATGGCAAAGTGGGGAAATTTTAGGTAGCCATGTGGGGAAAAGAGGACTGATTGACCTGGCAACACAACAGACTTTAAGCCTGTATTGCTGCGGCTCGTAGGCGAATTCTCTACGTCACACGTTTGCAAATCACTGAAAGTGTTGACAGGCATATCCGGGCCGGACACAAGCCGGAACTGGACCCAGATGTGTAGTGACGGAACGGAAGGTCACGTTTTAGCTTGGGAGCTGTGCCCAAAACGTTTTCTGCTTTTATAAAAAACGATTTGTATCAGAAACAGTAAGTAGTTTACAGACGTACAAACAAGACTAAGCCCAAAACTCGTTTGAGAAACGTGTCCTTGTACAAGCTATACAACAGTGTTTGATATGATCTCTGCGTAGAATAAAACTATATATAGTAAGCCCCCCTTGTGTTGTTGTTTCTTTAAACATTGTGCAGTTGTTTGTTTAAATTAAAGTACTCTTATTGTTGGCAACTGTCTCGAGAATTATGTCCATTAGGCCTACTACTACCTACAAGGAAACGGCAAGTATATTTGTATAGTTGAATACTGGTTGAATATTTAATTGATAATTAACATAATTGATTATGTTAATTGCCTGTGACGCGGTAAAAAAGTAATTTATTCTTTGAGCGTTGGAATTTAATGCGACTGACATGATTAGCGTCACAGGTCTGTGTCGCTTAAGTACAGAACCGTATTAATGCAGACGGTCAAGTGGAGGGAACGTGTGAAAGGAGGAGGCTTTCGTATACTGCGCAAAGTACGCGCAATACATTATAAATCACATTGTCAATAACGTTTCTATAGCTATTAGACTGTATGCCGTAGATTGTTGGTTGTCAGGTGACTAGATCGTACGTCGTCGTTATTGCTGCTAAAAGAATCGAACGCATGGCGTTATGTTTTGTTAGTGACATTTGTATTTGGTTTATTTTTATTCTTCTTTTTGCGGTTCTTCTCCGCTAAGCGTCAATAAATTGAATTATAATCTGCAGTTATAATGTGCAAATCAAAATAATTCACCTTTATTCGGAGACCAGTCTGTCATTATTATTTATTTGTTGAAATAGTTCGTTGCCGTCAAACGGTCCTCTGTTTTTCCTGCGCTAGACTTTGTTAACCGTCCCTGCTTTCTGTCCCTTGGCCGTTTGCTGCTATCTACGGATCTGCAAAATGACGTGAATATTTAACAGTCTGATGCCTGTTTGTCGTGTAACCTTTAACTCTCTCTCTCTCTCTCTCTCTCTCTCTCTCTCTCTCTCTCTCTCTCTCTCTCTCTCTCGCGTGCGCGCGCGCAAACGTTAAAATACAGATTTAAAATCTCAGACGACTAAATTAAGTTAGCGTGCCTTTCGGAAGAAAGATTAAGTAAATAAGAAGACGAGCTTCTGTGTTTTAATACTAGAGATGAAACAAACCAGTCGTTTTTCTCTTCTCTTTGATAAATTTTTTATTTTCTTTAAACAATAAACATGAAATGACTTGAAAACTCATCAGAACGTGATCCAAGAAAGGCTTTACGTGACTGAAGCTATAAAAAAGTTAAATGGCGCTCTGATAAAATAAGCAGTTTTGTTTTCCTTTTACTTTCGATGTGTTTTTGAACCAAACAGCACCATGTTTCCTGTTGTTTTTTAGCAAACAAGTATTTCCACAAACAAACCACATCCAAAGTAACCCAATTATATAATTAGTTTGTGGATTACGGGGTTTCCATGTCAAACGTAAAAATCAAGCAAAGTTAAGATAAAAAGTTTCAAAGATTTCTTATGCCTGATGAAGTGACCTGAAAGTCAGTTATCGATGGTGCCATGTGCCAGCTTCTAAAACTTATTTGGGTAACACAAGTTGCACAAATATCAGAAAGTACCGTCATGGTCGGCATAATATCATTGTGACGTGAAAACTTACGATAACCTCACGTAATGTACAACTTTATGGTTATTGTGTTATTGTTACGACGGATTCACTGATCGTCGTACGGTACAGTGGAAAACAAAATACAAGACACCACTGAAGTCACTAAAAACCAGCTTTAATTGTCACAATTAACAGTTTGTAATCAACAAGTTATTCAACAAGCTTATACTCGTACAATAATTCAAATTAAATTTGTCCACAGGCAGTAATAATGTCAACTAGTAGAGTCCCGCACAATAACGCTTCGACACAATACTTCGTACGTCACTTGGAATAATTCGCCCCTTAAACGCACTGAGTAATCGCCCGAAGTAAACTGAACTGACCGTCGCTGAATGCCTATATTTATACCCCTGCTGAGATCCCAGAATAGTCGGTTAACTTTGGACGACGTGTTAAACAAACAGGCGCTCTCGAATCCACTAGAAACCGTGTCCTTGAATACACTGCGCTGACCGGTACGGTCTGGAATAGCCTCGATTGTTGACGCATGACAAGTGTCACGTAATTGTCTTTCATCTCAAACTAGCAGCAATGTGTACGCACACAGACATTACAGCTGGGCTCTGCTGGCATAGCCGAGATATTTGTAGAACGTTCCATATTTAGTAACAATATATTTCTCTGGTGAGACTCGAGCGAATGGTGAGCTTTTAAAAAGAATGTAAAAAAATTCAAATTTGGCGGCCTTCCTCGTTACAAATTGCACAAGCTTCGAAGAAACTTTGAACTGGGGATAGCAGGTTCCTTTAGGAAAGAAAGGGTGGAAGGAAAATTAGCGATTACCTGCATCAAAGAAGAATAAAATAAATTATCACTGTTCGGGGGGGGGGGGGAGATTATAATTTATAATAGAAGATCCGTCTATTAATCTACATTTTGTCTTTATCGCCCAGACACACTTTTCCATCCAGGTCATGAGTTTTCTAGTCTAATATCTGTATGGTTTGAACTGTCATCTTTGCACAGGTAAACTAGATGTTTGTCGACTTTCATTCGGAAAATTGGCAAGATTTTATTGCTGAATTTTAATCAAAAAATAATGTACATTAACACAAACTATAAGTTGCTTAAAACATTCATGGGACAAAGTACGGAGGGGTAATAAAACCAGGATTTTCAAAATATCTTCAGGAAGACTTATTAATTTTTTCACATACTTATTAAGAATACAAATTTTTAATTAAAGTAAATCCTAATTAAATGCGATTTATTACTTTCAATTCAATAACAATTAATAAAATAAAGATTGCTTAGGGTTAAATAGTCAATCCTTTTCATAGGAAGATACGATTCAGAATAATCACACTTACATTATGTACATTGTTTATGTTATTTGACGATAGGCGTACAGGGTGCCATTAAGCACAGTTTGTTTTGAAGAAACATACGGTCGTTTGAATTTTTTAAAATTTAAAATGAAAAAAACAATGATTTAACATTGCGACGTTATCAGACTAGGAATTATATTGTATTATTATAGGGACTGAATAAGTCAAATTCAGTACTCTCATTTGTTATTAAAATGTTAATCTGTGCGTTTCTTTAATTATAGTGTTCCAGGACGTCCTAAAACGTGAATTTAGGGTCCTCGTGTCTATCATGCTCTGGCGGAAAATTCTGGGCCCCCCTCCACATCTATCTGAAAGGAAACTCCCGAGTGGGTGTTATCATCTTTGATTCCACGTCTCTGATCAGATCAGACCCCCCCCCAAAAAAAAAATTTGGCTACGTTACTGGCAGACGCAGCTCCTAGTTAAGCCAGTGGTGAGCCAATCGCATATCCTTGCGATATAAATTTAACTTATTAACTGATTGGTAAAAGTAAGCTGATCGGACTAAGGTACAAGCGGTATAAGAACTACTAACTGATTTGAAAAAGTAAACTGATCGGACTAGGCGTAAGTGGTATAAGGAGTGCTGTATTGTGTGTCAGTGGGTCTGTGTGGTTCACCAACTTCTTTGTCCAATAGGCTTGTATTCCAGACTTCCTTAGGCAACCTACACCCGGCATTCTGTTCAGCTAGCAGTCCGTCTCTATTTTTTTCCGCAATACGATCTTGGATTTAAAAAAATATTCAACTCTTTGTGTATATGTTCACTGTAGGTCTCTCCCTCAGGGTGGAACGAAAAAATCAAGTTTGGATTTTTAATTTGTAATAGCGCGGAAAAGTTGCCTTTTGGTGTAGATAAGATAAAAAAAAGATATGAAAAATATTGGAGCACGTCTTGAGGTGCCGCAAGGACGATAAATTTTCATAAAATTGCAATTTTCGCTACATTTTTAAGTTTTTTTAAGAAGTCAAATTTTTTTTTATTTCAAATACTGTCAAAAAAGCAGTTTTTATATCAAAAAACACATACAATTTTTTTTAACTTTTTGGATTATGTCTTGAGGTGCCGCAAGAGCGGTAAAGTTTTATAAAAACACACTTTTTGTAACTTTTTCAAAGAATTTTACGTTTCAAAGATTTTACAAAAAATCAAAGAGATCTCATTAATGACAGTCTTTATGATCAGATAACCAAAAATAGAGGATTGTTTTTTGATGGAAGAAGAGACAAAACAATTGTTCAAGAAAAGAAAGGAATTAAGTTGTACAAAAAAGTTATTTCAGAAGAGCATGTTTCACTAATAGAGGAACCAAACTCGAAGTTTTTAGGCCACGTAACACCTAAATCTGGCACTGGAAAAGACATAGCAGACAGTATACTGGAGTTTCTTTAAGATAGAGAACACAACGAATAACTTTTGAACTTTAATGCTATTGGGTGTGATGGAACCGTTGTAAACACTGGACATAATAATGGTGTGATTTCTTTGATGGAAAATGAAATAGGAAGACCTTTACAATGGTTGGTTTGTTTGTTCCATGGAAATGAGCTACCTTTGCGACATCTTTTTTGTCATTTAGATGGTAAAACGAAGGGACCCAATGAGTTTAAAGGCGAAATAGGTCAGCAGCTGGAAAACTGCTAATCTTCCTGTGGTTACTTTCTTGCCAATTGAAAATAACCTTCCTCTTTTGGAGAACATAAATGATTTAAGTACAGATCAGAAGTATTTATTGGATATGTGTATCGCTGTATCAAGTGGAAATTGCTCACTAGATTTATCTTTAAGAAACCCTGGAAAACTTGCTCACTCCAGGTGGCTTACATTAGCAAACCGTATACTTAGATTGTATGTGGCAACTGAAAATCCAACTGAAAAGCTTAAGACTCTGGCTGAGTACATTGTGAAAGTGTATGCACCTGTGTGTTTTAACATTAAGTTAAAACCTTCATGTACTTATGGTTCCAAACATCTGTTTTAAAACCAAGAACAGAAAGTAGAGGCGGAGTCAGGAAGTTTAAAGTTCCAAAGATAAACTTTGACGCAAAGGATTACATCGACATGATCTCGTGGGCTGAAAATGACGTAACTGAACCCCCCTTGGTAAAACATGTTTCCATTGACACTCTCAAAGACTTTATACGGAAGACATCTGAAGCTCAACCAAATAGTAAAGTGGACCCGCTTATCGACTTTCCCCGGCTTCCTTGTCACACGCAAGCAGTGGAAAGAGCTGTGAAACTGGTGACCGAATCGGCTCAAAATGTCTGTGGTTCAATCGCAAGAGATAAGAGTAAAAATTGACTCACGTGAGAACATGCCAAAATTTGATACAAAAAAATAGTTTAATGTGTCAATGAAGTAGAAACAAACATTGTGCAGCTGTAACATTTGTAATTATTAAGGGTTTTTTTAATCATAAAAAATGAACTTTCAATGTCTTTAAAAGTGTATTATGATATTCTTTTACGTGTGCTCTAATAAAAAAAATATAATTGATTTGACGAGCTTTTATTTCAACCTTATTTACTACTATTTGTAACAACCAAACTGTTCGCAAAAGTTTCAAAATTAGCAAAAATACAAACTTTTTGACATTAAAAAATATTTTTTTATTATTATTATATTTTGTAATTAATAATTTTTTCCAATTCTAATGCTTATATATGTATTTACAACTATCTTTTGTAACATTATGTGTACGAGAAAACCATAAAAAATAATTTATCAAAGTTTATAATTTTTAAATTTTTTTACAAACTTTAAGCTCTTTGCGGCACCTCAAGATGTCGTAGTATAGCAACCAAATTTTTTTTCTTCTTTTTGAACCTAAAAGGCAACTCCCCCCCCCAAAAAAAAAAAAAAAAAAAAAAAAAAAAAAACCGGCCTCTAACAGATCGCAAGAATCTCATCTCCGACGCCTGGATTCTACTCGGATCTCGGATGTTTCTTCGCCGGAACCCAAGTTTCAGAGCCATACAACACCACTTGGACCAGTGGAAATGTGGTGTTACAGGAAGTTGCTGAATAATCAATTGCCGTGCCAGCGCCAGCAACTGTGGCGCAACATCCTACAGCATCATCTGCCTGTGTTCGTATGTAAACATAAACGCGCATATCCTATTGCCTGCCTGCCGCGTCTTACGCAATGTCGCCGAATACATTAATCATTACTACCATTTAACTACTGCCGCCCGCCTGTCATTAACTATACCATGCTATGCTAGTTGGTTAGTTAGTTAGTTAGTTAGTATTGCGACAACAACAACGGTGACACCAGTGCTACCAATTATTAACACAATAAATGACCTCAATTAGTCGCGGGGGGGGGGCCGGATACGCACAATGCCGCCACTATAATTAGTTCCTACCGAATATAAAACTACTCTGTGTGTGTGTGTGTGTGTGTGTGTGTGTGTGTGTGTGTGTGTGTGTGTGTGTGTGTGTGTGTGTGTGTGTGTGTGTGTGTGTGTGTGTGTGTGTGTGTGTGTGTGTGTGTGTGTGTGTGGCGTAAATTAAGCAATCGTCACGGCTGATTGTAATTTTATCTGTCTCGTAACAAAAGTACACTACTACTGTATTGTAATGAACGAATTTAAAGTTAAAACGTTTTCGCAACACCGGTAAACGATTAGCGGTTATTGTGCGCGCGCGCGCGGTAAACTACGGCTCTCGATGTCATCGTATCCTAGCTTCCGTTTCTCCCTAGCTCTAAGGTATTGTCACCTTGCAACTGAGATTATCCGCTTTCAGGGGCGTCCGGGCGCGGCATATGAACGTCGGTTACATTTATATTTTTCATCATCACCAGCCCAAGCAGTAGATCTCAGCTGATCTACCATCACCGTTTCCAATACGCTGATACCTCAGCATATACAGGCTATTGGTACACTGTTCTTTAGCGTGAGGTCCAGCGATCTCTTCTTCTTCTTCTTCTTTTCTTTTTCTTCTTCTTCTTCTTCTTCATCCTTTTCTTTTTCTTCTTTTTCCAATATGGGATACGCGAATAGCTACTTTAGATCCAAAGAAAATACATCCATTTCAACAACTTCTTTGTCCAATAGGCTTGTATTCCAAACTTCCTTAGGCAACCTACCCCCGGCATTCTGTTCAGCTAGCAATCCGTCTCTCTTTTTTTTTCCGGAATACGATCTTGGATTTAAAAAAATATTAAACTCTTTGTGTATATGTTCACTGTAGGGTCTCTCCCTCCGTGTGCAGCCTTTAACAGATCGCAAGAATCTCATCTCCGACGCATGGATTCTACTCGGATGTTTCTTCGTCGGAACCCAAGTTTTTCAGAGCCATACAACAACACTACTTGAAGCAGTGGAAATGTGGTGTTACGGGAAGTTACTGAAAGCAATGATGAGATTGCGGCTAGAGTTGGAGAAACCAAAGTTTGGGCCAAAGTATTGTGAAGCGAAGGGTTAAACTTACTGACCATATTACGCGTCACAATAATTTGATAAAAACGATAATTGAAGGTTACACTGAAGGAAAAAGGAAGAGGAAGACCGAGACTCCCAATATATATGAAACAGATTATTGGTGATGTAAGTTGTAATCCCTATGAGGAGATGAAACGGAAAGCACAGAGAATATCGGTGTAGAGAACTGTTACAGATCAATCTGCGGATTGCTAACTAAAGAACAACACAGCCATTAACTTATAAGATTTTAGTTGAGTCTCATTCCTCGTTTCCTCGATAACACTCGACGAATATTGTGCTTCACGTTGACCGAAACTTGGCCAACTAATGATAAACGTCATAACAGTCCACATCAATAGTAACTTAATTAGTGCATTTCCAAATTCATCTATCGTTTACTTAACATTCACTCGCTGTTGCTGAGAATGAAAGATCGTTTTCCAAGTTAAAAATTATAAAACACGATTTACCATCAAGTACGTCATAAAAAAAAAGGTATAAAATCTAGCTACTATTAATTCTGAAAACGACACTGCCGTTAGAAATTGCGATTTGCGTTTAGAAAATAAAGAAAAGTTAATTTCGGCTAATAAATATTAAACAAACACTATTTTCAATATTGCAAATGGGATTTTGTTGTTATCTGATTCGGAGATTAATGATAAATAAAAGTGTTTAGTTGAAAAAAGGATCTTTATTTAGCTTCACTTTAAGTAAACAAGTCATCCACCCAGTCACCTAACACATGGCCCATAGGGGCAGGAAGTAAGGCTCTGCACGACCGCCTCCCCCCTTCACCGAACGATAGGTAAGCTATAGCCGCCACTAAGTCGGGAAACTTGAGAAGATAAATAATTTCTTTAAACTAATATTCAGTTCTATCAACGTATTTTCAATTTTGTTATGTTAAAGATTCCAAAATTCCAAAAGATAGTTATGAAAAAAAGATACAGTACCGTTTACCAAATGGTAAAAGCTTAAGAGCATGATAATGTCTTTCAGCCGCCAGCTAAACGCAACATTATTATGGTTACTGACTGACTGATTGTTTCTTTTGCGCAAATGTTGCATTTAGCTGGCGGCTGAAAGACATTATCATGCTCTTAAGCTTTTACTATTTGGAAAACGGTATTCCACACTTTTAGGCTTTTGAAACGTATAATGTGCATATAACAAATATTTATTATATAACAAATATATTTATTATATAACAAACATTATCATGTTAAATCGACAGAGACCGAAGATTTCTAGACTGTGGGGAATCGAAAGTGTGGAAGCGTTACAATCGAACAATGATGACGTCATACAGCGTGACGGTAAATAAAATGTTACAGAAAGTTTCAAACGATGTCCAGCTAAAAGACATTATCATGTCAAAAAAAGTCGTTATAAATTTTATCGACTTCAGATGTATGCCAAGGGAATGTTATGTAAGCGTCGAATTCATGGACACTGTTTATGATCAGATGTATCCAAAGCCACAGCAACAGATCCTCGCCGACTCCAACAAAGAATACAAGTTTTTTCACATTATGTAAGCGTCAAACTCATGGACACTGCTTATACTCAGCAATAGATCCTCGCCGATTCTCCAGCAAAGAGCACAGAGGTTTATTTTCGGACAAAGGACGGGATGCAAGCAAGTATCAAACGCAGAACTGTACCGGACAACGCTGCTCGACGACGCGATTCAAGTCACGTAAATTTTGTACTTTTTTACAAACAAAAAACAGCCAAGACAACCGAGAACCGTACAGCAGGGAGGACTAAGCCTGAATAATAATAATAAAGATTCGAAATAACGATTTTTGGCTCCTGCAGTGGTTCACTCCACTCCACGCCCAAACACCCGCGCGCGTACCATGCAAAAAACACATTTATTCTCTCTCTAAATTCTCTACATATTTTTTATGGCGGTGTGATGAATATTCAAATAACAGACTTAATACAACAGTTTTTACTTGGAATATATTGCTTTTCACTAGCAAGTTATATCTGTGTAAATCACTTCAAATTCTAACATTGTAGCTGCGTTTCGCAAACTGGACTCCCCGAAGAAACTGGGAAGAAAAATTTACAATCAATGAGAAGAAAAATGTTCAAAATTAGGTTTGGAATATATTGTGGCTTAAAAAATGTCTCAAACGCATTATGAGTGTGTGTGTTGTGTTGTTCGACGTGTAACCAGCTCAATAAGTGCCATTAATTTCCGTTTTGATCATTTTAAGGCAAATATTTCGACAATATCTTAGTATTTATCAGATAATGTGTTCTGTACTACGTATTAAATTTTAATAATACTACACTTGAAGGGCAGAGAATACACCAGAGATTATGAGCGGCCTAAACGCTGTATTTATTAAAATTATTATTAACGACGTCTGTTGCAAGAAACGATATAATAATCATTATATTATATTAATACTTAAGTTATCATATGCATTCATAATATAATTATGATCAGGGGCGGTAACAGAAATCGCGGGGCCCGGTACAGATAAACCCACAGGGCCCCCCTTGTGAATTCGATAGTCACTAGTACATTTTCGCAACAAAAGCTATGTTCAGATCATTACTAAGACTATTGTGACTGTCAGTTCGCATGACAAGTAGTCCAGGCGCGAAATTGGAGTGAAAAAAGTATAAAGCAATGAAACAAACAAACAATAGTTTCAGTGTGTAACTGATAAGTCTTAATGTATTTTGCAATAATATAAAATATCAGATTATATGTTTTAAAAAATTAAATTTAAAAAATTAAATATTATAGCTATTATTTGACAGTCTAAAAATATTTGTGTATACGTCAGGTTATTTTCATGATAACTTGTTATTCTTTTAAAAAATGTTTATATAAAGTGATTACTACGATATCGTGCAAGATAAAAAAAAACCTTTTATTTAACATATATAATGCCTTCTAATACATTTTGGCGATATTTAATTATGCCCAATCATACCAAAGCAGATCTGGTATTACCTATTATGTATAATTTTCATTTAAAATTTTTGATATAAACATTTTTTAAAAGAACAAAAAGTTATTATGAAAATAACCTGATGCGTAAACAAATATTATCAGACTGTCAAATAACAGGTGTAATACTTAATTTTTTACATTTAATTTTTCAAAACATATAATTTTACATTTTTATTATTTCAAAATACATTGACTTATAAGTTACATACAGTAGGCCTACAGAAAATCTTTTTTTTTTGTTTCATTGCTTTAATACTTTTTTCACTCCAATTTGCGAAAATGTAGGCCTACTAGCGACTATCGAATTCGCCATTATGTCATCCGAATTAAACAACACTGGTAGAGGATAGGGGAGAAAGCTATGAGACGGGAAAACAATAATATGCCCTCATAGCTATTAAATCGAACAGGTTCAGATTTAATATTGGTCCTGCTGCGGTTAATTAGAAATATTTTGTTATTTTTCTAAATCATAACCAAACTAAAATTATTTATTCTTAAAAATTGTTTTACACAAAAAATGGAGCCCCTGTCGGGCCCCCCTTGAGCTCGGGGCCCGGTACAGCTATCCCCTTTGACCCCCTGATTATGATTAACTATTGTATAAAGCTTTCACGGCCGGTGTCACATTTCGGTTTGCCGGGCTGTAAGGCCGTTAATTGTCGTTAACATTTCGGTTTGCCGGGCTGTAAGGCCGTTAATTGTTGTTAACATTTCGGTTTGCCGGGCTGTAAGGCCGTTAATTGTTGTTAACATTTCGTTTTGCCGGGCTGTAAGGCCATTAATTGTTGTTAACATTTCGGTTTGCCGGGCTGTAAGGCCATTAATTGTTGTTAACATTTCGGTTTGCCGGGCTGTAAGGCCGTTAATTGTTAACATTTCGGTTTGCCGGGCTGTAAGGCCATTAATTGTTGTTAACATTTCGGTTTGCCGGGCTGTAAGGCCGTTAATTGTTGTTAACATTTCGGTTTGCCGGGCTGTAAGGCCATTAATTGTTGGTAACATTTCGGTTTGCCGGGCTGTAAGGCCGTTAATTGTTGTTAACATTTCGGTTTGCCGGGCTGTAAGGTCGTTAATTGTTGTTAACATTTCGGTTTGCCGGGCTGTAAGGCCGTTAATTGTTGTTAACATTTCGGTTTGCGGGGCTGTAAGGCCATTAATTGTTGCAAACGTTTCGGCCGCTACATCGGCAGCCTGTGGTTTCGGCAGTATTGCGGTTCACTGACTGTGAGATCGGTGTCAGTGTTCAATCCTCAAGCACTGAAGATGGCCGCCGACGAAGCGGCCGAAACGATTGTATCAGTTAACTTCGGACTACGGGCCGGCAAACCAGAATATTGAGAACTATAATTATGATTATATATTGTAGTAATATAATAATACACATAATAATATTTATTATTATTCATAATGGTATACGGTTATACCATTTCTTATAAGTAAAAAACAAACCAAAGTATTGTCTTAAAGATTTTTCAAAGGCCGGTTGTTTGAAAATTTTAATTCTGAATTTCACAAAAATCGTTAATTTTTACAAAAACAAAAGAAATTATTACATAAAAAATTAGCACTTTTAATTCATAATCCAACATGCTGCCTCGTCTTTGGAATTCGGATAAAAGATAATGAAGATATTAGATTTCTTTTATAACAAAAAACAGGGCAAATAACAAGGTATAAATAAACCAAGTGTTTTGCTGTAAAATAAATGTAATATCTCCGTTATTTTTTATCCGATTTCGATAAAGCCAAGATACCTTTGGATTATGAATAAAAGGGCTAATTGTTGAAATTAAAATCCGGGCCGTTGGGCCGTGGCCTACTGAAGTTATTGTTCTGAAAGTTGTTATTCTCGCACGTTTCGGTCACACCTCTGGAGGCCATCTTCAGTGGTAACACGATTCTAACACAACCGACACGATGTTCGTCAGTACCTACTGTGGCAAGTAATGTGGCACTCTGTCAGTTGTGTTAGACTCGTGTTACCACTGAAGGTGAGAATGACATCTATAGTAGGCCACGGCCTAACAGCCCGGATGCTAATTTCAACAATGTTGACGCCAGGCGTGAAAGCCTTAAAGGGGCTAATTTTGTATGTCGTGGGACGTTTATTGTTGTAAGTAGGCCTACACTTGGTTTGGGGAAATTTAGAATTAATCCTTTTAACAAACTGACATTTTGAAAATTTGTAAGGTAATAATTTGTTTTGTTTTGTACTTTTAAGAAATGGTAAACGTATTGTGTACGCCAAATTTCACCCCACATCTCATTTTGTTTTCTAGTAGTTAATTTTTCCTTAAAGGATAAAAATTATTCGAAAGATGCCTAAATGGAGAACAAGTGCCAGTGGAGTGGTGAACATCGTATATCTCACCAGTCCATAAGTAGGGTTCAAAGTTGGACCCTAGAAATTACAGAGGAATTGCTGTGATCCCGACCATCGGGAGAATATATTCAAGGATTTTGAAAAACTTAATTGAAGAAGACATCAAGACCAAGCAGCCCGAAGAACAATCAAGTTTTAGAGCGGGGCGATCCACGGTAGACAACATCTTTACAATCAAAATAGCAGTTGAAAAGAGAGTACAGCATAATAGAGAAATGCATATAGCTTTAATAGATTTAGACAAGGCATACGATAGCGTCCCAATCTCACAGTTATGGAAGGAGATGGAGCATTTGAACATAAATGCAAATTTGATTGCAGCCACCAGAAGATACTATCAACAAAATATCACCAGGGTCAAACTGGGAAACAAACTCACTCTCCCATTCGAAACTACAAAAGGCGTAAGACAAGGATGCTGCTTGTCCCCTACCCTCTTCAACATATACTTAGACAGATCTCTAGTAAGATGGACAAAGAAGTGTAAAAGCATGGGGCTGAGAGTAGGAGATGACAATCTGTTCACTCTATATTTTGCCGATGACCAGATTCTGGTAGCGGAGGATGATGAAGACCTCGAGTATACGGTCAGAAAGTTAAAAGAAGAATATGACGCAGCTGGTTTGACGATGAACATGGCAAAATGTGAGTACCTGATAGTGGGTAACGAAGAAGTTAAGGACTTAAAATTGGATGTGGACAGGATAAGAGGTGTTGAGAAAAGTAAATACTTAGGCGTTATTTTCAACAAACAGGGAAGCAGCAAAGATGAAATTCAAGAACGTGTTAACAAGGGGTGAACCGTTATAAGAACGCAGAATTCTCTTCTATGGAAAAGAAGTATAACAAGAAATACAAAGAAACATATATATAATAGCATGGTGCAAAGTGTAATCCTTTATGGAGCAGAAGTTTGGAACGTTTTTAAACGTAAATAAGAAAAAACTGATGGCAGCGGAAATGGAACTTCTTCAGGAGGAGTTGTAGAAGATCAAAATTAGACAGGGTTAGAAATGAGACTATTAGAGCCGAGATGAATATTGACAGGACAATAATAGATGAAATAGAAAGAAGACAATTGACTTGGTTTGGGCATGTGAAGAGAATGAAAGATGACAGATGGCCCCGCAAAATACTGGAATGGATAGCACCGGTGAGGAGGAAAAGAGGACGTCCACGGAGGAGTTGGCGAGATGACGTAGCGGAAGCAATGGTTGCGAGAAATTTAGAAGACTTACATGCTACGATAGGTTACAATGGAAGTTGGGGACGGAGAGACGGCGACAGCTGTAAAGATCCGTTGTATAACTTATTTATAAATGAAGCCAAGACTAAATACATGGAACTTCAGCGGATTGTCACAAACAACCAGGCATATCTATCAGTTGACAATTATACATTTGAACGTGTCCAACAATTTTCTTACTTAGGATCACAAATTACTCAGAACAACTGTTGCAGCAATGAAATATAGTCCCGCATCGTACGTGGCAGCAGGTGTTATTACTGCTATGAAAAGCTTTTTCAAATCCAGTATGTTAAGCAAACAACTTCAGCTGACTGTATACAAAAGTCTTATACGGCCGGTAGTAACATACGGATGCGAAGTCTGGACATTAACCAGCACAAAGGAGCAACATCTAAGAATATTTGAACTGCGAAAAATCTTTGGACCTCTGGAAACTGAAGGATATTGCAGGATTCGAATCAACCCTGAACTGGACCAACTGATTTAGGGTGCTGACATACAGGCCCGGTGACGGTCCGGGCCCCTAAATCCCGGTACACCCCACCCACCCCCTCACTTAATTTAGACCAGAACTGCGAACTTGCAGGTTATTTTATAACCAAGACTTACCTGATTATCAGCTTTTTCTGCAGAAGAAATGTGCACTGTCATGCATTATCTTTTGATGTACTATAAATTGTACTTATAAATTTTTTATGTTAAATAAACACGTCAGTGGAAAGCGATGGGGAAACATTTTCGAAATAAAAACTTTTTGACGGTTTAACACATTTACAGTTTTATTGTACAGTAATCAAAACTAGGACTTACTTGAACTTGAACATTTTATAAAAAGTCATAATAAAACGTACTTTTTCTGTTTTTACTTTATGAAAATACAACTCTTCTAGCCCTCTTTCTTGCAAAGTCATCAATAATACAACGCTAACGTCATACTTCTCTACTGCACACTGACACACGCTCTACCTTGATTTGTTTTTTCCCTTTTTAAACAACAAAAGTTTGTATTCTTGTTGGCATTTAAATTTATTTAAACTTTAAATTTTTATTTTTAATTAATTTTTTGGGCTCGGGCCCCTGGGCATTTCCCCCCTCTGTCCCCCCTTGTCGCCGGCCCTGCTGACATAGTCCGGTTTATTATAAGTAGGAGGCTTGAGAGTCTCGGCCACGTAAGGCGAATGGATGACAGAAGAATGGGTAAGAGAATTGAAGATTGGAGACCGGTAGAAAGCAGACCCAGAAAGAGATGGTGACGTGGAGGATGAGTTGAGATGTATGAACGTTAGGGGATGGAGACGGATGTGTAACGAGAGGGCGGAATGGAAGAAAACTATAACCCACGCTGGGTTGTAACGCCATGAAAAGGAAAAGGAAGCAATTTTTCGTAAAGAACACATACAGACGCACACACGGAAAGCGGAGCACTTATCAGCATACGTTTATTGGAATTTTTCTTTCAATTCAACGAGTAGAATAATTTACCGAAGTTTGGCACCATCTTTTTGAAACACTCTGTATAGCAGGGAGGCCTGCTTATGTATTGTTTACATGCATCGGCGTTGACGGGTCGAGTGGCCACGGAAGGACACATAAAAACCGAAAAACAGAGAAAAGAGACGGAAGAGAAAACTTTATATGAAAGAGAAGAATAAAGAGAGGAGGAGCGTGCGCAGGTATTGTTTCACGCAAAGGAAAGGGCCGGAAGGAAGCGTGTGTGCGTGTGGAACCGGATGTGCGTGTCCGTTGTAAACAGAATTAAACCCGCGGCGGCAAAGTCGACACACCTGAGGTCTTCACACAAAAACGTTAATTACCTAATTAATTAATTCTTTAAAACAATAACAATAACTACAATTATAAATAGTGGGGTAAAACTAATATAACACTAACCCAGTTGAGTGGAAGTGGTTTCCACGACTATTAGTGGTGGCGGTCGTGTGAAGGACGCGCGCATAATTACGTAGACAACTGTGTGTTCCCAATTAATTAAACTGATACTATTATTATGTTACATAGTGTTTTCTCTGACCCCTGTGTTATTTACGACGCACAGAGTTGTGTGTGTGTGTGTCTGCTGTACGTCGGACTTTGCGATAAAGTTCTGCGAAAAAACGGGATCGTAACACTTCAGAAACAGCTGATTTTGTAGCCGTTTGAATTCAACTACATATTTAACGAATTATATTTATGAATATTTCTTCAAACGATATATACTTCTACAAGTAAAATTTTATTGAATTGTACTATTGTGTTTTCACACGACGCACGTTGCACAGAATTGTTCTGCATCTTCAGAGGCTTTTTGGTAAGAAACTGAATTCCACTTATTTCTAACTAAATGTCCATTCATGAAATTTTTCTATTACAAATGTTAAAAAAAAAGATAAGAAACGTCCATTATTTTAGTAAATAGTGGGTTAAACGAAGTAAACACAGAAAAGACGAAATACATATTAACAGGCAGTAGAATGCAAGGGAGAAGAGCACCCCACCTAATTGGGTTCCTGGGCTCACTAGTTACTGAAGACAACATTATGGCCGAAGAAACAAAAGAAAGGATATCTCCTGGTAACAGATGTTACTTCTCTCTACAAGGAATATTTAGGTGTAAAACGTAAGCAGAGCAACCGGCTCTACAATCCAAAGGACGAGTCCGAAACTTGGACTATGACAGTGACAGAGGAAGAGCGGTTGCGCAGGTGAGAAAGAAAAGTCCTCAGGAGGATATTTGGTGTAGTGAACGTCCAATGTACATGGAGAATAAGGACGAATGCAGAAATCCAGCAAATCTATGGAGAAACAGATATCGTCACTGACATAAAGAAAAGTACAATCTGATGGGCAGGGCATGTCCAGAGAATGTCAGAGACATCCATATTAAAGAAAATTTTTACGACCTGGTGGAAGAAGAAGGAGGGGTCGGCCCAGAAACGATGGTTGATGATCTTGACGACGACCTGCGCAGGCTCGGTATAAGGAGATGGAGAATGAGAGTACAGGATCGAGATGACTGAAGGCGGATTGTCCAGGAAGAGAGAGAGAGAGAGAGAGAGAGAGAGAGAAGGTCCCCCGTTCCACATCGTAAAGCGACCCCGCACTCTGCTGGACGACCCCCCGTAGTCTCCTACATAAGACCGTTCTTCTGAGGGAGCCAATACCTATCACAGAAACCCACCAAACATAATCCCGAACCCCGAACTGTCCTGAATGGCTGTCTGAGCCGTTCATGCAAGAAATGCCTTATTTCATGAGGCGCCCGCTCCGGATAACGTGTAGACCACCGCTGAGCGGTCAGGGGGCCGCGTCGGAAGCAGCAGCGCTGACCAACCAGTCCTAAAAAGTGCCGTGAGGTATCCCAGCTCTTACCGGGAGGAGTCACCATTGGGGTTCAGATCATTACGCCACACCAAAAACGATCGGCTGAGCACGTCACTTGCTGAGATCCTTTCCCCCTACCAACAAAACAATAGGAGCATACCCATCCACAACCACACGACCTTGAAAAAAAAACTAACGCCCTTGAGAGAGTACGATACTTGCAGTCATCGGAGGAGTCACTCCGGGCTCTGCTGCTGTGAAGGGTTCTTGAGCCCCGTCTCTCCATCAGCAGCTTCCTTTATGGCCTACATACCTTCACCGTGGGTAGGATAGGTATATCCACGGGTGTTCTGTTTGTTCAACACTCAAAGTGTTAGCACACTACAAGTCGTATTTCTTATGTATTTATTTATTGTATCACATTATTTTTAATGGACCTTATTTACCCTCTTTATGAAACACATACTTATCATAATCATAGCAACTGCCAGAGCTCAATATAATTAACGTACATTTATGGGCTATTATTTTGTGTTCTGCCCTAAGGCAGGTCTTCAAATGGTAAGAGCTCTCCAAGCTGTCCTATCGCATGCCAGTCTTTTCGTTTCTTCGTAACACACTCTGATTTTAACCCTATCTATTAACTTCATTCTTCTACGCCCTCTTCTTTTTTCTCCTTCTATGACACCCTCCATGGCAGTTGTAACCAAGCAGTCTCTTCTTAAACAGTGACCTAACCAGTTCCTTTTCCTATTTTCTATTGCCTTCAGGATTCTTCTCTCTTCTCCTATTCTTCTTAAAACTTCATCATTCCTTACTTTATCAACCCACCTCACTTTTCCCACTGCTCGCCAAACCCACATCTCAATTGCCTCTAATCTTTTCTCATCCTCTTTCCTCAGTGTCCATGTCTCTGCACCATATAAAGCAACGCTCCACACATAACATTTGGCCAACCTTTTTCTTAAATTCTTATTAATGTTGCCACTCTGCAGTCTTTTCTTCCCATTAAATGCCTCTTTCGCTACAGCAATTCTTGCTCTAATTTCACGAGTGCAGGACATATCTTCACTTATATATATGACGCTTCCAAGATATTTAAACAACTTCACCTGTTGTATTCTGTCTTGCCCTATCTTTATGTTTGGCCTTTTTCCTCCTCTGCTAATCACCATACACTTAATTTTTTCCTTATTAATCTTCATTCCATATTCCTTGCATACTAAATTCAAATCCCTTATCATTTCATTCATTGTCTCTTCCTTTTCTGCTAAAACAGCCATGTCATCAGCAAATTTATGGACAATGGGATTTAAATAATGGTAGACAATTAATGGCGTTCACTAGTAGAAGCTTGGTCGCGTCTATCTCGGAAGCTTGGTTACAGTTATTTTTTATGTAAGAAGAGAGAGTTAGAGTTTTTTCTTGAATATTTGCCTTATTTTTAATAGTCTGGCAGTAGGCGTACTCGTTTTCGGACATTATAATTGTCGCGTGGAACTGCAAGTTTTATACAACGATTCATGGACACACGCAACTGCCTCTACGACCACCGCTTTATCCATTCCGCAATACGTGAGGTACAAGAATCACGAATTCCGAGCGCATAAAGTCGCTGAATCACTGAGTCGCTGAGTCGTGAATGTGTGTTCGCTGTGGGCGTTCGTCCGTCATTAGGCTCCCACTAACAACGTTTAATTATAGTTATTATTAAGATTTCTAACCAAATACAGAAAATTACAACTATATAATACAAGTGGTCGTAATTTGCTGATCGTAGTTTGTTAACAAAATTTACTGAGAACTTCAGTGGAAGCATTAACTTGATAATTTGAGCTATATGTGGTATTGTTGGCCATGCACTCGACGTCTTGTACAATTTGCTGCTGAATACTTTCAAATTTACTGGCCACGATTTGATGTCACTGTACAGACAGGTTGAGTTATATCACTCTTGGGAGATATTGAGCTATTTTATTGTTGGCCATGATTTCGACGCCTCGTACAAGTTTGCCACTGTATAGTATTAGTGCCCCTAATTAACTGACCGTAGTTTTGTATTACAATTTACAAAGAGGTTTAGTTATCACTAACTTAAAAAATGTTTGAGATATTGTGGGCCATGATTTCGGCACCTCGTACAGTTTATCAACTACATTCAGCCTCTACTAATTAACTGACCATGTTACCAGTCTTCAGATAGGAATATTAGAACATTTTTTCTGTTTTTTAATGCATTATGCACATTTGTTAAAATATTTATAATGTAAGAATTTAAGATATATTATTGTTGGTCATGATTTTGATGCCACTATACAACTTCACTTTTAGTGTCTCTACTGACCACTGTTCCACAACTTAATCGACAAAGATGTTTGGATAGCATTAGCGTAGCCAGGAATTTTGAGGGGTACAGTGTGGTGCAGGAGTTTCTGGTACTAGATTGTCGTCTATAAGGCTCCGTTGGCGACCTGCCCAATAGGGCGGGGTTGTAATCATCCTGGCTACGCCACTAGTTCGCATTAACTTTACAGTCGTTCAATTTTGTTATTGTTGGCCATGATTTCAGGCCTGCTGCAGGGTGTCACTGTAAATTATACTTTTATTGTCCTGGTGTAGTCAACTGACATTGGTTTGGCAACACAAAGAGTTTACATGTAAGACTGTGGGTAGCATAACTCTATGGCAGTATGATGTTTCAACTACAGTATGGTTGGTCGTGATTTCGACGCTTTGTTCAGGAAGCCAGTCAGTGACCTGCAATAGTTACGTCACTCACTGGCAATGTATGGAAGCCTCTCAAGATAGGAACTGAGCAACGCGACGTTTGGTTCCTGTAAAACAAAATAATATACTGCTTTTACTCTGGCGTTTTTGTAATATTTAGGATCGTTGTACGTATGGAAAATAGCATTTTTATTTATAAAAAGCCTTTTTTTCTCAAATTTAAAATTTAGAGTCCAGAAGAACAGAAATGTTTGTTAACTAATAATTTAATTATAATATTTTCAAATATATATTGTCTTATTTTTTAATAAAAGTATCACTTTGATCCACTTGGCTTTTCCTTTCTAGACGATTGAAGGTGCTTAAGTCTATCCGAATGGGCTACTAACCTGATTGAAGGAAAGTCCGTTGGTGGGGCTGGCACAACCTTCGAGCCCGCAGAGACCTGCCTGGGTTTCATTCGGAGACCCAACTCCTAGGCTCTTCCGCTCTCTCCGCCGTTCGGAATTTCCCTCCTTCGCCTTCGAGACCGTTGACCATTTTTCACCGGTTAGTCTATAACTGGGTGCTACCATTCGGAGCCAGATGGACCCAGGTTTTTTTAACGAGGTTGATAATCCTCCCGCTCCACTTTCCTCATCATTTGCATGTGTAACCCCCCCCGGGGTTACACATGGAATTCGACTGTAAAATGCAAAGATGACGTTGCTTAGATCAGTAGCCGGGTACACCAGGTTAGATGGGAAAAAGAATGAGGGCATCCTGTCATGAGTTAGTTAGCTGTCCGACCAGTGAATGGCGTGGTGAAGGAATAGGCTATAAACAGAAATGGTTTGATCACGTAGAACGTATGGCCCCGTCAAGAATATCACACGTATACCTGAAGAAGAAGAAGAAGAAGAAGAAGAAGAAGAAGAAGAAGAAGAAGAAGAAGAAGAAGAAGAAGAAGAAGAAGACGAAGAAGAAGAAGAAGAAGAAGACGAAGACGAAGAAGAAGAAGAAGAAGAAGAAGAAGAAGAAGAAGAAGAAGAAGAAGAAGAAGAAGAAGAAGTTTTATCACATGTGTGGAACGATAAGAAGGTCAGAATGTGAGGAACTGAATGGAAAGGTCACAAGAGATACTCCTTTGAAATTTTATAAACTGATGGCAGTGCCATGTGGCCTTTACGGCAGTGAGACTTGGACACTGAACGCAAAGACCCAAAGCCGGATACAGTCTAGTGAAATGAGATTCTTACGATCAGTACTAGGAGTATCACGGAGGGACCGGCTAAGAAATGATGATAGAAGGAACATCCTTGGAATATACAACCTAAACGAAAGGATAAAGCAATACAGGCAGGATTGGACAGACTATGTTGAAATAATACAAAAGAACAGGATACCAAAACAAATTTTGGTTTATAATCCGAAAGGACGGCGGATATTGGAAGACCAAAGAAAAGATGGTCGGACCAAGGAGTGCTCAACTGATCGTAAGGTCCACAGCCTGAAGAAGAAGAAGAAGAAGAAGAAGAAGAAGAAGAATTACTTTAGCGTTTCGTAATTCGTATTTATTGTTGCAGTTTATCCGTTTTAAATGTCTTGGTGACGATCGTAACGTGGAGAAAAAGATCTACGTCTAATCACATTATGCACACCGCAACACAAGATAACAAATGGTTAATGTGTTGTGAGTCAGTTAAGGTTCGTTCGTTCGATTCGCCTGCTACAGTCACTTATCGATCACGTTCGTATAAGTTACCAGTGTAAATCAGTAAGTTATGAAAACTGTACACAGCAGAGAGGTGCGATTGATCAGTATATGTTGTGTTTTTAAGTGTTATGTTTTATGTACCTGTGTCGACGACGCTCACCTGAGTGGAGATTTTTTATGTATGTAAGTTTACCAAATGATTCCGATTGAAGATGGAACACAACTGTTCCGAAATGTATCTCGGATGAAAAACTAAGAAAATCACCGACTGGAATACCTAGAGGTGTACTTGTAAGTACTAAAAATCCTTTATATATGATCAGGATAGGTGCATCACGCGCGTCTCGTCAGCGGGAGAAAGTCTGATTCACACGCGCAGGAAAAGCAGAAATGAGCATATCGCAGGAATTCGTCATGGAAAACTTAACCACTGGTTTGGCTTGGTGCTGCATGTGTGTGGGTGTTTGAGCGTATTTCTGTACGTTTACATCCCGTGCGCGCGTGTGTGTTAGCGCATTTGTGCCAAAACCGCTGTTTCACTGCTGTGATCCACTTGGCACCCTTGCCACCAACCCAGTGTATTAATTATTTATGTTGTATTTTTAGTTTATTGTCGCTGTTTTTGTGTGTGGGTTATGTAAGCTTGACATGACCGATGTCAGACATTGTTACTTTTTATTATTATTCCGGCTGTACAGTGTTTACACATTTTCCGGAACCAAAGATTACAGAAGTGATTGAATTCTCATTTACCTTTATTGAATTCATCCGGCTGCAATCTATTTGGTTTTTTAACATTTTATTTTTTCCAATGAATGGGGAGTTGGCCCATTGCATTAACCCCCAACCTGGAGGACCACGCAATTTTTAACCAAGGTTTACTTCCTTTAGCCTTTGATAAACCAATATCCAACTACAAGGCAGCAGTTGCTAGTTTTGGTCCGCCCCGGGTATTTTATTTCCCCGGTACCCACCATATACGGTGAGCATCCCCTATCCGCCACCTTGGGAGGCTCCCGAAGGGAGACTCATTCTTACTTTTTGAATGGAATTTTATCGTTTTTTCCAAGATAGAAGCAATTTGTGCACAGATAATAGGCCTATTATTGATAGACTGTAGGCTATGCGATCAATTATATCAGAGTTGGTTAGGGCTGAAGACCACAGAACCCACCACCTCCCCTCGGGTTTGCGAGTCACAAAGACTTATTACCCAAAGCTTATCCCTCTCTGATGTTGTAACCAGGTGTCGTCTTAACCAACTTAATTGTCCCCGCCTCATCCGACTTGGGTTCGACGATTCCTAATCTTGTAAGTGTCGTATGACCCGTTCCTTGCCCTCCGTCTTTTTACTTTCATGTTCCGTAAGGAAATGGAAGTATGGTAATCGCGAAAAAAATCGTGTTTGAGATAAGGGCTTATTCTGATTGTACTACCATCAAAACATGAAGAAAAGTCATTTTCCTAAAAGTGTCTGTGTGTAGAATTTTTTCTATGGCGAACGATAACCGCCACAAATTCAAACAGAATAAAATAATTTTTTGTATATTTTCCGAATTGTAGGGGACTCAAGGCCTGTTGATTTTGATGAAGATCGGTTAAGGGGAAGGGGTAGTTTACCTGCAACGTTTTACGTTTTAACAAGAGTAAAGTACTTAATTTTGATAAATAAAGTATCCTGAAAAGAAGGTCATAATAATCCACTGTAGAAAAGTGGATGAAATATCTATAAATGAAAAGGGTAGTTGAAGGGAAGGGGGTATCATTTTGTATTGATGTTATAAATTTATTCGACCGAAAACTTAAAAAAAATGCAATAAAATATTAACAATTGATATCGTGCCATCCTATGTACCCACGGCTACGTACACACAATAATTTTTCGTTTTCAGAAACTCACAGATAACAAACGCTGGGCGGTATTCGCTTTCTTTCGCGTTGTTTAAATAAAAGATAATTTAATTCTTTATTTTTAAAATATTAAGAACTAGGTAGGCCTACAATTCGTATTTTGATTATCTTTCTCGCCGTATTACATCTGTAATACTGAGTCCTCGTCAGAATCTGGGCAGCGATATGTCATATGTGATATGTCACAGACCTGCGAATTAATGTGAATTCTGTAGGATTTACTGAATAGGGCGACTGATCAACACATCAAGGCCACTGATCGACTCAGCGAGTTCTGTTCCTTGTCAGCGTCATCACGTAATATTACCTTTCAATAGGCTTAGATTACCCTGCGTCGTTCCTTTCAAATCCATTTCGGATTATGACCCTCCCTCCTACACTGATCGACCACGTTTTCATAATTCTATTGGCTTAATCCCGTCGATTCGTTACACTGGTTCGTTTGTCACCCTTGTTTGGATTGGTTCGTTTGTTTTGATAGAATCTTCTACTGATTTTGTGTTTTCGGCAATTGAAAATGGGTGGTTCTGACGCACGTGTGATTTGTATATAGTTACGCAAATTCTAGATGTAACGGCGGTCTTCTGGCAGCTTGGATTTATTACAGAAATGTAGTGGTATTGGCTGCAACACCTCACGGCATATTTACGAGTTGGCCGACTCACGCCTGACAACAGATAGTAACAAAGCGTCACCTACGCGAGACCGTTGTCTGGGTATGCCTACTTTGTATTTCCACTCCAGGACCGGTTAACTGAAGGCTGTCTTAGGGTAAGCGTAGAGTGAATGGAGGTTGTCAGATAAGCGCAGGTAGAGTTTTGTTGCGAAGGCAGATTATAGGCGCCGAAAAAAGTACAGATTCAGTCACAGCCGCCATGGAGTTGAGCGGTGAAGAAGCTTAAAACTGGTATAACAGAGAAGTGCTGTCCATCGGCTTACCTGCAACACCTAATTTCCACAATAATTTAATTACCTTGTATCCGTCAGTGACTTCGTTCTAGCGTTTTTTATATAGACGCGTTTCGTGACATGTGTCACATCATCAGTAATCCTCGTCAAATATTAAAATTCACGTAAAACACATAAAAACACATTTGCACATATTTACTAAATCTGTGATGTGACACATGTCACGAAACGCGTCTATATAAAAAACGCTAGAACGAAGTCACTGACGGATACAAGGTAATTAAATTATTGTGGAAAAGTGACTTGGATACTATATAAAAACAAAATAAAACCTAATTTCCTTTTATATACCTTGCCATCAGGCATCTACAACGACCCGGTTGGAATATTCCTTGAGTCGCTTGCCCCAAATTTCAGGTCTCATTAAAAGTTTAGATATCAGTGTTTCCTCCGTATCCATAAGGAAAATAAGGAAGTTAACTCAAACGAATAAAACACGTGCAGAACGCCTCCGACTCGGCGCTGCAACATTAGGCTACTACTATTGTTCCGGTTGTACAGTGTTTACACATTTTCTGGAACCAGAGATTACAGAAGTGATTGAATTCTCATTTTCCACTGCTGCTTGTCCATCCAAAGGTCTTCTTCAATTTCTCGTTCCCTCAACGTAGTCTGAATTTCTTCTAGCCAGGTGATAGGTAGTCTCCCTCTTTTCCTTCTTCCTGGTGGGGTCCGTTCCATAACTCTCCATGGCAATCTTTCCTGTGCCATTCTTTTCATGTGTCCGTACCACTGTAATTTTTTTGTTTGGATAAAATTGACAGTTGAATTTTTCACATTCATTCTGTCCTTAATGACTGCATTTCCAATTTTCTCACGTCTGGATACTCTTGCCGAACGTCTCCAAAAGTCCATCTCTGCTGTCATTTTGTTCTTGTGTGTTTATTAGTAGTCCAAACTTCTGACTCCAAAGTCATGATACTCCTAACAATAGTTTTAAATATTTTGGTTTTATCCTCTGCTGTAATTTGCTTATCCCACAGGATTCCATTTAATGTACATCTTTCCCAAATTAATTCTGGATTGTATTTCTTTGTTTGCTTCCCACTGGCCGTAATTTTCACCCCTAAATATGTACTTCCCCATGTACATTTCATGTATATGAACTCTTCCCCATGTCTTCCTCCATTATCAAGTCTTGATGAAGGTCACCTATTGCCATTGTTTTGTTTTATTCGTATTTACCTGGAACATTTCATCCCAGTAAACTGTCAGACACGGACCACCTACTCGCGTGTACCGGCACCTGCTGCCACTAAAGGCGCTCTCGTCTAGGCCTAATCGCCGCAAACCTGCCGCACTCTACGCGTACCACATCGCCATCATCGTCGTCATCGCCAGAAACTAACCTAACGTGTGGCACATGACTTTCACAGACGTTATCTGCAGCACGTGTACAACACACAGTAACACCTGTGCCGGGTTAAGGGGGGCTAAAGTCCCGGGTCCCGCTTGTCGGGGTTCCCCATGGCCGATCATTTAAAAATTCTCATTTTCGAACGAATAAATAAAGTTTTCCGAGCAAGCGAAATATTAAATGTTAGCAGACGATTTGATAGCAGACTTTGCTGAAAAGAAGAGCAGAAAGAAATATCTCAATTCTCTAATTTATTTGTACTGTTGATTATTGTGAAAAGACCTGCGAAATAAAATAATAGTAAACAGTTTCGACATCTATTTAATCAGATAAAATTTAAAAAAATATGTGAGTAAAAATACGGTTTAAGAACAATGTTTTGTTTATTGTATTCATTAAATGATGGTATGAATAATGTAAAGTATTGTGCAAAACGCGAACATTTCATACATGGGCCTCCTGTCCTTAAATAGCCCCGGGCCCCCCATAGCCTTAATCCGGCCATGAGTAACATATATCATTTTTGTATGGACCTGACGATAGATGTTCATTGTAACGAACCGTATGACACAATTCACTAGTCTCTTCCCCAACGTACAAGTCGCTATTCTGCTACACACAGTTTCTTGTTTTCTATTCAACGTTTCCTCCATTTTGCCTATTCTGTTCTTAATCTACATAAGACACACTTGCTTAAAATAAAAACTTGGCAGAAATAATACGTTAAATTAATCTGAAAAAATAGCATTATGGAAGTGCCCAGTATTCAGTACTGGTGCAGTGATTCGATTTCACCCCGATAAATGTTGAAAAAACAATCAGTGGTCTTCAAGGTTTTTGTTTGTGAAACGTTTCTTCGATAACAGTCTAACCTTTATCATTTGTCTGATCTGTCTAACTGATTAAACTGCAAAACTAGCAAAGAGTGATGATAAGAAACGTAGATATCCCTTATCGTTGTTACATCGTTACTGACTTTATGCAATACTAATGTAGCGCGAGAAAGACGAGTTTCTACGACTGACAAATACAAGAGTTTGTTAAACGACAATACGTATGCAAATTTATGGCCGTGAACGTGAGTACCGGTCGCCATTTTAATATAAACAGCAACATTCATCATCGTCGTACGGCCGCGCATGACGTAGGCTAGTATCGCGCGTCGTCACGCAACTGAAATAATTAACCGCAACGACACGTGTAGCGTAGAATGAATTGTCACCGCCTGTTGGATCTCGGCGCCTATAAATTCTGGCTTGAGTTCGAGACCTGCTTCGCAATACTACTCGCAGTGAAAGTCGTCGCGAGATTGCGTCGTTTTGATTTATTTGTTCATCACACACAGCATGAAATGCGTCTAGGGACTGACCACCACGTATAGGTTACATACTTACATACGCAGGTTATGAATAAATTTTCTAACATAACCACCGGTCTATCTACTTTTACTTTTCTTCTTCTTATTTTTCTTATTGTTCTTCTTCTTCGACTGCCTTCCGTAAATCAATATATCTGAATTTAAATACGTCATTTAAGTTAGAGATCTTTGATTCGCCTCGAATATTCGTGGCCGTCAACCCATTGTAGAAAATTCATTTTCTTTGCTTCACTTTTCTTTTGGAGTTCAGTTGTTAAGGTTCAAGACACGGAACTGTACACTAAAGCCTGAACTGTTATGATCTTGAAAATTTTAAATCTTGTATCCAGATGAACGTGTTTGAGCGTTATTTCAGTTGGTCAACACAGTCGATTAAACGCATATTTATTTTGTCCTAAACATCTCTCAAACCCGCCCTTAGCAGCCGCGGAATCCGGGTAGAAACTTGGTAACAGTGCCTCGGCCAGAAGGGTAACATTTGGAAGCCTTTGATGTAATAATGTGTTCTGATTTGCGCGGGACTTCTCGACACTGTCTTCGTGCACCAATCAGATTGTACCGTGAGATTACCGTTTCACTGTATCGCCACAATTAGTATTCATCGCCCGTAGCTTATCACCTTCATGGGAGGGGGGGTCCCGTCGTTTCGTCGTCACTTTGCTGTCGGTATAGCCGTTGTTAAATGACGTGTCAGCAACGTAACTACACTGACGCGAGATGAAAAATCAATTACGACTGATAACAGTTTCTTTTATGCCGACTGTTATCCTTTTAGTCGAAGCAGCTATACATAGTCTACAAACTTGGTATTTAATCTATTCTCGGAATGAAACACGTATTGTACACTACAAGTCAAGTGACTTTGTTATCGTGACTGGACTCATGAGTGTTAACGCGGTGTTGATAACGAAACTATAAATGAACGGGTTTATAGTTTTATCTCAAGAGTTTTATCTTCTTTGCCTTTCAATACGTGTGAAACACAATGAAATTGCTCCTTGCTCTGCCGCATGGACCAACTGTTTAATCTCTTGTAATTCGTAAGAGTTCACGTTGAAAGGACTGCGATATTTATAATTTGCTAGTCTTGATGTTTATTTAATCTGTCGTTGATATTTGAGCAAATATAAATCTAGCCAGTGGCGCAACTAGAAGCTGCTATTTGATGGTGGTGGTGAGGACGAGACTAGTTTGAATTTGGACTCTTCATTTTCCCCAGGACAACATTACTGTCTGAAGGAGACTTGTCCCCCAAAACGACTGAGACTTACCCACTTGGACAAGCCTCATACATAAAAAAAATCCCCAGGACAAACAAGAAAGTTAGGATTCTTTCCATCTAATTTGATAAACAGTTTTTATACATTCACATGCTTTACGTTTCGAAGATTTTACGCCTTCTGGGTCATGCGTAAATGTATCTTTAATGCTGCAAATACATACACTATTTACAAAGTACTGAGTGAACGTCATGTTAAGAAAACTCTTTAACTTCATTTTATTAATTTATAAATGTTGTAATTCGCATTTATCGGATATGTTGTAATCCCTTGGGTAGATGGATGGGTCGTTGTGGGACACACTCGGTTGGCTCTCGGTTGAGAGCTGTCCGGTACCACCAGTAGCTACGGTACCACCGCCATAGCTCCGAACCTCATCAGAGCCCGCACGGACAGTTCTCCCCTGAGGAGAACAACAATTTTATTTTAAAATAAAAAAATTACAGTCATTGCACAAATGCAATGCACAGAGAAGAGCATTGAAAATGCTTCAATAAATCTAAAAAAAAATATATATTTTATGTTCATTCACCAATCAATGAATTCGTTCTTCATTCACCAATCAATGAATTCATTCTTCATGTACCAATGTACAGATTATAAGTTAAATGTAGTCGCATTCATAAGCGAAGTTTTATATGTGTACTACGTTATTGACAACAAAGAAGTAGTTTCTATGGAAACTCACCGGTTCCCATTTTCGATCACGCACCAGCGATCGGCCGCAAATGTTTTAAAATAAAATAAACGTTTCAGTGGATATTTTAAGTAGATAAACTGATGCAAAAATTGTTCAGTCTCTCACAGTGTGCAGGACAAGTGCACCGACGTGGTCGGTTCTGCCTTGTTTTCTATTTTCACTTTTCAAACACATTTCCTCAATCAATTTTATGGGATGTGAATGCTGCTCGTTCGGGTGAAAAGTGAAATCCATGTGAAGACAGCAGAAGAATATGCGAAATCCGGAGAAGATTCATTTTCTCACGGTTTACGATATAGGCCTATAGATAAGGATTTGCAAAGACATTTCTCAAGCGAAAGTGTAAAACTGTTCAGCAAATACTTTCACATAATTTGTGGTATCAAGGTCAACTGCTGACCAGGTATCATTCGTCAGCAGATATAGCCTATAAATACTATCGTGTAAGTGATAAAATTGACAGATGAAATTTGTTGTCTCTGAACAGGTTACATTAGATCTCAAAATACATTGATGGGACTTAGTAACCCTTTGGGTATCAGACTTGGTTATTAATCTACAGGTTACACTTCCGGGCAATTTTCTAAAATCAGGGTGCGATTTGCAAGCCCCAGGTCCAGTGAAAACAAGTAGGCAGGCCTGCGTGAAAGAAACCCTAAGCAACAACAAGCAGCTGAAGCATCGTAGCGCTGGTTTCTTATGTTTATGTGTGTACTTTATGCCTTTATGTTTGGATTACACAAAAAACTCCATTGTCACGCGTAAACGTACATGGTCGAAATGTCAAATAATATTCTTTTCGCCTGAAAATCACGTTTTGTTGATATCATTTTTCTTCTTCTTCTTTAGCACTACAGCCCAACGTAAGCCCTAGCTTTCAACACCAATCTTCTCAAAAGTTTCTTATCCATTGCTATCTCAGCGTAACCCCCACATCCATTCTTCTTAGATCTTTCACCACATCATCCAACCATCTTATCCTCGTTCGGTCCCTCTTTCTGCCTTTATAAATTTGCACCCTCAGGATTTTCTTTGGCATACACTGATCATCCATCCGCTCTAGGTTACCTAGCCACTCTACATTCATCATCGTTTTTAACCGTGCCGTAAACACGTCTTACAATCTTTCCTTCAAACCTTTTTAGAATTTCTTGTTCCTTATTTATGCAAATTAAGAAACGTTGCTGCATGTGATTGTAGAAATAAAAGTAATTGCAGTATTTGTAAATTAATAAACTGAAGTTCGCGTTTCCTTAATAACGACAATCACTCACCATTTCGTAAATAACGTAACTATTTACAGCATAACTCACGTCGGTTTACTCAAAACTTTGAGACGTACAGCATTTATAAAATTATATGGGAAGAATCACGAATTTCGCATTTGTCCTGAGGAAAATGGGAAGTGCAACCTTAAAGCTAGTCTCATCCCCTTCCCTCAGGAGCTGGTCCTACTTACTCCACTAAGTCTAAACTTATATAAAACATGCGTTACCAGACGTTCATGTTTATTATGTAACCTTGTTTAATTGTTTTCTCACGTAGAGAATGTCATGAAAGTTATTTCTTGAACACACTGTATAACAAACAAATTACATTTCTAGAGTTTTGTTAAAACATAGTTTTTGAAGATTTTGAAGATTGCTTTTAATAAGCTGATAATTGATTTTTATCTCAGTCAGCTGATGTAATCAGCGTCAGACTTTTTTTTTGTAGGTCAGAATCGATACTGCCGCCTACTGTTTGCAAATACATACGTGTTCGTAGTTTTTATGGAAATTATCGTCGCCCGCGGGCGCGTCACGATTCCACCTGTCGTTCGAAACCTTGTACGATAGGTGGTGTGGTTATGTGTTGAAAACAAACTGTAGACGGAATATTATTATGGCATTGTGATGACCGCGCAAGGTCGAAGTACTGACAAAGTATTGACCGTCTCCGCGTTCAAATTACCAGTCATTCACTCACACTCACACACACATACAACCGAGTATTTCCGCTATTGTTTTAAATATAATAACCCGCTAAATTGTTTAAAGCTAGCTAAGAAGTATTCCAGGTATGTAAATCGGTCGCCTTGTAACATAATGGGCGATTATTGTCGTATTCTCTTTCAATTATTTTTCCTTTCTATTTCTTGCATTCCTTTTTCTAATGTACCTGTAAACGTTTGCCCTGTACCAGTTTAATAATTGTGTATGAATAGAAGTTAATGATATACGATTGTGTGTTAGCAATATTATTACCGGTATTCTTTTCGTAATTATGAACCTATTGTAGGCCTACACATGAATATTCTTCAAGTGGCGTGATAATCGTTTATATGATCCTAACCACCTTATGTCCCGTAGGTAAACGTTTTTCAGATTAGGTTAACCCCCCCCCCCCCCGAACACTATTAAATAGTGTACAGGGTCCGCAGCCTATTAGCAGTGCTTAACTGGAGACTCCTCGTACAAATCCTAATTGATATTGGTCCAACCTGCCGACTAGGAGCATTAATACGTTTGGTCAGTGCTATACTACTGATACGAAACGGGGTCCATCAAACAAGAATACGTAGCATATGAAAGGAATAATGTTTATTATCATATTTATAAAAGACTGAGATGATTTCTTTCGAAGAGTTTTGTTTCACTATTAAACTTTTTAAGTGTAATTAGTTCAATGCAGATAACTCTTCTCTGATGATCTTAAGACGATGTTATCGCTAATGACATTCCTATGCTTGTTTTTTTTTTTGTATTGAAATTAAGTCTGCGCAAATAACACAGTCAACTGTACGAATGTTGGCAACACTGCATGACACAGCTGATGTGTGTGTTATAACTGTGGACACACAAACACATGTTCTTGCACATTTAATTACGTTTCGCCGTATACGTGGCTTTAATGTCGCGCGCGCATGTTTGTAATGTTCCGGGCGATTAATCGTCACGTTAATACCGTAATAAGAACAGCAAAACGGCAGCTCCGAATCCAAAAGTTAATGTCGGGAGGGGCAAACTGGCGGTCGGGGGGTTCCCCCTTAAATTTTTTGTAAATATAAATCATAAAAGCACAATTTATTACATACATACATACATACTAAAATCATGTATAAGCGTAAACTTTATTAACTTTTATCACAGGTATTACTTTTCTTTATTATCTAATACAAGTGTTACACAAAGATTGTAGTAATACGTTTGCCCTTAAAATGTTACTCTTCAGTAAATTCGCACTCATTTTGTAGATCACGGTAATAGCTTAATTGGTTATTACCTTCAAACCTATTTTTATACAAAAATAAACAATGACATACTTAATGGCTGTAGAATGGGATAGAAGGAATCATAGTAAGTTCTATTTAATAAAAGAATAAATATTGTTTAACGTATAACAATATTATATTAAAATTTTGACAGATACAAAATTACTATTAAATGGACGGTGAACATATTTAAAAAATAATAAAATCAAATACAGTGACCGCCGCTTAATGTGATCACAGTTACTGGTACCGATTTATTCCTATGGAGTTTAATGCATATAATATTTTACCACTTGTTAGAATCAGCCACTTAATAGAATCAAAGTCATTGGCGGCTACTGTATATGTGTAGAAAATACATTTTTAAATATTTTAACATTGTAAGATATCACTTATAAAATAAACAGGCACTTGGTAAGATGGTTACCAACCTACTAAAAATTCACTACGTGTAAATAGGGCCATTGTTTACCAAGTAAGATTCTCGGGGGGGGGGATTGCACCCGTTGCCCCCTCTCTGGATCCGCCCCTGGCTCCGGGACTGTCTGTGGGTGCTGGCGAACCGAAATAGAGGCTAGCTAGGGTTACTATATGACCTAGGTGAAAAAAGAGGATACCCTGCAAATTTAACAGCATGATCGTTTCTTTACGGATCAAAAAAAAAAAAAATGACAGTAAAAACATGGATAAGATTATGGATAAGAAGATATTCATGATTAAGTTAAGCATTTTTACAGAGTTTATACAATGTACAATTTAATTTTTGTGATATAACAAGAAAATGTTTACAAACAAAACTTAAAACTATTAATTAGAAGAGAAACTTACATAGGAAAATAATATTTTCTATATTTATTTTTAATCATAGCAATAAATAATTTAATACTAATCAGTCTGAATCGGATTAACAATCTAAAGGTTCAATAATGTCTTCAATTCCCATCAAAAGCTTTTTATTTTCTAATAAATAATTATACAACTGAACACATGAAAGACTTTTAAAGTTGTACTGTACACAAGTTATACCTTTAACATTTTCTACTACTAACCTGTTTCTCTCTTTGATCCAGGGAGCGCTCTTGCATGTGACTACATTTTTCAGTTTTACGAAAAAAGAGGACATTTCCCGGTTTTTAAAAAATCCTCCCGGACAGGTTTTCAACGCTAAAAAAGTGGACGTATGGTACCTGCAGGCTAGCCGAACACGATAGGGGCACAGAAGTGATATTATTTGTGACCGATAAAATGCACAACAGGCGGTTAATTCAAGACGTTTATATTGTATTCCAACCCGGCGGTACTGGCGTATAGTTAAGGTAGCACGTGCAAAGTCAAGCATCACATGATTGAGTACAGAAATCTGGATGGGTGACCACACGGCGGCTCGGTAGGCGGGAATCTTTACATCCTCAAGAGTAAATATAGGGAACGTGTTTTATATAACAGATTGAACCTTATTTTTATTTTGAATGTACTCGCTTTTAGGTAAAAGAATTGCTGTATAACTTTGTCGTATTTTGTTGCTTCTCTGCTATGTACAATTTTCCCTCGAACGAGGCCTTTCGGTTTTGCAACCATTATCAAGTTCTTACCACAACAACTTGATAATGATAACAATTACTTGTAGTTATTACTTGTAGTTCGAGGGAAAACTGTACATAGCAGAGAAGCAACAAAATACGACAAAGTTGTTAAGAAGACGACTAACACAGATAAAATAGCTGATAAAAGAATTATAATTCTAGTATAGTGTGTTGTATTAAACGAAATATATTACTTATTAGCAATAACTTTCGTAGTGATTCTTCTTCTGATAGTTCGTATGCGTTTCGGATGTTGGATATCATACAGGCTATTTTAACTTCTTTTTACTTCATAACTGTTCAGAACTGCCCCCCCCCCCGGAGATCCGATTGGGGAACTTGAAACTCCGGATGATTTTGCTGTGAACTTAGCCATGGTGATATTACTAGAGATATCTAAATGATCTTTAATGTAGTGGTTTCTCGTTGCCTTCTACATCCCAATGTCGTTGACTAGTAACTAGTTCATCCGCCTTCGGGGATGCTGTTGACTAGCAAGTGGGGAACTACTTATTCCGATAGTCACTCGGTCGCCATTTCCTCGTTAATTAAAATGGGGTGCACCATACTGTAGTTCGAGAAGGTGAGGTTGGCATTTGTACATGAGAGGCTATATATTGCGCATCATATACCTTCGTAGTGCTAATCGCTGTTAATTAAAAAGAATCTTACAGTGCAGTTTAAAAGATTGTTTCAAATGAAAACAGCTTAACGAATTTTCGAAAATCTATTTTATATTTTGTAATTCGTACTTCGTATTTGAATTTAACCTTTTTAGTTCGTCTACACAGCTAGGACGGAACTGTGGTGGTGGCCTTACGTTCGTTCTTTCTTGAAACTTTAAAACGGCTGGACGAAATGACGTTTTTATCTGCACTTAATCGGGCCCCGCAACACTCCCCGCCTACAATCGCGCCCCGGTTATATATGTAATATATTTCCCTTCAAAGCAGGACAGTCCCATGGGAAATTTTAGGGACACATTAGGCTAAAGAGGACGTTCGATCAGATTACACATACATGACCGTAATTAACAAATTTATTAATCACGATTTTATCATTAACAATTTTTTTCTCCTATAGTGAATCTCGCATCATCCAAGTAGGCCTACTAGTAAGGATCTATAAAAGGGAGTATTCGCACTCGCCATCTTTGTTCCGAGACTGACATAATATTATGGTGCCGCTTGTGTATACATGGGACGCAGTATAAGTTTGTTTTCGATATTACATAAACTATTATAGTTTTTCGTGCCAAAAATATAATTTCAAAGTGTGAAATTATGTCCCACGTCCTTAAAAATATGGAAATAATAGTTTTCATCTTAAAACTTACTGATTCAGACCATAGTAAGAGGAGAATAATTTTGTCCAAAAAACAACAAATACCAATCGTTACCACTTACCACTTTGTTAGGTATATATTCTCAGATTTTACTTTTATTCCTGTTTATAATAGGTGGCTGTTGAATTAATGTTTACTAAACTTCGTTTGTCCAAAAGTCCAAATAAAGTTACAAAACTATTTTTAATAAACACGAATTTACATTTTTAACTTACTTACTATTAAGTTTATATTCAGGTTTTTTGCTTAACATTTAGTTAAAATGAATAATAAAAAGTTTAGCTTAACATTTTATTAAAATTAACAATAATGTATTTTTCATTGCACTAGACATTTTATAGTCAAAAGTATTTTTCTCGGTTAGTAGGAAGGGTTAAACTTTGTTAGTACAGGCAAAAAATTTGCAAGTTACAACTTCTCACGGCCATATCTTGAAAACAACTCGTGGATTAAAACCCGGCCGAAACGCATTTTGTTTGTTATTTCGTATAGAATAATTTTGGTCCTATTCATTTTTACTATAAACTCAAACGGTTTTTAGTTATTCGCTAAAAATTACGCTAAAATCCTGTTTTTTGGGGGTAAAAATCGAAAATGTTGATTTGGAATAACTCGAAAACAACGCATTTTTCAAAACAGTTGCGTACTGACTTTTTTGCTTAGAATTTGATTCTCTATTGGATCCTGGGGTTAATTTTTTTTTATCAATCACCCTTGAAAAAGGGGTGGTTCTCACCCCCAAATAAAAAGCGTACAGTTTAACTTTGTTCTAGAGTGCATATAGAACATACATATCAAATTTCGTGAAATTCCATCGACAGTCAAAATTTTGTTACGTCAAAAGCTGCGCTTACTGGACTAGAATTTCTTCGTGCTGATTTTGTTCTCGACTTTGTTTACGATCTGCGTGTATGTTTCGCGCTTGGATATCGCGCAACTGATTTTCGAAAAACAGGTAAATGTGCAATTTTGTGCATTAAAACTACAGAATGTGCAATTTTATGCAGTAACCCCCAAAACGTGCAATTTTGTGCAAAATAAAATGTATGTTAAAATGACCTACACGTCCCGATTCGGATAAATAACTTGTCACTGGCCGTTTACGAACTAGCAAAAAAAAAAAGATGCAATTGCACGTGAATCCGGGCTTTAGTTATAACATTATATTTATAATTAATGGATTAAAAAAATAAACCACCTTGTACAGTGATCTGCGTGGAACTGGGCCGATCCTAGGAGGTGGATTTGGTACGTCAAACAAAGTCGGTATGGCATTAGGCTTCAGTTTTTTCCAACCATCTACTCGTGCCTGTTCAAACTGTGAACTTTCAAAATGAACCTAAAAGTGCAGAGGTGTATTACATTTTTAGTCGTTATGATTAACATTCACAAAATTGTAAGGAACAACCATTAAATTTACCTCACACAGACGCATTCCCTTGCTTAGTATAAATTTGTCTCGTCTCATATTTTAAATCCATTTTGCACATCGAATAGGGTCTGCCCGAAATTTGAATGTTCTAAACTTAGTTTCTGTTCGATTTTTGCAATTTACAGCACAACAACCAGTCATTATGATTATGAGATGTAGTACAACAATCTGCAAAACATACTACATAACATTAATAATATCTCTAAACACCAGTATTTATAACCTTGTTTTCACTGACAAGATGAGATGATTATTATACATATTCGTGTGTAATATATAAATCAAATTAGTACACTAAGATTATAACCTTGATATGTAAAAATATTAATATTTACATAATAATTTACATTAAATAATCCAACGCACAGCGTGCTTACATTGCTCCCGCCACATTACATTTAAAAGTCTCGGAGCAAAGATGGCGGGTGCGAATACCTATATTATAGAGCTCCACTACTAGTTGAAAGCAGATCTAAACATTTCGAAATAATAATTAGGTTCGTAGGCGAGCTCAGTGCAAGCGTATGCGTCACGTCTGAAATGCAAGCACAAGCACCTTTTCTCACGAAAGGAATTTTGTTTTGTCTGTTAAGCAGCGCATAATCTGGAGCTGCTGATGCAGATTCGTTACGGCAGGTCTGAAAACATTAATAACGCAATCGAGGTGCCCGTACACAATGCGCACGGAGGTCGTTTTGTTCTGTTTACGTCTTGGTATCGACGCCCGCTGCCTGCCATAGAGGTCATATTATGCGATTATTTGAAAATACGGTCGCAGTGCCATGCCCTACGGAGCACGCACTGCAGGGTTACCAACCGTGGATAATTGTTTGATTGTCTCGGTAATTGAGAACTGGTAGGTACTTTGGGAGGATACGAGTATATATAGTATATCGATTTATAATAGTCATCGGTAACATCAGACGATCTTTCGTATATTTTTATAAACGATTCAAATACATGGCTTCAATTTATAATATTTATATTTTCTTTTTAATATCGTTTTTAATTTTGCATGCACTTACTCCTTCTGTGCAAATTGTATAGGCTTTCGGTCGCTTTACATAATCAGAATAAAGCTAAAATAATGGAAAATGAATCAGCTGTTTTATTGTATGTCGTGGGTTTATTAAGATATTTATAGGCCTATAGTCTATTTAAGTTACCTTAAATTACGGTATGTAAGGTGCTCGTGTGTTATTTATTAAATTTCTAGACTATGGACAGTATATTTTGGTTTACTGTAAAATAAATAATTGTAAAGAAATTTATCAGGTTGCATACAGTGGCATGGCGTGAGTACATAACAGCTGTTGCCGCTTGTAATAGGCCTAAAACTTAACCTAAAAATTAATTAGATTTTTTTCTAGTACCAAGTGTTCTTTTTAGAGGCAAAATATTTTTTAGAGTATTTTCTATCGTTCGCTAGCAGAAGAAGAAGGTCCCGGTTCAACGGGATCTGACTCCATTATACTTACACAGAATAAATCAGGACACACATAAACGAATTAGATAGTAAAGACACAGAGAAACATATGACCAAACGAACGAAACACAAATAGGTACGTAGTAACTGCTGCACGTCGGTTCCGAAAACGAACATAGCTGCTAACTGAGCGTTTTGCCGGTTTATACAGCGGCAAGACATTGGGTGGATGAATGTGCCCCCCCTCCACAGTTTGTACAGTGAGAACTACGAGGTCAATGACCGTACGCAGTAAAACATTGCCGATGTCTGAGCCGGCAACACAAGACGGTGCAAGCGCCCAGCAGTTCGAAAGCAATGCTACGCTTTTCTCCAAGTTTCTAATGTTGTTCGGATTTCAAATTATTCAATTGCCAAAGTCTTTATTCTGTAATATAATTAATATTATTTTCTCTTATTTCCAGTACTGTTGTCGCCGGCAACAGCGGTTACATGGACACCACGCTACTGCGTTTCCAAATAATTCCTACTTGTGTTTGTGTGAATTTTAAGCTGTATTGTGGAGGTTCGAGATGTGAGGTTTCCGTTAGGCCACAGTACGCACTCTTCTGTCTGAATAACATTTGTTTATCGTACGCGGTACGGGGAGTCGAAAAGGTGACGCGCCGATTTCGTTCAGTTGATGACACCAGAAACATTCTTTTCCTGTTTTCCATGACACCAAAATAACATCTAAGAAAATGTGATTCGTAGGAGTGTCGTTGCAAAAAAAAAAAACAATACAGAGAGAGAGAGAGAGAGAGAGAGAGAGAGAGAGAGAGAGAGAGCGGCGTCTTTGTGTCAGATAAGATAACAGAAATATGCTTATGTACACACCGTTCCACTTACGACGAAGTGCATTGTTTACCAATTGTTGTGTCTCAATAACAACAATCATAACCTTATTCTGGTATAATTACGTATTATCATTTACGTAATGTTATTTTTTGTTATTATTATTAGTACTACTACTATTGAAAACTGAAAATTCTTCAGACAAAATGTTCAAATGTGATATTCCCTATTAAAGTCTGCCAATCTGGTGTTTATGAAACGTTTTTAACGTTCTGTAAACAAATGAAGAAAAGAATTCATATTAGAAAAATTTCAATTTACTTAAAATCAGCCGCGGAAACGTGGACTATCGAATTTGTTTTATTGTCTTTTTGTTGTGAGTTAATATTGATAATATGCTTACACTACAAACAGGTGTCCATCCTTTCTGTGACAACTTATGTATTGAATATCGAGTACAATAATTTATTATTTTATCTAATATAAAATTTGTATGCAACTTTATCGAAAGGCCAGGCTAGTCGTATCCAAGCGCCTGACATGAGATTTCTCAGGCACGTGGCAGGGTATACTCTCCATGAAACACAGATGTACGGCAGGAACTGAATATCATGAGTATACTCAACAGGATCGCCCAGTATCGGCTGAATTGGTGGTAACATCTTTCCCGAATCCCCGACTGCCGCATCCCCAAACAACTATGGAACTTTAAGCCGAGGGAACAGAGTGGTGCGGGATGTCTGAGGAAGCGCTGGAGTGGCCAGCTCTAATCGTTGCCTGTTTGAGACCGGAACAAACCATCCTTGGATTAATCCTTGAAGATGATGATAAAATTTTTAATATAAAACCAAGAACATAAGTCAAGAACGTATCATCTTTCCAGTCCACGATTATTACCGGTATATGTATTGTTGTCAAATTTACTTTAATGCTACGTCGCTAGGATGAAATTGTAGCTTTTTACAGTTCCTTCTTTCACTTTGCACACTCACGGTCATTGTAGATTTCTGAATTTATTATATAGTATGGCAGGCCGGGAGGAGGTACTCCTAATTGCCGGAGCTATCCGCCCTGTAGTGGCAATCCATCGTCACGGACGACTCGCCTCCGGGCGGGTGTATCGACTACACCAGCGCGCCTCTTACCTCCTGCGGGCAATGCCTTAAGGGGGCCACGGAGACGCTCCTCAGGCCTGGCGACTGGCTGGAGAAAATCACTCCGACATGCCCCCACGTCATACACGCCCATCGTGTATTCGTTGACCGCACTCCGGGGTTCCAAATTTGTGAAATCTCCAAAACTTAACACTACATTCAGATGCTAGTTAAATTCTCTTGAATTTGATACTCACACATGAATATTTGCAATTTTATCAAACTTTTCACCCACTTTTTGGGGACTGACGTCCAAAAATTGCGAAATTTTCAAACATATCACTATTCATGTAGTGGATTAGATTGATTTTAATTTTATACCCCACATGGGCTTTTACGACTTTCTCACAATTCCCCCCCCCACATTTTTGCCTCCCATACCTCTGTTTTTAGAGGGACCGTTCTAAAAAAAACAATAGGGTTGTGTAGAGTAAAATTTTGGACTTATCCCAAACAGACAGATAGACAGACAAATGTCAAACGGTCGAGTTAAAACTGTGAACTTGCTACGTTCGTTTATTACTTTCTGTTTACTTAACGTAAAATTATGTTCGAAAAGTTCAAATGCGCTATTGTCATGTTGCTCTACAATCTGGGATTGTTAAAGAATCACGTTTTACACTGTTGAAAAATGTTATCCAAACTGATGGAAAAAAGTCACCTCAGTTGTCACAGATAAAACTATACTTACGCCGATATAATGCAGTTTTAATTGTTAAATTTCGTGGAACGAACAGTGGTTTACACATGTACTTACAGGCTGATTGTATAACGACCCCTCCCTTGTGAGTTGTTTTAAATATTTAAAGTGTTTAAATAGATATAGAATGCTGGTGCTGGTGCACTTGAGGTCTTATCTCTGGCGGCAGTGTGTGTGTGTGTGTGTGTGTGTGAATGGAAGCTGGTACTACGAGCGAGGGGACAAGATAACCCATGAAGAGTGTCGTCATGAGGTAGATAGCCTGGTCTATATGTGTGTGTGTGTGTGTGTGTGTGTGTGTGTGTGTGTGTGTGTGTGTGTGTGTGTGTGTGTGTGTGTGTGTGTGTGTGTGTGTGTGTGTGTGTGTGTGTGTGTGTGTGTGTGTGTGTGTGTGTAAAACGGAGTTAATGTGTTTCAAGTGCCTGCTCATCCCTCGCCGGAATGCAAGTGTCTTACAAAATATGAAGAAGGGGTTAGATTTATCCGAACGGAAGCTTAAAGTTTATTTGATAAAAGTAAAACTTGACCACGTGGAGTTTTTGTGTTACTTTTCGGCAGTGACAAATTATTCCAGCTTTGGTGAACTTTGTTGCTGAACCATGCCTAGTCCAGAATGTCCTGAAACTTGAATGATGATGATACCCAAAGGCTTCGTAACAGTGTTTACAAGATACTTATCGACTGATTTCATTTTTCCTATATTTCCTATTTCAAACATATACGCTAATGCTGTGTAATAAACCTGTTTCTCTGTTAAAAAAAAGAGTTACTACTATATTAGCGTACACAGCTGAAAATATAATAAAACAGACTAAAAATTAAGAGATTAACAAAATTCGTCAACGTTGTTGATCCTCTGGGGAGGGGTCTGTCCCGTTCGTCACCCCCCCCCCGTAAATACGTCCATGAGAGGGAGGTGGAATGACGAGAACTGCTGACACGAAACACCTCTCTTCTAAGAGTTCCTATCCGTTTCGGATGTTGGATATCATACAGACTATTTCAACTTCCTGTGCTGCTGCACGGAATAAGTCAGTTGTATTAATGCCAAACCAGGTCCGTAAATTTCTCAGCCATGGGATTCTCGGTCGCCCAATTCCTCTTTTTCCCTGTAGTATGGACTGCATTAAATAAAATCTCTGTTCATTTCTCATGAGATGTCCCAGATACTGAAGCTTTCTTATCTTCACTGTGTTAACAACTTCCCTTTCTTTCTTCATGTTTCTAAGAACTTCAACATTAGTTATATGTGCTGTCCATGAAATGCTCAGTAAAGCCACAACGAAACGAAACACCTGACGGAGACAAATTATTCACTAGGAAACAGCAAAGATGTCGATGGTGATTACAGTAAGTTAGCTGAGACAGGTGAAGAAAAAGACTACAGCGTGTGTTCGGGTTATTCTAGGCAGTGATAAGCGAACGCGACTAGGCCGCCGTAACTAGGCCGATCGTGTTACATCACGATTACGATGCCGATAATCGCATCTCTGTTCTGTTAGCGCGCAGCACTGCAGCCTGTTTTTCTTAATTATTTTTCACTTCCATGTTCCATAAGGAAATGGAAGTGTGTTCATGGCGAAAAAAATCGTGTTCGAGATAACAGCTGATTCTGATTGTACTACCCTCAAAACACGAAGAAAAGTCATTTTACGAAAAGTGTCTGCAACGTTTATTTTTTAACAAGAGTAAAGTACCTAATTTTGATAAATAAAGTATCCTGAAAAGAAGGTCATAATAATTCAGTGTAGAAAGGTTGATGAAATGTCTATAAATGAAATGGGTAGTTGACGGGAGAATGGGGAAGAGTTTTGTATATGTGTACTACGTTATTGGCAACAAAGAAGTATTTTGTTTTTGAAATTCCTTTCTGGTCTGTTTGGCCGTGGTCCAATGTTTTCTGCAAAACCAGACGTTTCGGCAGTGCCATCGACTCCCATCATCAGTGAAAATCGAGTGCGCTAACGTGAGGTGGTATACGTTAATGACCAAAGTACTGAGGTTGAGACTGAAGAAAAAAGTAGTTTCTATGGAAATATTTCATTATATAAATCTAAGGACATGGAAGTCATGTATGGTTCTCCGTACCTTTATTTCTTTTTAACGTTGATGGTTTTGATCCTATTCGGACGGTGCACACCCGTATCGCATGTGATAAGACGATAACGCGCCAACGACTTCCGCGTCACGGCTCAATCAGTCTGACGATTATTATCCAGTTGTCGATTCCATTGCTTGCCGGTAATTTTCAATTAATTCTGTTCGTGATGAAGGTACACACATCGAGCGCTTCGAGAAGATTGCATTAATTTTGGTTTGATGTTACCGTCTGGGGCTGTTTATGAGTCAGTTATGTCTGTTTACAGGCCATAATCGACAAGACCATTTTCAAATTATAGAGAAAATTGGGCTAATGCAAATATATAGATATCGATCGATATAGGATTTCTGCAAGTGAATAGCGTCGGGACGTAAGAGCGTACGGGACTTGAAAGGTTGCCGAGGAAGGCTCGGACACGTGGACTTTGTTGAAAGAATATCAGGGATAGGTCTATGTAAGAAGGGGCGGCGTGATATTTTGCGCCACATATTTGTTATGTATTGCAATTGACGATAACTGCAGGCTTAGAACTGACGGAGAACTATGGCGTTTATGTAATAGTTTTGTTGATGAAATGAAAAGACAAGACAAGATGTACCAGGTAGGGCATTTATAATGACCGTAGAGGACGATTCAGCTAGAGGCTCAGATTCAGGAAAAGACAGGTCTGTTAGTGATAGGTGACAATCGACGTTCGTTGATCGGAAGGCCGAAAGCTGCCACATAGGCTGTAGAGTCAAGAAGTAAACCGTCATTCTCTGCGCGTTTCAATGACCTGGTCTATTGTGAATATTCAGTGACCTCTTCATCTAAACAAAAATATATTACTCTCCTTTCGGTGGACGAAAACGTTGAAAATTGTTTGCAGCGTGGCCAGGACTAAATGTCAAGTGGTCCAGCAGGTCGAAAGCAAAGGTTTGAAGACAAAATCGTTCTTTTGAAGCAAATCAAACCTTTTACAGATTGGTACTTTTGCTGCCAGTATTATGTTTGTTGAAATGTTAGTTATGGGGAA
Organism: Magicicada septendecula; assembly: GCA_034769895.1. Classification (NCBI taxonomy): domain Eukaryota; kingdom Metazoa; phylum Arthropoda; class Insecta; order Hemiptera; family Cicadidae; genus Magicicada; species Magicicada septendecula. The sequence goes on from CM068371.1 coordinate 8,656,173, forward strand.
AGCTTATCCGGGGTAGTGGTCATATTTTTTCGTACTTATCCCAGTTGGCTGTGGCACTATGCATACAAGTCACGTTTTGATCTTCCTTACGTAACACTACTTCCGGAAGTGGCGTTACCGTGTAAAATATGGTTTCCGGAACAGGTGGCATAGCTTACCGCTTGTAGCGAAGACGTAGGTTACGTGATCCAGAAGGCAGTGTTGTCTAGTCGCATGGCGACGGAGTCATTATGGCATACTGCTGTCTTTGCTACCCTAACCCCACATTGCATTCATAACAAATATCTCTCTCTCTCTCTCTCTCTCTCTCTCTCTCTCTCTCTCTCTCTCTCTCTCTCTCTCTCTCTCACACACACTCACACGCGCGCGCGCGCGCGCACGAATGACAGACAAGAAAATGGGTAGTGTGAGGGCAGTGTTAATTTCCACACTTCTGAGATGGGATATTGTATGTATGTGATTAATTTTATTATTAATTGGTTCGGACTGACTGACATCTGTTAATTGTAATAAACCGATGATTGATAACGAGAACATGCGGTCGAAGTTTCAAGCGATACAAATTGAAAACATTTCCTTTTGTAGAAGACTCGGAAGCTCGTCAATAGCTTCTCGCCTCTTAAGGGCCTCTTCTTAATTCTTTACCACCTTAATGCTTTAATGCTGCTGTAGCTACCTCATCTCGTATACATGCCTTGATCTCCACATCCATAGTACAGTACAGGAAACCCCATAAACTTTGCAAAACTTAAAATTTTGTCTTGACGTACCGTGTTTCTGAAAATACGATTGATTGCCCCACATAGTGTCTGGAAATACGATTGATTGCCCCACATAGTGTCTGGAATTTGCCTAACTTAACATCAGCATCATAATTCTTATCATACACAATATCATTTCCTGATCGAAGATAAAAGAAGAAGAAAAAAAATGTCTTCGGACTGTTTGGTTAAAACCTTATTACAAACTTCACAGCTCATCGTCAGATCGGAAGTAACCTTTTCTTTCTATAATAAATACCACTATAGAAAAACCTATAATTTTTCTATAGTGGTGTCCAACAGCGATAATCCTGTTTGTGATTACAACCACTAACATAACTTTCTTCATTATATTTGCTTATTACTAAAAACGGCCATTGTTAGTCAATCAGCAAAAGTGATACTTCGAATTCACGTGATTATCTTTTGATCAGTCAAAAAAAAGGTTTCACGGTTGCCATGATCACGTGATCCCGCCGAACTAAACAAAAAAGTAATAATTAATTTTCTAAAACAACAATTAGGCTTTTTTCAATCAAAGCGTAAAATAGCCAGTCCCGCCGGCAAATTATGCGAACTCCGTCGCCTGGCTGTCGTCTTTTGATCTGTTTCTAATCGGGCTTCTTTAATATACAATCATAATGATAGTAATTATCTCTCTTGGAAGATAACGCAATTGAATTTGATAAAGTTTATGAATAAATTAACTTTCGGATAGGAGGAATTTTAAAATGCTACAGCCTAATTGATAGTGGTTTTCGAGCATCACACAAAAACAAAAAATACAAATGCACGATTGTGTGGCCGAGAACTTCAAAATTTGTAGGTAAAAGATTCGATTCTATGTGACCTGACAATTGAATTTTACAGTACTTCGGTAGTGAATTTGGAGAAGGTTTCATAACACTATCCCAACAACCATACTCACACTCATTTTCGATATTTCGATTATGCTATTATTGGCATCGATATGTAGTGAAAATATCGCATATACTTTTAGTTAGATAATATAAATCGTGAAAATGTATTTCTGTATTTTATAAAATAGTTCGTTGACGATTTCGATCATGTTTCTTTGTCATATTTTTTTACGAAAAATACCATTAGCAATAATACAACTCCTATGTGCGTGTGACCACAAAAGTTGACGTTGATAGGTTAACATGCATAAACTAAAATTACACATAGAAACCAATACGCTTTTAAAAAATTTCTCGATTTTTTTGAGAAATTCTCTCTAAAAAAAAAAAAAAATAATTTCAAGAAAGGCGGAATTTTGTACTCAACTTTAATTTGTTTGTGTTTCGCACAAAATTCGGTTTTAGTGACGTTTTCGAGATTTTACTGAATAACAAACAAAAAATATTAGTAACTTAACAAATAACAAATCTTGTTTTCATTTGTTAATACATTGTTGTTTTAATTTTTTATTATTCAGAAATAATTGTATTTTTCACTTTAGATTTTCTGTTGTTTTTGTTAAAAAGAGTTATGTTCTTTGTTTTTAATGTTACTCTCTTTCAAACATTAAACGTCATATTTTTTCCTAATCATGGCTTTTATTCCTTTGAACAGTAAGCTAAAAACCAAAAACCATTATTACCTAACCTCACAAATGAAAACACCACGTATTTATACTTTACATTAACAAATATAATACTTTAATAGAAGACTTGTTCTTCTTCTTCTTCTTCACATCGTGGTATACCGATACAATCGCATATTGAAAACATCAAAAAATAGTGTGGGTACGGATATTGGGAAAGAACCGGTTTCTCCTAAGGAAATTAAAAAATATTTTTCAACATGACCAGAAGAAATAAATCGACGAAAATAAACAATAAGAAAACAAATAAGTTTATGTAATGTATATTTTGACGTAAACAACTTTTTTTGGAAGACTAACTTCATATTTGTTTACGCATCCGAAAGTAAGTTACTCGGCCTGTGTTACACGTTGCAATCTTCGTCATCGTCACCACAACCATCATCATCATCATTCCAATATATCATTAACCTTTTTTTAAGATTAGGTTTTCCGAACAGGTCTAAAATTTGCATCGTCAAACTTAATCCTATCGAACAGTTCCGTAATCCAACTGTTGTTAACATTGTAAATATGTTTTCAAACGAACAAGACATAGAGGATCAGTGCGCAGTGCGAACTTGTACAGAACCGAACGTTCCCACGGAACTGACACCCGCCAGCCACGTTGTAACACCAGCCACACTTGATCAAACAACGTTGCTCCGTTTCTGTGTCACATGTTTCGTTAAATTAAAATTTTAATACTGATGGATGAGTGTGTTAGTGTTGTAATACCGTTAGTTTCGAGTGTTGTTGACAAATGTATCGTACTGATTGATGAATGAAGTCAACACGTGCTGGGAACGTGACAGTTTATATTCGGTTACCGGCAACTGAACGAATTATTTGAATATTTGTTTTAAAATAACGTCTATTCTACATATTCTTAGCCAGTAGGATCCATTAATTATATCTAAACGGGACGTTTTTGAAGCAAGAACTTCATATAAGACACTATGGTGCAGAACTCACTTCCATACACTGCGCACTCGTAGGGCAGTAAACTGATTCAGCGTGTTACGAAATGTATGAAACCATAAAGCATATTCCGAGTGTTTAAATACTATTACAAAAATAACGTAAAAATTAAAAATAATTTTATTTATGATAAAAGAAAATGTACTCGCATGCTGAGAGATCGAGTTGAATACTTTTCAGATTATTTTCTTGTACATAGTTCATTATTAGTGTAACACACCTTTCTTGGCTTTTGTTGCCCAGCCCATGGCGTGTCCGTTGATTAACAAATTATAAATATATCACTACTGACTTGGAACACTTTTTTTTTTTTTTTTTAGTTGGTAAAATGTAAAACTTTTACCTTGTACCCTAAACTAGTTTTCGCTCCTAGTCAGAGGCAGCCACTAGGAGCGCTGTCCGTCTTGTTCTTGGTGACGGTGCCGTCGATTCGAAAAATCGATGTTGTGTGTGTGTGTGTGTGTGTGTGTGTGTGTGTGGTGTGATATGTTCGAATAATACGTGTAATTTGAATTGTGTCTGTTCGTTTAAGATGTCGTTTTTATATTTCTACTTGTTCAAGTGTGTCTAGTTTTCGGCCTTTTGTGTGTACGTGTAGAATATCCATGTTGTTTTTTATGTTTGTGTATGTGTGGTTTGCTTCAATGAAGTGGTTTGCAAAGGTGGATTCGGTGGTGGTTTGCCTTTGTGTGTTCAGTGTATCTCTGTTTGAAGCAACGTCCTGTCTGGCCTATGTAGAATTCAATTTGTTACATCCTGAGCAGTTTAGTTTGTAAACAACTTTTCAATTGTTTAATTCATGAAAACAATTTCATATCACTGATTCCTATTTTTTATTATTATAATATTTATAGTATCGTCAGTGAGAATGTTTGGTACATGTTTGACATCTCGAAAGAGTATAAATTTTGTATCTTTGTACGTTTTTTAGTTGAACCGTGAGTCATGTATTCTGTGTCTGAGCGTTATAGCCAGTGCTGACAATTAATCTGCTTTTAATTGCCTGTTAAAGTTACTTTGATTTAGTTTTGCGTGTTTTAATTGCTTTAGGATCGGGTAGGCTTGATAATAGATTTGACTTGAGAATACAAAGAAAGATAATCCAGTGTAAGCCTCTTGAAGAACGAGATAGAGGCGGATCAAGAAAAAGGTGGCTGTGAAGACGGAACAAGCTGCAAGCCTAATCCTTGAAGTCATCATCATCACGGATTAAACCAGGGATGGTTTGTTTCGGTCTCAAATAGGCAAAGATTAGAGCCGGTCACTCCAGCGCTTCCTCGAACGTCCCACACCTCTCCGTCCCCTCGGCTCATAGTTCCATAGTTGTTTGGGGATGCGACAGTCATCCATTCAGCAAAGATGTTCCCACCAATTCAGCCGATACTGTCGAGTATACTCATAATATTCAGTTCTTGCCCTATATCTGTGTTTCTTCTATGATCATGGGGAGTATACCCTGCCACGTGCCTGAGCCATCTCATTTCAGCCGCGTGGATGCGACTGGCCTGGCCTTTCGTTAAAGTCAAATTCTCAGACCCATAAAGAAGTGTGGGATTGGCTTGACCCATAAAGAAGTCAATGATAAAAATTTTTAATCCTTGAAGTGAGGAAGAAAAAGAAAAAGAAGAACATTGATTAGGCACTGCGATGCTCGTCAATTCTCGTTATCCATTTACTGAAAGGCAGTCTTCATAGCAACCCGTGCGAAATTGCCAAATTTCTTGAAAATCTCAGAGTTTGCTTATAAAGCCACGACCTGCCATGCTCTGCTTTGTCGTGGATTCATATATAACTCCTAAGCGGCCAGCTCGGTATTGGAATAATTGTGTATCTCCTTGTAACAACTTCGCCCAACATAAACCATTTAATAACTAAATACATCATTTGTTATCAGTTTAGTAAAACGTTAAAAGTCATCAAATTTATAATTCAATCATTACTGAAAGGTATGTACGCTTTGAAAGTTACAATTTGCCGATAAGAGTTGTAGCGATTTAATCCGCAGGCTGTTTTGAATGTCATGTAAAACACGAGAGGCATCTTCTACGTGTGATAAACACTGTTAATATCAACAAGTGTGTCTGTGTGTGTGCGGGTCAGTGGTTTTGTGTGAGTGTTGCATAACCGTCGCTCCGGGTCGGGCGTAACCGATTCGGCAGTGTCGCTCGGCACTTGTTTCGTTATGTGGCAGTGGTCAAGGATACCTGAAACACCTATCAATCACTGTCCGCGGCAATGATACCTCTTAACACATTCGGACACAGACGAATCTGAGGACTATACAGCTGGCATGTGGAGCGTTTTAACGAGTCGAACTGATTCGGGAACCACTCCACTGCACAATGAACCAATAATAATTAATGTGTAAACCGTAAATGTTCCTTCCTAAGCCGCTTTATTACGTAATTAGTCTGCGAGCTGCGAGGAGAGTTTTGGAATTTTGACAGAGAAAATAAATGTGATAAATCTGCCGGTAAATGTGTCGTATTTAATGAAATCTAATGAAGTAATTATACTAATTAATTATTTGAGCATTTTCGATTGCCGATGTTCACGCTATGAAACACTGTACAAGACTTGTGCGCATGTGCGAAATGAATGAAAATTATGTTAGCCTCGCAACGAAGTGTTTGTCCAAAGCACAGAACTCTAAACGTCTGTTGAAATCTGTCGTCAGATTGAGACTGACAGACTGACTATCTTAGTCTCGATCGAAACACAGGGGCGAATTTACGGGACGGAACCCCCCCCCCCCAGAGGTTCGAAAAAGTTGACGTTTTTATGATAATCTTTTAATTTTTAGGCTGTTTCATTGTTTTATTTTCAGGTAAACATGGTAGTAATTCTTTATTAAATATACAAACAGGTTTATTACATAGCATTAGCTGTGTTGAACTATGAAATATTCAGGACGTTTGATACGTCTGAAATATGAAATACAGGAAAATCAGTTTACTCTATCTATGAGTATCTTGTAAACGATGTTTCAATAACTCGTATTTTTATTGTGTTATTATCATTTACTTTAATGGGACCTATTTCAGCCACTTTAAAAATAATTAAGTTGATTAGTCTTAACTTGTTTTTTTTCTTTTGTATGAAGTCGACCCGACTCAGGACCATGCTCAGGACACTCCCAAAGGACAAATTGTAGACCCGCCTTTGTCGAAACGCACGAAGAATTATAAGAATAAGTAACGGCTATGACCATAGACGAAACACAGATATACGGCAGGAACTGAATATTAGGAGTATACTCGACAGGATTGCCCAGTATCGGCTGAATTGGTGGGAACATCTTTGCCGAATGGATGACTGCCGCATTCCCCAAACAACTATGGAACTATAAAATCAGGGGTCGGAGAGGTGTGGGACGTCCGAGGAAGAGCTGGAGTGACCGGCTGTAATCTTTGCCTATTTGAGACCGGAACAAACGATCCTTGGTTTAATCCTTGAAGATGTGATGATGATGAAGTAACGGCTTTATATGGCTGGAACATTTAAATTTTAACCAAAAGCATTTTGTTTGTTTAATCTCTGTATATCTCTCCCTGAACGTCACGGTTTCAATTGTGTTAAGCATGTGTTGCCATCACGACGCATTGTGTAGCGTACAACGTATGTTCACCAAAACGGTTTGCTTAATCATACGTGAAGAATGTAAAATATAACACGGTATTATTGTGTCAACAATACAGCTGTGTACACACGTAAACATTGCTCAATGCGTGTCAGTATCGACATTGTTGCCAAACTGCGACTTCCGCGTATCTTATCTTCTGCACCTTTTGGCTGTACGTATATTTTTACCGCTGTTTTGTTTGAACGTTCCGTATTTTCCTGCCGTGTTGTAACAAAGCGAGAGATTATGGTTTTCCTGTTTTCCGCGTATAAACACTGTTGTACTCAGAAAATTACACATTGTAACGATTCGTTTTATTGGCGAAAGTGAAACTTTTTTCTTAAAATGGGCGTAATTTTTTCCTGAAAATAAGTAGGTATGTTTATAATTACACCTGTTCAATTGAATGTAATGTACACATAACAGCGCCCCAGTTGCCTGTCATTGTTTGGTTTCAAGGTCTGCCCTCTCCCTTTCTCTCCCTCCTCTTCTTCCCTTACTCTTCCCCAACCTATTGCCTCCCCCTTCTTCCTAACCTATCGCTTCTGGATACCAACACAGAGGATTGGTGCGTGAGACGGGAAAATCCGTGAATGACCGAGCTACATCCTCGAGGTCCAGTCAGTACAAGATCGGGCCCTGTTCTGATTTGGCGTATGCTAAATGGTAACTCAGGAATCGCTGCTACTGTACTCGGATGGCAAACGTGTAAGGGGGTTCAAATAGGGAAAAGTCCCAAAAACCCATATGGGATGTGAATTAAAGGGAATTTTGACTACAATCTGAATATGTGATAATGTTCATTTGTTTTGTAGCTTTTAAATTTTTTGGATGTCAGGGTCCAAAGAGTGGATGGAAATTTTGATAAAATCTCAAAAATTGATATGGGATATCAAATTAAAGAGATTTTTAACTAGCGTCTGAATGTAATGTTAAGTTTTCGGAATTTCAAACTTTTGGGAGCCCAGGGCCTGGTAAAAGTTATTAAAATTTCAGACTTATAAGTAATCTTCTTTTTCTTCTTCAAGGATTAGACTTGCAGCCTGTTCCGTCTTCACAGCTACCGTTTTCTTGGTCTGGCTCTATCTCGTTCTCCAAGAGGCTTCCACTGGATTATCTTTTTTGTATTCTCCAGTCACCCGTTCCATTTATGTCTCGTGCCGCCATTACTTTATAAAATTTCAGTTTTGTATCTTTTCGTACTTTCTTTCACAGAGCCTTATGAATTGTGCCACACATCCCGTGTATAGGCCTATTTGTTTATTTTATTATCGATATAGTTTTCATATTCATAGCGTACGTCGCACCCTTATAAGTAACCGTAATCAAAATTCCAGTGTTACGAATTTTTAGTCTTAATTGTATGATTGTGTGCTCTACAGTTATTTATATTAGACCCCTACTAAAGAAACAACAGAGACATCAAGATTTTTGTAAATTTTCCCATAATTAAAAAAATATCTAATATCGAAATTTATGTAAAAGTAAGTGTTGGCAACTTCGATTATAACAGTGAGGGAGTTCTCAAAATAGGGAGCATATACTATGCAATATATAAAATATATAATGTACTTACTAGTAAGCAGCACAACTCATTTACCATTTTGATCGAAATACATTTACTAGTTTATAGTTTTGTATTGCCAGATTGTTATTGATAAAAGCGTTTGGTTTATATTAAGAATACTTCTCGATTTTGCTTCAGTCAACTCAAGTCACTTACCTACTATTGTCTGAAGCTCGCACGGTCGGTATCAATAAATTCAAAATTACGTCAGTACAATTTCTGGTTGGTTTTACCTGGTGCTCGGCGTACATCTGTCGCTATTGTGTTTTTACTCTCTGTCGCTTCTTAGCGGCCTGAAGAAGATTCCCGACGAGGAATCGAAACGTTACCGACGTAATGACGTTTAATCCGGAATTCACTTACCTACCCTAACTGTATAATCCGGAATTCACTTACCTACCCTAACTGTATAATCCGGAATTCACTTACCTACCCTAACTGTATAATCCGGAATTCACTTACCTACCGTAACTGTATAATCCGGAATTCACTTGCCTACCGTTACTGTATAATCCGGAATTCACTTACCTACCGTAACTGTATAATCCGGAATTCACTTGCCTACCGTAACTGTATAATCCGGAATTCACTTACCTACCGTAACTGTATAATCCGGAATTCACTTGCCTACCGTAACTGTATAATCCGGAATTCACTTGCCTACCGTAACTGTATAATCCGGAATTCACTTCCCTACCGTAACTGTATAATCCGGAATTCACTTACCTACCGTAACTGTATAATCCGGAATTCACTTGCCTACCGTAACTGTATAATCCGGAATTCACTTGCCTACCGTAACTGTATAATCCGGAATTCACTTACCTACCGTAACTGTATAATCCGGAATTCACTTGCCTACCGTAACTGTATAATCCGCAACCCACAGAGGGGGCGCCATATGACACTTTGCACCCCGGGCGCGGCACACAGCCAGTGATGTGATTGTTGGTAACCCGATGTGTTGTGATAGATCAGTTATTGGATTATTCAGTTCAGCGAACGCGGCTCCAAATTAGTCAATCTCGACCATCAGCAGTAGGCTGTGCGCAGTTGTAGTAGTGCGCTAATTATGTAACAACACAACCTCAATAACCAACGACAACAATTGAATTATTATTATTATCGAGACGCGGAGTGGAAACAATAGGAAGACATTAATTTGGTTAATGTATTCTGTTTTTTCTTGCACACGGTGGACTGAAGGACGAACGGTTGCGACACGGACCCAAGTGTTGTACGTTACGTGGGGAAGTGACAAGTGACAGGAGGAGGAGGAGGAGTGCCGCAGTTGCGCAATGTTGCGCGCTAAGGGGTTGCGAAGAGACCGCACTGTCTGTATAATTGCGTCTCAGCTAATTAAACCAGACCATCCTTGAGACTTCCCTACAATAAACTGACCCTCTTCTAATCTGACACGCAGTTCACAACAGACTAGTTGCGTAACAAACACTGGTTCGTATCGTTTAGCGTACGAGGGTCAGTTGAAAAGTTCGCAGAGCCACGACTAAAACTTTCGTGTGCTGCAAGATTTTTTTAAATGTAAACTCCTGTTAATTTCCAAATCTATCTATCAATTTATTCATTGTTTAGAAGCTGTTTAAAATTGACGTGCCGTGCGTGTTTTGAAAAACGGACAAAGTCATACATCGTGGTGTGATTCTTTGTTAAAAATTGGTGGAGTTTAGCACCAACGAAAATTCAAAACGAAATTGTAAATGTGTCAGGAGATTCTGCGACTTCAAACAAACGGTTTGTAATAGGCAGTAGAGTTTAAACTTGGTCGTACTGAAGATGATCCCCCCCCCCGCACTGGACGCCCAAAAAATGCAACAACTCCAGATGCGGCAGCCATCTTGCACAACGCTTTTTCACACCAAGTTCTTGAGTTAAAGTATGATGCACACGCTCATACGAGTTGCCTATAATTTCAGCAACGTCAGTCATCCACTCCTCAATCTGCGGTTTTCCAACACCCTATGAAATTTCTTCAATAATGCCATTTTTTGTTGCACGTTTTGGACGTCCACTGCTGGGATAGCCTTCAGTGCTTGTACGACCACGTTTAAACTCGAGTGTGCCCCACTTACTGTTGTTTCTGAAGGCGCAACATCTCCAAACACATTTACAATTTCGTTTTAATTTTCTATTGGCGCTAAAACGTTTTTAACACAGAATTCATCACAACACGATATTTGATTTTGTGCATTTTGAAAACACGCGTGACAGGAAAATTTCAAACAGCTGGTAAAAAGTGAATAAATTGACAGATATATCAGGAAATTAACAGGTGTTAACGCGAAATATACGTCTTGCAGCACACGAAAGATTTTAGTTCTACCGCTAAGCTATAGATATCGCTCTGCGAACTTTTTAACTGACCCTCATATGTTTCTGTCGCATCATTTCGTTCAAAATTATGAAACAGATATACTTACGGTGACCATATATCCCGGATTTTCCGGGACAGCCCCGGATTTCGGACCTAGGTCACGGTGGTCCCGAAAAATCGTTAAAAAGTCCCGGATTTAGACCATAAAATATTTTATCTTTTTAAAGCAAACACAGTTATCGTTGTGCTTAATTTATGCAAACACAGCAGCCGTGGTCCATGTTCTGCTGAAGTTTTACTCTTCGTACTATTCAGTGGCGGATTTATGCATAGGCAAATTTTGGAAAGTTGAAATTTGATGGACGTTATGTTGTTTTTATACCTTACAGATGTTGTAAATTCCGCTCCATTTCGTCCCAACATGATAAGAAATTAAAAATATATATTGTTTAGTAACTAGACTTATTACGTAAAGAGAATAGTTCGTCATTTACTTCTGATATGTATATGAAGTACATCGTTTTTTCATAATTACATTTACATGCATTATGTATGTGATAACTTGCATTATATAAATTAATTATTTAACTTTTAATTCGTTTACATTCAAAGAATTAAAATTATATTATTTCAAATACTGCTGTTACAACTCACTTTATCTTTTTAATTTTGTACCAATTTTCACACAACATTGTGTTAAATTGTTATGTTTTAACTTTAGTGAGAATGTTTTGGAATAAACACGGGTACAGTAATTTAATGTCTTATTGTACTCTTCCTAATACGTTATGTAAATTGTTCTATAGGAATGTATTAAGAAAAATTGAGAAGAAAATGTTATATAAAGAACAAATAGTACGGTAAATGAAAATCTGAAGGTTTGAATTAAACCCGTAAACGCACCTCCCCACCAGAGTATTTGTGGGGGGGGAAAATGGTAAATCCACCCTTCCGTACGGTAATACACGAAAAAACGTTTTACCTCAAAATTTCGGTGAAGCGTAGCTTGCGTTCCGCCGTGAAATGGAAAAGCCATTTGGAAGAATGGGCACTCCACGGTTAGCCTATAATTACCAGCCATTTGGAAGAATGTGCACTCCACGGTTAGCCTATAATTACCAGCCATTTGGAAGAATGAGCACTCCACTGTTAGCCTATAATTACCAGCCATTTGGAAGAAATGGCACTCCGCGGTTAGCCTATAATTACCAGCCGTTTGGAAGAATGAGCACTCCACGGTTAGCCTATAATTACCACCACATGGAAGAATGGGCACTCCACGGTTAGCCTATAATTACCAGCCATTTGGAAGAATGAGCACTCAACGGTTAGCCTATAATTATCAGCCATTTGGAAGAATTGGCACTCCACGGTTAGCCTATAATTATCAGCCATTTGGAAGAATGGGCACTCCACGGTTAGCCTATAATTACCAGCCGTTTGGAAGAATGGGCACTCCACGGTTAGCCTATAATTAGCAGCCATTTGGGAGAATGGGCTTTCCACCGTTAGCCTATAATTAGCAGCCGTTTGGAAGAATGGGCACTCCACGGTTAGCCTATAATTACCAGCCGTTTGGAAGAATGGGCACTCCACGGTTAGCCTATAATTACCAGCCGTTTGGAAGAATGGGCACTCCACGGTTAGCCTATAATTACCAGCCGTTTGGAAGAATGGGCACTCCACGGTTAGCCTATAATTACCAGCCTTTTGGAAGAATGGGCACTCCACGGTTAGCCTATAATTACCAGCCATTTGGAAGAATGGGCGCTCCACGGTTAGCCTATAATTACCAGCCATTTGGAAGAATGGGCGCTCCACGGTTAGCCTATAATTACCAGCCATTTGGAAGAATGGGCACTCCACGGTTAGCCTATAATTACCACCACATGGAAGAAGAGACGTTAGACGACCGTCAGAATTATTTTGTAACGCTCAACAGTTTTCTTTATCTCTTCCTCACTCTGTTCATACACTTTGATCTTCACCCTGTTTCTCCTAATCGACATCAAAACGCTCTCCAAATATTTTTCCCTTTTTTGTCAATGTCCCTCTTTCCAGACTGTAACGTATTGCCGCGTTACAAATCCAGGGAACCCATCTTAACTGAGCTCTGTCAATTATATGGGCTGCCTACGTTGTAACGAAAAGTATCCACAATTAATTCACTTAACAAATTATTTTATAACTGTGTAAGGAAACAAGGGAAGGTATTTTATTGATTTACGCACTCATTATTTGTGTGTAACAAGACGACTTCTCTTTATTTAACATTTAAAAACATTTACTGACAGATCCCATGACATCACTAATTAAACTAAAATTATTTCAATGCTTTCTTTAAACTTTGGGATCAAAATTGATTCTATTTAGCTATACCTCGGATCCGGGTTAACTTTCTGTATTTTGTAGTTAAGACTTTTAGTTATACTCAATTCATGATATTAGCTTGCAAGACTTCTTTTTATAACCATTTGAAGAATGGTATTATTCTTGGAATGGTACTACGATACATTAACATATAAACCGTTACAACGTATGATATTTGAGTAGTTACATTAAAACTCTTAGATTTACTCTTTTAATGTTTACAAAATTAATAGTCTCTGAAAAGTCTCTTTTAACGTGTGTTGTGTAACAAATATTAGTAACCCTCGATAGACAGGCTATCGAGTCACCTTTAGAATGGAAGGTAGAAACCTCGTCCTGGGGTGTCCGTCTTGGGAATCCTTAAATGCGCCGTCATCATCTCGGTCTGGTCATCGTCAATAACGGGTCAAAAGTCCGCAGAGTAGATTGAACCTTCTACGATGCAGGTACATGTAGATTCTCGGATGTCCTGATCTGCATATTCTGTCGGGTCTACGAGTGTTTATAAGTTCTGGTAGTTCACATCTCCAGGACTGATGTTGAAAGTGTAGTTAGTTCTTGAAGTTAGCAGTCATCTTGTTTTACACCATTTTTATGTTTCGTGTTATAAGTTATGTCTCTTGTTTTCACATAGCTATACTGATTAATACATAACACATGCTTTTAGCAGTAATTTCTCGTATACAATATTTAAGTAAAACAAAAGAATTAGCAACATTGTGTTAGAGCTTTCGCTCCTACGTCTGCACTGCATGAAGTCAACATAGCGAGAGAGAGATATTCTGCTCGTTTCGACTGGTACATAACAAGGGGGAGTAGGGCCACTATTGCGCGAGAATATAGTTCCTATCTTTTTTTAAGTTAACATTTTTATTTACACAAACTATACCTAAATAAATATACATAATTTAAATAAGTTGTTTTAGGTATCATAGTGAGATTTAAAGTGGCTTAATCGCTCGCAAACTTAATTTTTAAAATTTTTTTATTTTACGATTATTGTTACAATTTCAATCGTCACAAGACATAACACTAAGCAATCGATTGAGCGGTATCATTTTTGCAATCAGTAAGATGTTGAATGTTCCTGCTCTCTATGTGGAATTCTGCTTTCAGTTTCTTCTGTGCATGCTTTTCAAAGACTTCAATATTATATTAATTATAGCATAGGAGACGAAGCTGATGTTTAAGCTTATTTTTTGGAAACGTTTTCCAGTTTGTAAGTCACGCTATACTGTGAACGGGGACTTATATACACTCGCAAGTGAAGACACAGATTAAAGATTGGATCGATGGAAATGAACGATTCTGTAACTTCAAACGGAGCGTCCTCCACCGATTCGGGTCAGACGCGTTCGGCCGATTCTTGATGACCCGCCACAAATAAGTCGTTGGCTGTAACGTCTTGTCCCAGTCCCAGACAAACCCTTACTGACCACACTGCTTGCCGCCGGTGTTACCGGCACGGAGGCTCTCTGCCTCAAGGCGTCTGCTACCTGCGCTTGAGACAAGCGACAATGCCATACACTAAAGCCTTCTTCCCCCCGCCATCTGGCGAATGATCGTGTTGGCGGTTGTCCAGTACCTGTCTACTGTACCAGCACTATGTCTATCAGCTGGCACCCATTGGGCTCAAGGCAGCGAGATGCTGCAGTCATGCCCCGGGTGCAGACACTCCGCTACAACAACACAACGCCACTATGTCTATCAGCTGGCAGCCATTGGGCTCAAGAAGGCAGCGAGATGCTGCAGTCATGCCCCGGGTGCAGAGACACTCCGCTACAACAACACAACGGCACTATGTCAATCAGCTGGCAGCTATTGGGGTCAAGGCAGCGAGATGCTGCAGTCATGCCCCGGGTGCAAAGACACTCCGCTACAACAACACAACGGCACTATGTCTATCAGCTGGCAGCCATTGGGCTCAAGGCAGCGAGATGCTGCAGTCATGCCCCGGGTGCAAAGACACTCCGCTACAACAACACAACGGCACTATGTCTATCAGCTGGCAGCCATTGGGCTCAAGGCAGCGAGATGCTGCAGTCATGCCCCGGGTGCAGAGACACTCCGCTACAACAACACAACGGCACTATGTCTATCAGCTGGCAGCTATTGGGGTCAAGGCAGCGAGATGCTGCAGTCATACCCCGGGTGCAAAGACACTCCGCTACAACAACACAACGCCACTATGTCTATCAGCTGGCAGCCATTGGGCTCAAGACAGCAACAACACAACGGCACTATGTCTATCAGCTGGCAGCTATTGGGGTCAAGGCAGCGAGATGCTGCAGTCATGCCCCGGGTGCAAAGACACTCCGCTACAACAACACAACGCCACTATGTCTATCAGCTGGCAGCCATTGGGCTCAAGGAAGCGAGATGCTGCAGTCATGCCCCGGGTGCAAAGACACTCCGCTACAACAACACAACGGCACTATGTCTATCAGCTGGCAGCCATTGGGCTCAAGGCAGCGAGATGCTGCAGTCATGCCCCGGGTGCAGGGACACTCCGCTACAACAACACAACGGCACTATGTCTATCAGCTGGCAGCTATTGGGCTCAAGGCAGCGAGATGCTGCAGTCATGCCCCGGGTGCAAAGACAACTCCGCTACAACAACACAACGGCACTATGTCTATCAGCTGGCAGCTATTGGGCTCAAGGCAGCGAGACGCTGCAGTCATGCCCCGGGTGCAGAGACATTCCGCTACAACAACACAACGCCACTATGTCTATCAGCTGGCAGCCATTGGGCTCAAGGCAGCGAGATGCTGCAGTCATGCCCCGGGTGCAGAGACACTCCGCTACAACAACACAACGGCACTATGTCTTATCAGCTGGCAGCCATTGGGCTCAAGGCAGCGAGATGCTGCAGTCATGCCCCGGATGCAGAGACACTCCGCTACAACAACACAACGCTACTATGTCTATCAGCTGGCAGCCATCATTGGGCTCAAGGCAGCGAGATGCTGCAGTCATGCCCCGGGTGCAGAGACACTCCGCTACAACACAACGGCACTATGTCTATCAGCTGGCAGCCATTGGGCTCAAGGCAGCGAGATGCTGCAGTCATGCCCCGGATGCAGAGACACTCCGCTACAACAACGCAACGGCACTATGTCTATCAGCTGGCAGCTATTGGGGTCAAGGCAGCGAGATGCTGCAGTCATGCCCCGGGTGCAGAGACACTCCGCTACAACACAACGGCACTATGTCTATCAGCTGGCAGCCATCATTGGGCTCAAGGCAGCGAGATGCTGCAGTCATGCCCCGGGTGCAAAGACACTCCGCTACAACAACACAACGCCACTATGTCTATCAGCTGGCAGCCATTGGGCTCAAGGCAGCGAGATGCTGCATTCATGCCCCGGGTGCAGAGACACTCCGCTACAACAACACAACGCCACTATGTCTATCAGCTGGCAGCCATTGGGCTCAAGGCAGCGAGATGCTGCAGTCATGCCCCGGGTGCATAGACACTCCGCTACAACAACACAACGCAACGGGCCACGATTTTCCACTCTTCCACGCCATTAACGTACAACAAAAAGAGGAAACCGCAATGCACGGGTACTACGCGTGTGTGGCAGACCCGTGTCTCTTCAAAGACCCGTCGTAATCGTTTCATTCGATTCATTTTCAGTCGAATTGAAAACGCAAACGCCGTACGGGCCGCATGTAAAAACGCGCCAGTAAAATGGTGATTATTGTTGTTACGAGTGCGTGTAGAGGGCGCGGCCCCAATTCGTGGGCGCCACACGTCCGCCACATTAAGATGTCGTTGATTGTGCGAATTCGTGAGGCGGGCGCGGGAACACGGCCAAACGCGTTCACTGTTGGCAAACGTTCTACTGTTGACGTCCGGTGCGCACAAAAAATTGTATACAAATTCCGGCGACGTGTCCCGAAAACGCATTGCGGTGATTGTAGTTTGCGAATTCCTTAGAAGAAAGTGAAACTTTTCACGAATTATATAGTACTTTCAGCCGCATTATATGTAAATTTTATTTAAACACCATAAAAATTACAATTCGTCAATTCGTTACAAAATTATAAAACCAAATATTGTCCATGTTTAATGGACATTTTTCCTTCTGTTTAATGACTAGAATCGTTTCCCTAAATTTGGCACCGTCCTTTGTAAATGTAAACATTCTGTGTATGTATGGTGTCATATTTTCTAAGTTGCAAGCCGAGACATATGACACCTGTTGAAGTTGGGGACGGGGATATGGGGGAGGTATGAGACATTTATCGAAACAATGGTGAAAATATATATTCTTTTAGTGGAGGTTATATTTGGCGTCAATTATTAACAAGGTGATTTGAAACTCGGTATGGAAAATCAGGTATATTAGTGCTATAAATGTATAAAACTTCATTCAACTATGTCCATTATTTTTTAAATAACATTATAATTTGTTTAAAATCACTGTTGCTAACTTTGCCAGATATCGGGAATTAAACTAATTTACTATATTCATTTTGGCCAATTGATTACAAGGAAAAGTTCACCATTATCATCATCAAGTGTTTAAGGTTTAGGGATATTCTCCCGTTCTGCCTCATGTTTCTCGCCACCTATTTGTAAACAGTAAACAGGTTTACGAAACACTGTGTTTAATAGAGTTTGTAAGGCTTTCTCGGCCAGTGGCCAACAAAGTTGGCAACATTATTACTTCCATGTTCCTTAAGGAAATGGCAGTACTGTATGGTGATGGCAACAAAAATCGTGTTCGAGATTATTACAGATTCTGATTGTACTACGCTCAAAACATGAAAAAAAGTCATTTTTCGAAAAGTGTCTGTGTGTCTTAGATTTTTTTCTATGGCAAACGATAACAGCCGCAAATTCAAACAGAATCAAAAAATTTTTTGCATACAGCCCTTACCTGTAGAGTACTCAAGACTTATTGTTTTTGGTGAAAATCGATTAAGGGAAAGGGGTAGTTTACCTGCAACGTTTTTGTTTAAATCAAGGGTAATGTTTTTCTATGGAAAACGATAACAGCCACAAATTCAAACAGAAACAAATAATTTTTTGCACACATCCCTTATGTGTAGAGTACTCAAGACCTATTATTTTTGGTGAAGATCGGTTAAGGGAAAGGGGTAGTTTACCAGCAACGTTTTGTGTTTTAACAAGGCTATTTTCTATGGCAAACGATAACAGCCGCAAATTCAAACAATCAAATAATGTTTTGCATGCAGCACTGAATTGTAGAGTTCTCAATATCTGTTGGTGTTGGTGAAGATCGGTTAAGGGAAAGGGGTAGTTTACCAGCAACATTTTATGTTTTAACAAGGGTAATTTTTTCTATGACGAACGATAACTGCCGTAAATTCAAACAGAATCAACTACTTTTTGCATTCCTTTTTGAATGATAGAGATCTCAAGGTCTGTTGATTTTGTTGAAGATCGGTTAAGGGAAAGGGGTAGTTTACCAGCAACGTTTTAAATTCAAAGAGCATCAAATATTTTATTTTTTTGCATACAGTCCTCAATTGTAAAGATGTGAAGGCCTGTTAATTTTGGTGAAGATCGGTGAAGGGAAAGGGGTAGTTTACCTGCCACTTTTCATGTTTTAGCAAGAGTAATTGTTTCTATGACGAACGATAACTGCCGTAAATTCAAACAGAATCAACTACTTTTTTGCATTCCTTTTTGAATTATAGAGATCTCAAGGTCTGTTGATTTTGTTGAAGATCGGTTAAGGGAAAGGGGTAGTTTACCTGCAACATTTTATGTTGTAACAAGAGAAATGTTTTCAAGACGAACGATAACTGACGCACATTCAAACGGAATCAAATATTTTGTTGCATACATCCCTGAATTGTAGAGTACTGAAGGCGTATTGATTTTTGTGACGATCAGGTTAGAGAAAGGGGTAGTTTACCTGCAACGTTTTATGCTTTAACAAGAGTAAAGTACTCAGTTTTGAAAAACAAAGTATCCTGATAAGAAGTTCATAATAATCTACTGTAGAAACGTAGATGAAATATCTATAAATGAAGAGGCAAGTTGAACGGGGTGGGGGTAATTTTCTATTAATGAAAATTATTGTTGAAGAGTGAGGGGAGAATTTTTTATGTGTACTACGTTATCGGCAACAAAGAAGTAGTTTTTTGTTAAAATTTCTTCCCGGGCTGTTTAGCCGTAGCCGAATGTTTGCTGCAAAACCAGACGTTTCGTCAATGCCATCGACTGCCATCATCAGTGAAAATCGAGTGCGAAAACGTGAGGTGGTATACGTTAGTGGCCACAGTATTGTGGTTAATGCTGAAGCAATAAGTAGAAAGACGTAGTTTCTATGGAAATATTTTATTTCTAATTTGATTTTAAATATAAATCTTAGAACATGGAAGTCATGTATGGTTCTCCATGCCGATATTTTGCCTGGTTCGTAGGCCGTAGTCTATCATTTTCGTTTACAGACGTTTAGGCGCCCCACCATCGGAGGTCATATTCAGTATCACGGTGTCCGGTAATTCACCCCAGCGAAGAGGTAGAGAGTGGGATGAATTGGAGGACATCGTGACAGTTGCTTTCAGCACTGAAGATGGCTTCCGACAGTGTAGCCGAAACGTCTGTAAACAGAAACGATAGACCACGGCCTAACAACCAGGCAAATAATGTTGTATAGCGGTCACAGTAGCTAGGCCATCAGGCTGACAGTGCCGAAGGTTATATGAACGAACTGTACTCATTATTCATTCTATTTCTTTTATGAATTTGCTAACTGCTATAATTTTTATTGTTCGACTAAGCTTTTCGTCATCACTGACATCTTCAGGTCTTAAACAACCTATTATTTATTAAACAACCATTATTCATTCGTTGAACTATTTATTATCGATTCTTATCTGTTTATTCCTTTACACAGTAGAGTGAGCTCGTCTTGTCAAGTTGAGAACCAGGTTATTCGGTACAAAGCGGAAAAGGAAATGACCGCGCGCTGGAGACAGACAGACGGTAAACAAGCGGACGGAGTACATCAAAAGGACGACGGAGTACGTTTCGCTCGGCTCGTGTCCGTTAGCGACGCGTTGCCTGTGTTTACGTACGTTTGCCGTTTGTCTCGCTGCGCTCAGTGTTTGTGTTATACACACTCAGTCACTCGCTTTAATGTGATACAAATTATACGGACGGACTTGGTGTAGAAATGTGTTTCGTAACGCGCCGAGTCGGACAACTCGGCCTGTTCTTCATTAGCCGTCAGTTTGTGTAAACTGTTTCCTGGAACGGCCGCGGCATTGGATCAGATACAAAGTCTGCCACTAACATTAGGACACTGAAGTATATTGTGCAGTTTGCCTGTCAACGATCAGTTCTACTAGTTTTTGCTTAATTCAATGACGAATTGACTTTTTTTTCTGTCATTTTCGTTTTATAAGAATTCCGTGTGTAGATGGTGATCAGGGGTTGTACGCAGAAGCGCTAAAGGGCTTGGCCGGGTCTACTAGAAGGCCAGAATATTAAACGTGGCAACGTTGCGTCTGAGGCCTATAAGGATAGTATAATAAAATAGCTAAAGTGAACATGTTATATTTTTGTATTAATTTCATTAAAATCATGAGTAGGCCTATTTATAGCTAAATCTAAATTATAGGTGTGTGCGCACTTAGTACTATACGTTTAAGTTGAAATTAGTGAATTACTGTTAAAGGCCTAATGAATTAATTTTGTTCGAATTATTGAATTCGTATCATATGAATGAGTTAATTATATTTCTTAAATAATATAACAGTATTTTACTAATAATCTTTTAATTAGTAAAAAAAATAATTAAGAATTATAAAACTGCTGTTAACCGGCAATTAAAAATGACTCGATTTGATTATTGAAATACATAAAATAAGAGGTCGTTTAGTCGGCCTGAAATATCACCTGGTTCCAGTGTTGCCACGTTTAATATTCCGGCCCTCTACTAGAGCCGGCCAAGCCCGTGACTCGTCGACCGCTATTGCACCTCGTCCCGAACTTCTTATAGAGCTCCCGTCGCGTCGCAGGGACCAAAGGACTCTCAGTATTCTATATTTGGCCTGCTACCGGCCGTAATTAGACGTGTTCACTTTGAGCGTGACGGACGAGGCCGGGTCCAAGATTCAGCTGCCGCACAGAAGGGTTTTGACCGAAGGCGCTTATGAGGGGGGGGATTGCCCTGGAAGCGGTCACAGCGGCTGCAAAACTTCCTGGAAAGTGTTCGTATGGGGGCGTTCAGGGAACGAACATGTAGAGATTCTCGGATGGTCTGGTCCGAAGTAGGATAGTGGGCTTTGCAGGCCCAACGCAATCCTCGGTCCAAAAGGAACTGAAGCTTTCGCTTATCGGTCTTAACCAAGTAGCTCCACACGGGGATCGCGTAGGTAACCATCGGCACCACACACGTGGTGACCATAAGTTTCCCTGACGGCGGGTCATCGATTTCTGCAAAGCAGAGGTCGGAGCCGATATGGATGACTGGCAGTTTTGCGGACCGCTTTCTCGAAATGTGTCCGCCAGGTGAGACGTCGATCGAGGTACTTCACACCGGGAGACGAAGGCAGAGGGAATATCGCCTATCTGTAGTCTGTCGGCCGCGTGTAGAGATATGCAATCAGTGTGTGGCGTACGATGAGTGTGCATCACGTTGTAAACAGGAGTGGACAGAAACCAAAACACCTTGGCCAAGAGGGACATCGACAAAAGAAAAACGGGCAGGACAAGAGGCCTACAAATGGTACCCCATTAATTTCCTGCCGTATATCTGAATTTCTTCTACGATCTTGGAGCGTATGCCCTGTCACGTGCCTGGGATTCCGTTAAAGTCCAATTCTCAGACCCATAGAGAGAGCCTTCACCTTGTATAACTTCAAGCATTACTCATCGTTCGTATCGTTCCGCGTATATCGTTGAACGTATGTAGGTTATACACCACGTCATTTTTTGTAATATAACACACATATATTAGATTGTTTGTAATATACCCCAGATATTCAAAATTTTTGACTCATCTACCACCAATAACAATTTTTGCTCATATGACATCAGCCCAATGAAAAACCATCACATTTATCTTCAGTGTGGAGATGTGTAATCCGAAGTTCTTGCAGATTCGACCCAACGAGTGTACAGCCACCTGCAAGCCGCTTTCCGAGTTCGACAGAATAGCCTGGTCATCAGCAAACCACAACGTGTATAGTGCAGAGTTACCAATCAGAGAATGCTCCGAAAGTTTCATCTGCCAATTGTGTATGAAATCGTTTAAATTAAAAAGAGAAGGTGACAACGGGTACGCTTGTCGTACTCCACAATTGATCAGGGCCGCACTAGGAGTTATGCTCCGTCTTCGTGTCTCAATTAAAGTTTTGTTTTCCACACAAAGACAAATGGCTGTAATGAGATGTTGCGGGATCCCTTTCTTTGTCATTATTGCTCACAGCCTGCCTGTATCAAATACAAGTCGATGAAAGCTATGTATTTTAGGCAAACGATATTCTCTATGTTCTTCAGTGACCCGAGCGAAAGTGAGGATGCAGTTAACATTTTTATCGCTTTTTCAGTTATTAACGCTGTTTTGCAACTACCCAATGCTTTCCGTGACTACTAGCCAGGACGGCGGACTGACCAGGTCGGCGATCGCCGAGGGCCCCGGCCCCCGAGGAGGCTCAGGGGGCCCCCGAGCCATGAAAATTTTATTTCGAGAAAAAACGAGAAATATATATAGGCCTATATATATACA
Organism: Magicicada septendecula; assembly: GCA_034769895.1. NCBI lineage: Eukaryota > Metazoa > Arthropoda > Insecta > Hemiptera > Cicadidae > Magicicada > Magicicada septendecula. The sequence goes on from CM068371.1 coordinate 8,679,113, forward strand.
CGTATATATATCAGGAAGATATACACGCTGAAGATGGGAACACAAGGCTTCCCGAAACATGTTTCAAATAAGGAGAAAACATGTTGAGGTAAAGTCATTATAAAATATATATATATTTACCGGTATTAAAACATTTTCTCGTCTAAATATTGTTGGAAATAAATCTTCAGGATTTACTTTGGTCAGATTGGAAGTGATCACTTCTCATCCTTATTTATATACAGCCTATTTAGTATTTACTAATGGAGGAAAGCGAAGGAGGTTACTGTAGAGGCGCGCCGCGTAGCAACTGACAGATGCGACGAGTAGTAGGCTATTGTCATTTTTGTTTGAATATCATTGCAGCATTCAGGGCTGCGGGGCCCGAAGTCCTAGGAGGGCCTCAGGGCCTTATGTCAAGATTCAAAAAGGGGCCCATGGCATAAACTTGCAGGATGGCCCGGTTAAAAAAAGTTACGCTACTGGGGTTATGGATTGGTGGGACGGTGTGACAATGGACCGGGCGCCGAGCTCATGGGGGCTTCTCCGCCGTAATACACTGTGGAATATTTTTAATTGGGATTTTATGTAGATTTGTAGGGTATAAATGTTCTTTACAGTAGAAACAAAAAATTAACTCTAAGTAAACGGAAAACAACATCAACGTAGAGAACATGTATAGTGGGCCTAATGTTATTAAAGGTCTGTTATTTACTTTGACGACTAACCCCGTCGTAGCTGCAGGGGTGCCCTTTGACTGCTTCCAACCGAGGGCCCCCAGGATAGTGGTGACTGTGTATCAGCATGATAACTTAACTATCTCATGTGCCTGACGTATCCACACTTCCGGAGATTTTTATATGGAGTCTGAAGATGAAGAAGAAGAGAAGGGAAGAGACGGGTTACGTTTTTGAAATGAAAACAAACTGACGGTAATAAAGTATCCCTTTATGTAGAGAAAAAACTCACGTTTTAATTAAAGAATCGCGTGAAGAACGAGATATGAAAATGGTTTTTATTCAAATCAGCTGTTGTACGTCTTGGTGACGTTAATTGCCGTTTTGCGTAGTACGAGCGAGTGATCATTTAAAATATTTGTTGTGTTTACAAAGTGTAATTGAGTCGAGAGAGGCGCACAGCAATTATGATGTCGTCGTATTTTACGAGAATAGCGCGCGGCACTCGTGTGTCGGCGGCAAACATGCATTTTGGAGTCGCGCTTCCGAGCCCCGAGCCCCTCCCACAATAACAGTATCGTCGCGACCTCTATGGGCGACCTTTACTGTACCACAAACAATACGTATAGTACTGTACACGGATCGGATCGAACGCTGCGCAAGAGATGAGAGAGTGTGTAGTGGGGGGGGGGGGGTAAGAGATGCACAAAGAGAAGGAAATTAATTAATTGCGCGTGTTTTCTTTAATAGTTTCTCTGATACGCGGAAAATTACAGTAGTTCGTTACGTTTTTTATGCAGTCGTTAGCTCACGGATTGCGTAATTGTAAAACGATTGGTTCTAAATCAGTTTGTAACGCTGTAATGAGATTTTAACGCTAGTTACACAATCCGTGAATCCTTTAATGCAAATTGAGTACATAAGCGATAGAGAAATTGTTGGTTATCGTATCTTCATCGTCGCTACGTGGCTTACCTGTTCCGTATTCGAAAAACTGGCCATTTTGATTTTACGTCTGTACATACCATATTTCTTTTCCTTTGTATTCGACAGCTTGCGTAGGTAGTGTTTCGTTAGCCATTCTTTCTATCTTCTGCTTCTTCAGTGGCGCGACAACCCATTACTGAGTCAAGGCCTCCTTTTTTTAGGTTTCTGCACATAAAAGAGTTTCACAGATGGGATGTGTGAATTCTCCGATCCAACCCACAGCCTGGAGGAACAGGAACTTTGATTTCGGGGGGGGGGATGCTCTTCCCCTAGAGAGTTAATTTCACCTCAGCTGACGAGCTCTCGCTGCCCGGTCGCAGTAGCCTGACTGCCTCAGCCCATGTGTGCAGCGGTTGGGCTACTATAGCCTCCTCCGCCTCCACACTAGATGCACACCCTGCTGCCTATGTGCACCTTCCTGCCCGGCCAGAACCCAGGATACCCACAGGCTGCCCTGACAGAACCCCCATCTCTCGTTTGCTTACCGATCCACTCCGCCGAAGGGATTGGTTACCACAACCTTGGAGTGGATTGCTCGCCGTAACAGGGTCCACCGACGTGTAGGTGACAGTGGAGTTGAGGTGGAGAGGCTGGTGCATTTCTCTTCTATGAAAGCATATGTTCGCGTCACACCCCCTTTTGACCCCAGTCATTCTTTCTATGACCACTTGAATTCGTCATTTTGCCTGTTCAGTTGGATCCGTACATTATTATTTGCCTGTTCAGGTTGATTTACTTCAACATTATTCTTTCCTCAACTGGCGTTACAACACAGCGTGGATTTTAGCCTCGTCAACGATTTTTCTTTATTCAGACCTTCACCTTGCATAGTCTTCTCCTCTTCTTATCCACATATTCCTCAGATCCTCCTCAGCATCCTCTCGATCCATCTCTATTCCTTGGCCTTTCTCTTGATCTCCTACCAACTGATCTCCATTCAGCTCACACATTACACAGTCTTCTCAATCTTCTTATCCCCATTTCCACAGATCCTCCTCAGCATCCTCGGTGCATCTCTTTTTCTTGGTCTTCCTACCTACTAGTCTCCATTCTATAATTTTTCTAAGAATTCTGTGTTGTTTCAGTCAGGATAACCTTCTACTCTTTATAAACCTTAGTATGTCAGCAGCGAGTATTAGATTATTTATTTTGTAGTTCCTTCGTATTCTCCATGAGGCGTCGTTATATTGCACTGGTTAAAAAATTTTCTTAGTATTTTTCGTTCTAATATTCTTAGATAGGCCTACTCATGGCCGGGATGCATAGGCACTTGCCCCCCAATATCTATCAAATCAATTAGAAATCAGTGAGCCGTAGCTTTGTGCAGTATTTGACATGGCATTGGAAGGCTTTTCAAATCTACTTTTCTTGGGTAGTTTAACTTATTCAAACTTCCCTATATGTAATGTTAAGTTAAACACTTGCTAAAATAAAGAACTTCCCCGGGAATTATCATATCCAATGCCGGATTAACCATCTTGGGGATCCTTAGGCAGTAGGCAGTAGAAAAAACGAGGCCCATTCCAGATTATTTAATTTTTTCATATTTGTTTGCGTTCGTGTGTTTACACAAGTGTGTGTGTGTTTTGGAGGGCTAGCAAAAAATATAACCTCCGAATGGGTAGATAGATGAGCATAAAGGTGGACTAGAGAGCCTATCTTTCTGCCCGTTACAGGTTAGAATTGTCTCCAGTGTGTCTTTATGGGATAATGCCAACGGCTCCACCCGAACACACACTGCCATCAATAATTCCTGCCCTTTCTAGTCCATTATTCAATGAAGAACGCCTTCACCTCGGTTCGCTATAAAAAAAAAGGTCGCCGTCGTCGATTCCTGTGCGCCCGAAGATCCCCCCCCCAATCATGAAGCTGGAATCCCGCCCATGGGCCTACTGTTGGTCTTTTTGTGTTAACACCAAGGCACCAAGGTTTCAGGTTTCATCCAGACTTCCAGATATGCAGGTAATGTTCCCGATTATTTGAACATTATGTTAGTTTGGAATTGTCCCAGCTAATTGTACCTTAGAGCGAGTTAAAATACTTGATAGGCCTACGCCTGCTATCTTGTAGCCTTATGGCATAATATGGATTTTGTTATGGAATTTTATCTCCTACATAGAAAGCTGTCACCGCTGTTTCAGAGGTGTTTTAGTGATTCTGCAGGCTTCTGAATCACTGCGGTTATAACACCTAACGTTATCCATTTAAATGGTGCACAATCCCGTTGACCTTCACGTAGAGCCAGCTGTCGTTCACGCCGAATGAAGCTTTATTTTCACTCTCTTCTCTCTTCACTTTATTTGTATTATGTTCGTGATCTTCTTCAATTTCTCGTTCCCTCAATATAGTCTCTGACTTTCTTCTATCCAGGTGCTAGGTGGTCTTCCTCCTTTCCTTCTTCCTGGTGGGGAGGGAAAACTTGATGGCGATACAGTTTATTCATTACAGTTTGCTGATGACCAATTACGTTTGGCTCAAGATTTTGAAGACAGAATACATGACTAGAAAATTGATAGAGGAATATCAGAAATGGGGACTAAAGATAAATATGAATTAAACAAAATACATGGCAATAGGTGACCTTCATCAAGACTTGATACTGGAGGAAGACATGGTGGGGAAGTTTTCATATACTGTGGAATACAAGTATTTAGGGGGTGAATAGTACGGCCAATGGGAAGCAAGACAAAGAAATACAATCCAGAATTAATTTGGGAAAGATGGCTATATCTACATTAAATGGAATCCTGTGGGATAAGCAAATTACAGCAGAAACTAAAACCAAAATATTTAAAACCATTGTTAGAAGTATCATGACTGAAGTACGGTTCAGAAGTTTGTACTGCTAATAAACACACAAGAACAAAATTAATGACAGTATAGGTGGACTTTTGGAGACGTTAGGCAAGCGTATCCAGACGTGAGAAAATTATAAATGAAGTCATTAAGGACAGAATGAATGTGAAAAATTCAATTGTTGATTTTATCCAAACAAAAAATTACAATGGTATGGGCACACGAAAAAAATGGCACAAGAAAGATTGCCAAGGAGAGTTATGTAATGGACCCCACCAGGAAGGAGGAAAAGATGAAGCCCACCTGTCACCTGGATAGAAGAAATTCAGACTATATTGAGGGAACGAGAAATTGAAGAAGATCTTTGGATGGACAAACAGCAGTGGAAGATGAGAATTCAATCACTACTGTAATTTTTAGTGCCGGAAAATGTGTAAACATTGTGCGACCGGAATAATAATAATTTGTATTATGTACGAGGAGCGGATAACACCGTTATGGTACAAGTCATGGAGTAAGTACATGTAGCAGTGGCGGCTGGTGGTTGCAGTAGTTGTTGAGTTGGTGGGGGAGAGAGTAAAAGGGCACATTAAACAGGACGCAGACCAACATATTATAGCCTATCTGCATCATACATAGTGCTGTTGTATGGAAAAAATAGAAAGTTACTGTTTTCCCCCAAAAGAGAGCTGCAAATGATAATGGAATGATTCTATCAGTATGTTTACCTATGCCAGATTCCATGTTCCCACGTACTCATGATTGATTGCTACAAGCATCACTAACTTTGCAGTAATCAAATACTAAATATGCAGAGAAAAGAGAAAGATAAACAGAATTATGCTTTTTGTACCTATAAAATAATACACTGATTTGAAAGCGATCCTCGTGTTTACGAGAAATAAAAAGTAAGAACAGTAAATTATTTTGCTAGTTACAGCAAAATACAGGCTAGTTATTTTTAAATGACTCATTTGAGCTATAAGAACCGATTTTCCCTGCATATAAACTGCAAGGCACATAAATTCAACTACATAAAACATTACTTGAAAACTCTACTCTAAAAGAGAAGTGAGTGGAATACTGCCTGCTTTCATTTACGAACAACAAGAAAAATAAATCAGTATAAAATATTAAAAATTTTACAAATCTTTCAATTTTTATTTTTGATTGACACGTAATTATCACAATCACAGTTATACAAAATTATAACTATAATTTTATAACCTCAAAAACAACGAGTTCACGCCGCGCCACATTTGAATTGTACGTGAACATTGCCGCATAGAATCTAAAACGTTTTCCGTTGAAATTTATGACACTTTTAACTGCTTAATGATTTCGTATATTATTTTATAGTTTAGTTATTCTATATTGGTGGTTGTGCAACGCTGCAGCCATAACACCAGCCGCCACTGATTATAGGCCTACGCTGTGTACAAGTCTTGGTACCAAGCAAAAGTCAGTGGTCATTTGCGATTAAGATTGGTAACTTACCCAGTTTTCGTTTAATTGCGACCTACGAGATATCATATACACATATCGATCTACAACATTTCGTATTTACTGGTCTTGGCACCAACTCCACCCTTCAGATATATGTTTGTGTACAAATTTTATAACAGAGATGCGGTTTTTCCCAGTGATCAACTTTGACTTCGGTCCAAGATGGCATGTGCGCGTTTGCAAAACTTCTTGACCTCAACATATTTAACCCATATAAACATGTTTGTGACCTTTCTGTTGCAAGTGTAAAGCTATTTGAAATGTAAACACATAACACAGTAATTAACATAGTCTATTTTCCGCCAGCCGTGTTTGATAGTCACTTCTAAATTAGATACCGTCGTTATTGCAATATGCTAAAAACGTTTTGTAAAGAAAGAATTAACATATATTACTTTACGTCAACTCGTGAAATTAGAGCAAGAATTGATATAGCGAAAGAGGCATTTAATGGAAAGAAAAGACTGCTGTGTGGCAAAATTAATAAGAATTTAAGAAAATGGTTGGCCAAATGTTATGTGTGGAGCATTGCTTTATATGGTGCAAAGACATGGACACTGAGGAAAGAGGATGAGAAAAGATTAGAAGCATTTGAGATGTGGGTTTGGCGAGCAATGAAAAAAGTGAGGTGGGTTGATAAAGTAAGGAATGATGAAGTTTTAAGAAGAATAGGGGAAGAGAGAAGAATCCTGAAGGCAATAGAAAATAGGAAAAAGAAATGATTAGGCCATTGTTTAAGAAGAGACTGCTTGCTTACAACTGCCATGGAGGGTGTCATTGAAGGTGAAAAAAGAAGAGGGCGTATGATTAGGCCATTGTTTAAGAAGAGACTGCTTTCTTACAACTTCCATGGAGGGCGTAGACGAATGAAGTTAATAGATAGAATTAAAATCAGAGGGTGTTACGAAGAAACGAAAGGACTGCCATGCGATAGGACAGCTTGGAGAGCTCTTACCATTTGAAGACCTGCCTTAGGGCAGAACCCCAAATAATTAACTTTACGTCTGCGTATTACAAAGTTCCCTGTCTGTCTGTCTGTTTGTTCGGGCTAATCTGAACAACCACTATACGAAATGAATAAGGTTTTCAACCCACTAATAGAAATTTCATCGTGGAAAATTGTGATGTCCGAAACATTGGTCGAGTGATTAGCAAACATTTTGAGTCGCGTAGGGAGCACCTTTTAGCAAAGAATTTCGTCGTGGAAAATTGTGATGTCCGAAACATTGGTCGAGTGATAAGCAAACATTTGAGTCGCGTAGGGAGCACCTTTTAGCAGAGAATTTCGTCGTGGAAAATTGTGATGTCCGAAACATTGGTCGAGTGATTAGCAAACATTTTGAGTCGCGTAGGGAGCACCTTTTAGCAGAGAATTTCATCGTGGAAAATTGTGATGTCCGAAACATTGGTCGAGTGATTAGCAAACATTTTGAGTCGCGTAGCAGAGAATTTCGTCGTGGAACACATGTCAAGAGAGAAACCCATGACGCAGCACTAATTTTCGCTTAGACCATAATAATGATTTTCGCTTTCGTCATATGGTAATGAAATATGACGATAGAGACGGTCTGTCGCTCACCTCTAGAGTAATCTATAGGGCCTATGTGAGGAATATTAGAAATACATAACAAACGAAAACAACATTTATATCGATACAGAAATTTGAGACATTATTTATTTATAGTTAAATTTTGTAAATGTAAATTTTTAATGCCACATTTTAAAAGCCCCCCCCCCCCGTGTGGCTTTAATCTCGGCAAAGTTATCCATAACTTCCTCTAAGTACAGCTTCCTAGAGATACACCGCTCGATGGATAGAACTACTAAATCGTCCAATCTTTCCTGGCCCACATTGCTTCTCAGACAATTTTCTATAAGTCAAAGTTTTGAAAATGAACGCTCCGCACTGGCAGTTTTCAATATTTCTTTTTTCGTTTAACGAGTAGTTTGCAAGAAGTAGTAATTAAAATTTAAAGAAAAACAGAATAACGTAATGTTACGGATTTGATTAGGAGTGACCCAAAACTTTGTTCATACACTGTATGTATTCCATGTTAGTATTGTTTAAAATTACAATTATTTGTGACGTCAGCTGGTCAGGACGGGACGGAAACACGCCTTTATGTGTGACCTCCGTCTTCCGCGCCGTGCGTCTGTCTCCCATCGCGACTTTTATTACTGTCCGCAACAGCTGGTCGCAGTTTTTTACTGTCGATACTTCGTCATGTACATAAATGCGTTCGCTGATTCGTCAGACTGCAGAATAGCAACCGCGTGAAAGTTCAATAACCCCGCGCGCGCATGTGTGTGTGTTGAGAACGTGTCAACACCTGGGAACAGAGGTAGTGAGTTTCGGTTTCGACAGAGTGGCCCCCTTCGTTCATCCTGTTTATTTTTTACCGCCACACTTCCCTCGCTCGCGTTTGCCGCGGATTCGTCGCCCCTTGCACCTACCTATCTTTGTACATAGGACGGGTTAGCATTGGCAGCTGTTTACATCAAATAGTTCTCTTTAATGTAGAGTTATAATATTATTGTCATTACCACGTAGGCCTGTACAGGAAATAAATTCCTGTCTCATGAGGAAATTAATTCTTTAAAAAGTGTATTACATATTTGTATTTATTTATTTATTTATTTGCAGTTTAAACAAGTAAATTGACATCAAACCTAAAAAAGTGTGTTTTTCTACACCAAGTTTTTGAAATTTACAAAACGTTTCTAGAAAACTACCAAAGGTACAATTCTGGGAAACTCCTTTTATAATTTTTCATGTTAAAATCGTTATGAAACCATTAAATCTGTCCTGTAATTCAAGTTCCGACGATTTCAACAGGGTTTAATTGTAGTCTTGGAGGAGCAATCAAGGTGAAATTTTTCCCAAACCATCAATAAAAAACGAAGCATTTTCGGGCCTATGTTTATATGAAATTTCTTCTTTATTTCAACCTGTAGAATTCATTCCCATTCCTTAAGGGACAGCCTGGATATAAATCATAATATTGCTACCCCATTGCAGAACGTTCTACGCGTTTCTCGGTTATCCCAGCAGAGCCCAGCTGTAATGTTGTGTGGGTACGTGACACTTAACATGCGCCAACGAGGCTATTCCAGACCATACCGGTCCGGGCTCACTGTGTTCAAGGCCGCAATCAATTACGCTGTAGAGTTTTCGAGTAGCGTTGACGCGTATTACGGATTATTCTGGAATCTCAGCGGGGTATAAATATAAGCATTCAGCGACACTTAGTTTCAGTTTAAGTGACGATTTATTCAAGTGAGGTTCGAAATATTGTGGCGAAGTGTTATTGTTGTGCGAGACTCTATTAGTTGACATTATTATTGCATGTGGACAAATTTTGCTCGGATTATTGTAGAATTTGATTATACCCTGTATTTGTGATTAATTAAAGCTGGTGATTAGTGACTTCATTGGTGTCTTGTATTTTGTTTTCCACTGAACCATACGACAACCAAGGAGGCCGACGTAACAATATACACAGTTTGCGTACAGTTATATTTGCTGTTTAACTTTGATTAAGAGTTGTTATTTTGTGCTAATTTAAACCGCCTCCTGGCTTTAGTTGTTCGAGAATATATTCGGTCTAGAGTCGCACTGTGCAGTGACGTAATACGCACGCAATGTGTGCGAGAACAGAACGGATTACATCATAGATGGGTGTCAGTGACATCATATTTCGTGGGCACTTTTAGACTGAAGTGTTTAGGATTTGTTACTGCATTTTATTATTGAGTGACGTCATATCGTCAGTACTTATCGTGTATGCATCGAACGTGTGCGCGTGACGAAGCTTGTTTATAATTACCGTACGTAATTCTACGTGACTATAAAATTTAATTAGATGTGGACGGTGTTCAGAGTATTGGCGTGTCTTCAACGCTGGAGAAAAATTCGTTTAAAAAAAAGCGGCTACAAATGATCTTCACAACCGTGACAACATATTACTTCAACTTCAGTCCTCTTCCTCAATCTGTTATCAGAGAAGAACTTGAGATGTTTTACTGTTCTGCGATTGAAAATGTACATAATAGTGCGTGCGGTAGTACGCACCATGAGCTGAAGAACTCGCTCACTAGTTTGATAATACTTAATGAAGATACAATTTTTTTTACAAAAATATGAGGTTTCAGTTGATACGTGTCATACAACGTTGAAGAAAAGACAAGGAAGCAGACAAGGCTAGAATTTTATAAAACAATGGCAGTGCCTGTTTTACTATATGGATCTGACACATGCGTTCCTACAGAGAAGATTAAAAACCAGCTTTAAACTTCGGAAATGAAGTTTCTGAGAAGAATGAAGGGTCTGCACGAGACAGGATCGTTTGCGCAATTAGGATATTAGAGAAGAGGTACAGGTATTCTCCGTAAATGATAATGTCCAGACATATCGCAGGGAATGGTTACACCATCTGGACAGAATGGAGGATGGACGACTACCTAAGGTTGGGGTGCAATATAGACGCTTTGGTACAAGAGATGTAGGAAGACCGAGAGTGAGATGAAGAGATACTCTGTGAAGACGGAACAGGCAAAGCGCCTACACCGTGTGGTGAAGAAAAAGAAGACAGTTTTTTTTAAGTCAGCGCTTTTCCATGTTTTTGTCAACCCTTAAACATCACATTGGTTTATTCAAACAGTTTGAGACGCGAGTAATTTATAACAAGTATTTATAAAATGATATGGTAAGGATCTGAATTTTTAATTTAACCTGTGTAGAATGAGGAACAATCCAACCTTCAAGCTAGTCCTCCCCCCCGCAGAAGCAAATTCACCCCCCCCCCCCCCGGAGTAAGGCTCCTAGTTACGCGACTTCCACCGAAGCGTCTGCTAGTTTGAACAAACCTAGAAAATGACAAGAAAAACTAATGTACAAAGTGATAACTGTAAAGTCGTTCTTCTGTAATGCACGATAAAGCACGTGGCAGACAGTTTGACCCGTTCGGCAAAAACCGTCCACGACCCGTGACTGATGCGCGCACATAACACGAGATAACACGTTATAATTTACGGCAGTCCTGTCGCTGTGAATGTCAAACAAATTGTTTATCTCCCAGATGCTTTTAAACTGACCTTATTCTGTGCCAAATCGTTGTGTAGTTTGTACACTCGATTTCCACCCGTGGAGAAGACGACCACGATATGCGGACGGACGTAGAGAATTCTTGTTGTATCACGTGACTGAGACTATTAAACGCAAAAGGTATTTTTATTCTATAAATATTAATTAAAACTACAACCTCTGGAATTTTTTGTTACCTCGAAACGTATGCAGGCGGCTTACCAGTAAGAAAAGCAAGCACCCGATTCACAGTGGAGCCGCGCGCGCGCGCGCGTTCTCTACGCTTTTGTCGAAACATTTCGCAAATCGCAGACCAGTAGCGTGACCGTTGCCGGCGGCAACAGTAGCCTACTGGAAATAAGAGAAAATAATGTTAATTATGTCACAGAATAAATACTTTATTTATTGAATAATTTGATATCCGAACAGCGTTGGGAAACTTGAAGAAAACCGTAGCATTGTTTTCGAACTGCTGGGCGCTGCACGCTCTTGTGTTGCCGGCTTAGACATCGGCAGTGTTTTACTGCATACGGTCATTGACCTAGTAGTAATTGTTACTGTACAAACTGGGAAGGGGGGCACATTCGTCCACCCTATGTGTTGCCGCTGTATAAACCGGCAAAACGCTCAGTTAGCATCTATGTTCGTTTTCGTAACTGACGCGCAGCAGATGCTACGTACCTATTTGTGGTTTGTTCGTTTAGTCATGTGTTTCTCTGTTTGTCTTTATTGTTTTTGATTCGATTATTTGTGTTTTGATTTATTTTGTGTAAGTATAATGGAGCCTGATCCCGTTGAACCGGAACTCTCTTCTTCTCCCAGGGAATGATAGAAAATGCTGTAAAAAGAACACGTGGTACAAGAAAAAATCTCGAATTAATTTTTAGGTTAAGTTTTAGGTCTATCACAACCGGCATCAAGTGTTATGTACCCACGCCACGCCACTGATCGCAGGGATACCCTCAACAACTCATAAGAACTATACAAGGTCTATAAAACGGAACAAGAATAGCTGTTAAAAGTAATTGTAGTATATGCAACAAATATCTGTCAATCAGGGTGTTAGACAAGGATGCAGTATATCACCTACTCTTTTTAACTTTTATATTAACGATCTGGTAAGGAAATGCAAACATCTAGTGAAACCTTATCACGAGACAAGATATTTGAACATGCTGTTGTTTGCTGACGACTTGCTTGTACTTCAAAATAGACTAATTTAAGAATTTTACCTTATATAATCCACTAGGCGATCTCAGTTTTTCAAATACGACGTGTTTCAGGGACTAAATCCCCATCCTCAGGTACAGTAAAATGCTATTCCCCTAATACATAGGGGTCGTCGAAAAGATTAAAACGTTTATACACATAAACACCACACGCACAAAACTCACTATGAATAAATTAACATATATACATAAACATATGAAAACGTTATAAGTGACTCGGTGCACCGGTCGACCTCTGATCGTCAACTAACATGTATTCGCGCTTCACTGCTTATCTTCAACGCGGTATCATATAATTTATTGGATTTAAACATCAGCTGATCGTTGAGTAACTGTTCCTCATTTATTTTTGAGGCCCTGTATATTTCAAACTCTTCTAGGGCGTTCAGGAGATAACCTTTATTACATATGTGTATCGGCTCCATGTTTTCTTTGAATCCGGTGTAACTATGGTTTTCGTTTATGAGGTTGAGTGCGTAATTTGATGAGGTGGTTTGGGGATTCTTTTTTGGTAGGTGTTCTTTAAACCTCTCGATAAATTTTCTCCCCGTCTGTCCGATATAGAACTTATCGCACTCACTGCACTGGATTCTATACACTCCTGAACATTCCTCCGATGTTATTGGAGCACGTGGCTTAAGTATATTTTTTAGATTATTCATGGTCTTGAATGAGACATTTATACATAATTTTTTAAATTCATTTTTTATTACATTGGGGAGTAAGTTCGTATATACATGAAACATGTGGTATTTGAAAAACTGAGATCGCCTAGTGGATTATATAAGGTAAAATTCTTAAATTAATCATAATAGCGATCTGGAGACTGCACAAAATGTATCAAAATAGACAATCTGATTTGCGACAACGTGTTTTAAGCATCCTCAGGTTTGCAAACAATACAGTATGAAATCTCCAGTACAACAACAAAGGTAATGGGACTTCGGGGCAAGAAGGCAATAAGAACAAGATTCTATAACAGGTGAGTCACTTTAGTTATCTGGGAAATGATATTGCCTACGGTAGGAAATGAATTATGATATTGATGTTAAGTTAGGTAAGTTCCGGACGATCTGTGGGATAATCAATCGTATTTGTAGACTTAAAGCACGTTAGAGATACAAAAGTAAAGTTCTACAAAATTATGGCAGTCCCTGTACTGTACTATGGACAACAACCAAGAAACATGAAAGTAAAATAGAGGCTTCGGGAATGGAGTTCTTTAGAGGCGTTAAAAGGTGTTCTAAAGTTGACCATGTAAGGAATGAGCCCATAAGAGAAGAGTTACAGGTTTTTAACGTAAATGAAAAAAATTAAAGAACGCAAATAACGGTGGAAAGAACACTTGGAAAGAATGTCAGATTCTAGACTGGCCAAACAAGTCTGGAAATACAAACCTATAGGACACAGGTGTGTGGGTAGACCCAGGAAGAGGTGGCTGGAGGATTTTTGAAGGCGGAACAGGCAGCACCTTGCCAAATAACGTGATGTGTGAAGATGCTCATGATGGTGTTGATTTCACAATCAAATAAAATCTAAATCCCAGACTGTTCGTAGGCCTACGGTAACCCAAACAGTACTCTCGCATGACATCGTACAATGACAATTATTCCTCCGCTGACATGTTAACTGTGCAGTCCACTTATCAGGTTTATAAAAACGATACTTCACAAGCGGACGCCGACGAAAGAAAGGCGGTAGCTAACGATAATTGCGACCAATCTTGTTCAATTCGGCCACACAATAAATTAAATTATAACTACAAAGATTAGATTTCATTAAAACAATTGGCATAATCAGGGCTTCACATACGAGCCTACAACGGCGCTGACTACGAGAACGGAATGATTACATTAATGGTTCACCACTTAATCAATAAAAATATTTCCGCCGCTATGCTATATCTACCCCGTCGCTTACAACCCCAACCGACAAGTGAGTCACCGTCACTAATCATCCGAGTCACTGCTACTTAGAGTGAAGTAGTGCTCTGATCACCTTCGACATGAAAAGTTTGTTACCACACCACTGAGACATCAATCATGAGTCGCGCATTCGATCTCCTACGGCGTGATAAATTACACGGTGCATTGTGTGCGTTGCAAACTTTTACATCACAAACTAAGATAAATTATTATCGTTGTAACAGTTTTGGAAAAACAATTTTTTTTTCAATGTTGGTAAAACTACCATTATTAGAGTTTTAACACCTTTTCAACACAGAAAAGACGTAGAAAATTGCAAACGAACATTTGCCAGACTGCCCTGACAGAACCCCCCCTTTCTCATTTGCTTATCGATCCACTCCGCCGAAGCGATTGGTTACCACAACCTTGGAGTGGATTGCTCGGCGTAACAGGGTCCACCGACGTGTAGGTGAGAGTGGAGTTGGGGTGGAGAGGCTGGTGCATTTCTCTTCTGTGAAAGCATATGTTCGTGTCACAGCCCATTTGGACCCATATAAAAGAAAATTACGAGGACAAAATTTTCTCTTTGCGCCGACAAAACCTGGCCTTAGAAGAAGAAGAAGCTTATGTTTTCCATTAATTTAATGCATTTAAATGCACGTACGTCCAAACGACTATCTTAGGCTCGAAACAGACTAATATTACACGTAATATGGATACCACGCACACGGACAAAGACGGCGTGTTCACATTAACAGCTGAGTATGCCAGAGCTGTATTAAATCTTGTCTTCACTTTCCTCACGGTACGAGCTGAATTTCTATTAAATTTTGTGCACATCAACGTCAACAACAACAGAACATTTGCCAACTACAATGACAGACAGTTTGGCCGCGTTCCCGCTGCTGCTACTGTTGGCAACACTGGACCGAACGTACGCGTGCATATTTTTTGTATACATACAGCAATATCATTTTAATGGTCGTATACCGCGACGTGCATTGAGATGAAACCGCACCCGATGTTGGCGCCAGTCCGAATGTTTTATTGTCATCGTCAACAGTAAATGATATCTGCCGATTGGCAGGCCCTAATGTAGACCATTTGACCAAAAAAAAAGGGTTTTGTAGGCTAAAAGTTCGGACGCACGCATGCCAAGTTTTACGAATTTCATGCGTTTAAAAGTTATTGTGAGACATACTCGAAACGGAGAGATATGTCCAGTGGCGTACCTAAGCTATTTGGTACCCGGTGTGGAATTTAGATTTGTCACCTCCCCATAATGATACCCCCCTATAAACGGCCAAACATTATCATTTAAATGGTACTTATATTTGAGTAAGCTAATAACCGAATATAATGTCTTACGCATGAATATGAAATTTACGCTTGCTAGTAGTGAGAAGGGGTGTACTTTTGAGTACTTACGGTAAAAGGAGCGATGAGTGTTACTGATGTCAAGAAGAAGAAACACCGAAGACCACTTCTGAAATAGACTTTATACACAGTGGCGTATCTAGTATTTGGCTTTGCGGAAGGGGGGAGGGTCGGTTTCGGGTCGCCTTCATACAAAAGAAAAAGCAAGTTAAGACTAATCAACATTACTTTCTTTAATATGGCTGAAAAACGCATGATAACATCCTGAAATCAGTCACATTAAAATGAACGATAATAACACATTAAAAATACGAGTTATTGAAACATTGTTAAAAGATACTTATTGACTGAATCGACTTTCCTGTACTTCATATTTCAAACGTACACGCAAATGCTGTGTAATAAACCTGTTTTTGTATTTAAAAATCGGTATGGAGAACCATACATGACTTCCATGTTCTAAGATTTATATTTAAAATCATTTTTGAAATAAAATATTTCCATAGAAACTACTTCTTTCTTCAGCCTTAACCACAGTAGACTGTGGTCACTAACGTGTACCACCTCACGTTACCGCACTCGATTTTCACTGATGATGGCAGTCGATGGCACTGCCGAAACGTCTGGTTTTGCAGAAAACATTGGAGCACCACCAAACAGCCCGGGAAGGAATTTTAACAACAAACTACTTCTTTGTTGCCGATAACGTAGTACACATATAAAAAATTGTCCCGTCCCCCATCAACAATCATTTTCATCTATAGAAAATTACATCCTCCCCCTTCAACTACACTTTTCATTTATAGATATTTCATCTACCTTTCTACAGTGGATTATTATGACCTTTTTTCAGGATACTTTATTTATCAAAATTAAGTACTTTACTCTTGTTAAAATATAAAACGTTACAGGTAAACTACCCCTTTCCCTTAACCCATCTTTACCAAATTCAACAGGCTTTGAGTCCTCTACAACGCAGGTACACATGCAAAAAATTATTTGATTCTGTTTGAATTTGCGGCGGTTATCGTTCACTACAGAAAAAATTTCTACACACAGACACTTTTCGGAAAATGACTTTTCTTCATGTTTTGAGGGTAGTACAACAGAATCAGCCCTTATCTCGAACACTATTTTTTCCATCACCATACTTCCATTTCCTTATGGAATATGGAAGTAAAAAAGAGCTACACCTACACAGCCGTACCTACTACAACTAAGAGCCGTACACAGTGAAAAAATTATATAAAACAGCCTAAAAATTAAGAGATTAAGAAAATTCGTTAACTTTTTCAACCCTCTGTGGGGGGTGCGGTCCCGTTCATCCCCCCCACCGGTAAATACGCTCCTGAATATTCACTACCAAACGAATGGACAATCGAGGTTTAATGCAAGGTGATTAGCCAGGCAGATAGTTATGGTGAACGACTAACCTCAAGGAGAAAAGAAAGAAATGTAATAAGTTCGCGTTTAGCCTGCATACCCAAGTGAAATTTTTCTTCTTACACCCGTGCGTTCGGTTTTACGTTATGCAAAGAACGCGGAACAGTTGCACCGTAAGTGGGGTAAAAGAAAACAGGAGAGAATACTCACAAGAATACGTAAAGTCGATTTACATAAAGTCGTATAAATATCGGACGGAGATCAGAATAAATAAGTCATTATACGGTGACTCGTTACCGCGACCGGTAATGCAGAGTGACAGCGGCGGTCCGTATCGATTGTGGTCAGCTGCCAACAACACGGGCCGGTTAATTGAAACACCGGACAGTTGCTGATAAAAATGGATCGGAATAAATAATTGTGGGTGGGAGCGTAACGAGCGCTGTTGCAGATAACGTTTACCACAGCCTAATTGACGTATGCAAAAACGTCTCCGTACACGGACACTGATCTGCTTCAGTTCTGCATACCGTCGCAGACGCTGCCTGCAAACTTTCATTGCACTGGGGATCCATTAATATATTTTTCACAATGTAGGAATTTCTTATAATCCTCCTCCTCCTCCTCCTCCTCCTCCTCCTCCTCCTCCTCCTCCTCCTCCTCCTGGATGTGGACCTTACGATCCGTTGCGCACACCTTAGTGCGACCATCTTTTCTTTGGTCTTCCAATATTCTGCCGTCTTTTCGGATTATAAACTAAAATTCTTTTGGTATCCTGTTCTTATGTATAGTTTCAACGTGGTCTGTCCGAGCCTGTCTCTATTGCTTTATCCTTTCTTTTAGGTTGTATGTTCCAAGTAGGTTTCTGATATCATCATTTCTTAGCCGGTCCCTCCGTAATACTCCTAGTACTGATCGTAAAAATCTCATTTCACTAGGCTGTATCCGGCTTTGGGTCTTTGTGTTCAGTGTCCAGATCTTACTGCCAAGAAGGCCGCACGGCACTGCCACCACGTTATACGACTAGTAGGCCTATCTTGTGATATATCAAACCGGTAATTGAAATAGCAAAACTGCAGCAAAATTCAGTTACCCACGACTATCTTCGTTGTTCTAATCGGACGATGATCCAAATGCTGTAGGTTTGAATGTTTCACCCAATACATATGTTGTACTCTGCAAAGTCTAAATTTAGTATTTTGTAACTGATCTTCAGTTAAAAAAGTGGAAATATTTATTTACCGGCAAATAAAAAAAATCAATCTCGTGCTTACATTGTAATTAATACAGTACACTTCCTTTAAAAAATAAGCAGAAATATAAAAAAAAATAATGTTCTCTAACGGTAAAGTATTCGCGGAATCGAGGATCTAGGTTCGTAGAACATTGTCATGGAATTGCTACCTTAATCTTTTCAAAAGTCTTTTCCACGGCCTTCTTGAAAGTAGAAGTGTCAAATAAAGGCAACATTACTTTTGCTATGATTTGTTTCCTCGTTGCGGTTGTCATGGCTACTCTGTCTGAAGCGATCTTCATTTACTTTTCTCAGTGCAATCTCCACTGTTTCTCATCAATGAATATAAGCAAACTTGTTTACTACTCCATAATTTGTCACCTGATTGAATTATCGCTGATATATTCGAGTAGCATTAACCTTATGAAAACAATATTAAATAATACGCGGTTGTGTAACCGAATATGTGCCAGTAGTTCTCCGAGCGAGCGATGTACAGACCTTAATAATATCAAGGCTGAAACCGATCGCTCTCATTTGATGAATGTTTCGTCAAGCTGTAATATCAATGATTGATTAATAATGCCGATGAATTAATTTCGTATATAGTCGTGTTATTGTAATGTCATTGGCGGCGACGGCCTGATTCAATAATTAACTTCACTACTCTGCTGTACTGTATTGGGTCCGTGGCAGCAACATATGTGCAACAGCTGTTTGGAATCAAAATAGCGGCGACCTTATTAATATAAAAACGATTTAAAAACTGAACTAGATTCCATTTTGTTCATAGTGGGTAAACAAAATAGTAGGTGCGCGTGTGCGCTCTTGCGTGCGTAAGAGACGCAAAGAGCGAACAGAGCGAGAGGGGGAGGGAGACTGCTCGGAATGTAAACAAGTGGATCGGTCTTTGTTTTGTGTAGTCAATAAAAAATATTTTCTTTTGCAGAAATTTATGTTGCTCTCTAAGTGTACAGTACGTTTAATAATTTGTGTAAATTAGTCTGTTTGGAAGACTGGGCGGTTAAGAAAACTTTATTGTTAGTTGCAGAACTGGAAGGACTCTCTTCTCTGGTGTTTATACCCCCCAACTATAACTATTGGTGTAACTACGGCGGATGCCGACACGGGGCTGATGTCAGTATTATCAAAACGATTAGAAACCGGGCTGTTCGGCTGAGGTTGGTTGCTAGGGTATATAACAGAGCCATCATCGGCAGCGTTTCGATTCCCTCCCTCGGGTATCTTCTTCGGCCGCGACAGTGTTGTGAAACGGTTACGGTGGATCTTGGCCGACTTTGGAGAAAATTGGTGTTGGAATGTGCGACTAGAAAACGATGTTGAAGATCATTTGGGCAGAGAGGATGAGCAATGAGGAGACTTTGGACAGATGGAGTTTACGGAATACGTTTCACAAGAAAACGGACAAATGAATATTCTGAGGTACCCAAGCCTAGTGGAGGGGACTTTGTGGAACACATGTAAAACGGTACAGACGAACATCACTGCTAGCTTATATGCGTCAGATTATCACTGATTTGGGTTGTGGGAATTTACGATTAGGTAGGGAGAAGGCTTGATCTTATTAAACCAGTCGAAGGAAAAAGAACATATAATATAATTTCAAGGGGTAAAACCGTTATCTATGCTGAGGTCTACATATGTATGTGAGACATACCATACTTACTGACACAGGATATTGCGACAGACCAAGAAACGCGTGTAATTTGAAAGCAGGAAGGGAGTCGGCCAATCAGTAATTACCGCTATAATAGTAATACAACAGCAGGGGTTAAAATCGTATTAACCCGAGAGCGTTGTGGTGTGCGTGTGATTACGGGTTTGCATCTGTGTGGGCACAACTAGTTTATTAATAATAACTAACCACTACTGTACCTGTAACATAGTCATTAGTGTAGTGATTCTATTACAGAGTCCTACGCACGCCTCCTGCCCACCTTCTGACCCGAACGCACAAACGCGCGCAAGAAAATATGACGTGTTATCACTTCTTCTTTCGCTTCTTCTTCTTCTTCTTCTTCTTCTTCTTCTTCTTCTTCTTCTTCTTCTTCTTCTTCTTCTTCTTCTTCTTCTTCTTCTTCTTCTTCTTCTTCTTCTTCGTTCTCTTCATCTTCACTTTTTACTTTTCCATCTCATTCTCCATTCTCATCCTCCTTCTTCATCATCATCATCTTCACGGATTAAACCAAAGATAGTTTGTTCTGGTCTCAAATAGGCAAAGATTAGAGCTGATCACTCCAGCGCTTCGTCGGACGTCCCACCCCTCTCCGTCCCCTCGGCTTATAATTCCACAGTTGTCTGGGGATGCGACAGTCATCCATTCGGCAAAGACGTTCCCACCAATTCAGCCGATACTGGGCGATCCTGACGAGTATATTCAGTTCCTTCCGTGTATCTGTGTTTCTTCTATGATCATGGGGACTATATCCTGCCACGTGCATGAGAAATCTCATTTCAGCCGCTTGGATGCGACTGGCCTGGCCTTTAGTTAAAGTCCAATTCTCAGACCCATAAACAAGTGTGGGAAGAGCCATCACCTTGTAGAATTTTATGCGGGTTCCTTTACTTGCTGACTTAGGGTTCGTCTAATGGTCCCACATATAAGGTTGACCTTATACAACTTATTAACAACGTCGTTGCTTCCATTATAAGACACACTGTAGCCAGGTATTCAAAATTGCTAACTTGTTCCAGGTCAGTACCATCTGTAACAATGTTTGCCCGTCAGGGATCAGTTCCACGAAAAGCCATCACCTTGGTCTTACGTGTGGATATCTGCAATCCAGAGTCTTTGCAGATTCGATTTAACAAATGTATCCCCACCTGCAATATGTTTTCCGTGTCCGACAGAATAGCCTGACCGTCCGCAAACAACAAAGTGTCAATTGTAGAGTGACAAATCATAAAATGTTCTGGAAGACACATCTGCCAGATTTGTGTGACATCGTCAATATATAAATTAAAAAGAGAAGGTGATAATGGACACCCTTGTCGTACTCCACGATTGCTCAGGCCAACTCTAGGAGCTGTTCTTGGTTTCCTTGCTTCTTTATTCCTCCCTCTTCTTATATTAGACCTATTCTTGTGTCCATTACTGGACGTACTCCGTACTTTATTTTTCTCAGATGACTGGAATAGGAAAAAGTTGCTATCTCGGAATGAAATATACTGTTTATAACTTATTCTTTTTTCGTTCTTATATCCATCTTCTTCTTATTCTTATTTTAGTTCTTCTCTTCCTCCTCCTCTTTTTATTCGTCCTTTCTTCTTCTTCTTCTTCTACTTCTTCTTCTTCTTCTTCTTCTTCTTCTTCTTCTTCTTCTTCTTCTTCTTCTTCTTCTTCTTCTTCTTCTTCTTCCCTTTTACCGAATACAGGTCCCGACAAACATTCTCCTCCATTGTACTTCCACCCCTTCTAGTGCAGTGCAAATGCACTCATCGCCTATTGGTTTGTGAACACTGCCAATACTCGTCGGAAATACGACCTGACAGTTACGCCTCTGGGACCAATTCAAATTCGTCTTTATACACTTCAAATTAACATCTAAATTCGGTGAGGAGTCGATGAAGTGAAAGTCCAGTATTATGTGCCGTGTATCGTTTAATACACATGTTCTGTTGTACTACACAGCCGGTAATTATGTGGCTCATGTTGTCGGCGGCAGCTCATCACCTTGTCCGGCCAAACGTGACCGCGGTGCCTGCTGCTGCAATGTTTAATTACAATTGCCTCACTAATCAGTAATTGTTATCTAAAGTGGGCGTTTACACCACAACACATTGCGAAACATGTTGTACGCTTCGCTTCACTGAATTCGCGTGTCGCCCGACATTTACCAACAGTTATACCAATTCATTTTGAAGTTGACCTCTTTTTGAAACATAATCAACTATAATTTTTGGTTTCTAAAATTAGTAAGCTTCCTGAGCTGAGCTGCTCACAAGAATTTTACAAGTTTTGCAAAGTTTTGATTTCAATTTTACTTCCATGTTCCATAAAGAAATAAATGTATGATGATGCGAAAAAATCGTGTTCGAGATAAGGGCTGCTTATGATTGTACTACCCTCAAAACATGAAGAAAAGTAATTTTCCGAAAAGTGTGCCTGTGTGTAGAATTTTTTCTATGGGGAACGATAAATGCCGCAAATTCAAACAGAATCAAATAATTTGTTGTATATGTGCCTAAGTTGTAGAAGACTCAAGGCATATTGATTGTGGTGAAGATCGATTAAGAGGAAGGGGTAGTTTACCTTTAACGTTTTATGTTTTAACAAGAGTAAAGTAGGCTACTTAATTTTGATAAATAATGTATCATGGAAAGAAGGTCATAATAATCCACTGTAGAAAAGTTAAATGAAATATCTTTAAATGAAAAAGGTATTTGAAGGGGACGGGGTAATTTTCTATAAATGAAAATGATAGTTGAAAAGGGAGGGGATAATTTTGTATATGTGTACTACGTTATCGGCAACAAAGAAGTAGTTCGTTGTTAAAATTCCTTCCCGGCCTGTTTGGCCGTGGTCCAATGTTTTCTGCAAAACCAGACGTTTCGGCAGTGCCATCGAATGCCATCATCAGTGAAAATCGAGTGCCCTAACGTGAGGTGGTGTACGTTAGTGACCACAGTACTGTGGTTAAGGCTGAAGAAAGATGGAAATATTTCATT
Source organism: Magicicada septendecula (assembly GCA_034769895.1). Lineage (NCBI taxonomy): Eukaryota > Metazoa > Arthropoda > Insecta > Hemiptera > Cicadidae > Magicicada > Magicicada septendecula. The sequence goes on from CM068371.1 coordinate 8,701,960, forward strand.
CCGAAAATTATTTTAAATGTAAATCTTAGAACATGGAAGTCGTGTCTGCTTCTCCATACCGCTATTTTAGCTGATGGTGCTGCAAAAGTTAAAAATGTCCAAAGCAAACGCTACATTCGGGTTACGTTTGACGTCATTTCCGTTATTCTCGTGTTCAGCGTGTAATCATCACCACCATCTTCACAACACGGCATAGGCAAGGTGCTGGTGCTGCCTATTCCGTTTTCAAAAATCCTCCAGCCACCTCTTCCATGCTCTTCAATCCTCTTCCATGCTCTACCCATACACCATTGTCCTATAGGTGTGTATTTCCAGACTTGTTTGGCCAGTCTGGAATCTGACATTCTTTCTAAGTGTTCTTTCCACCGTTATTTGTATTCTTTTAATTTGTCATTCAAGTTAAAAACTTGTAACTCTTCTATGATGGCCTCATTTCTTATACGGTCAAGTTTAGAACACTTTTTAACTCCTCTAAAGAACGCCATTTCCGAGGCTTGTATTTTACTGTCTTGTTTGTTGGTTGTTTCGGTAGCTCTAAAAATAAAAATATTCAAACCAAACAATACATTCGGATTTGGGTTTAACGTCATCTGCTTTATTCTGATGTTCGGGATGAAATTGTACAATTTTTAAAAGGTTTTAATATTTTTTTTTATGATCCACTTAATACATATTAAGTGCTTTCTTCTTCTTCTTCTTCTTCTTCTTCTTCTTCTTCTTCTTCTTCTTCTTCTTCTTCTTCTTCTTCTTCTTCTTCTTCTTCTTCTAATAATTTCATTTACGTCCTGTACTTAGAGTTCTGCTCTGATATCTTCATTCCATTTTCTATCTTGTAATGTATAATTCAAAGTACTGTATTTCGAAGGAACTGGATTTCATCTCTTTGAATCTTGGCGCTTTCCTGTTTGTCATGACCCACCCACGCCTCACTATATCAGATATTTCGGCTGTGCAGTAGGCTATGAATCTGAATGTGATATAAGAGAGAAGATAAATTTAGGAACATTTGTGGTAAGATTTATAGAAATCTGAGAAATAAAACAAGACACAGCACAATGATTAAATTTTATAAAACAATTGCTATATACTCCTATATTCACATCTAAACACTATATTTAGACTGTTGTTAAAATTAGATTTATCCCACTTTAAGTTTTGCAATTTTTTTTTTTTTAAATTTTGTCGTACTTTTGGATCTTGGTGCCCTAAAAAGTATGAAACTTACAAAAGTGAACACTATATTCAGATTGAGGTTAAAATCCTGTTTCAATTTGTAACCCCACAAAAGCATATTGCAGTTTTTTCCGAATTTTTCATCTCACATTTTTCTCCTTGCCGCCCTGTTTTTTGGGGATAAATCTAATAGACCTACACAACACCGTTCTGAAGGTTATACGCTTGCCAAGTACGAAAATTGGTTAACGCGTTGATGCAGTTATCGTGAGACTTACACCAAACAGTCACATACACCGATAGACAGACAGACAGATAGACAAACGGTCGAGTTAAAACTGAGAACTTGCTTCGCTCTTCAGTAAACAAAAATATAACTCAGATAATTTCATGTGAAAACTTAGTTGTAGGCAAAAAACAATAAAGATATCAACTAATTCAACAAGTGTCTACAATTTTCTTAATCCTTTATTTATTTATTCTTTTCCATTTAAACATTTTACGCGACTTAGTTTGGGGCCGTGATGATTGTTTTAAACTCACAGCCCTCCTGTCTTATAGTTTAAATTGTGTAGAGTTGTTTCGTGATTTTGAAAAATCAAGATTTTTCATTTTAATTTCCAAATCCTGATAATATCAGTTTGACAGCGCTCCGGGCTATTAGGTCGTGGTCCAATACTGGCGACGTTTCGGCCCCCCACCACAATTGGAGTGGTGGCCATCGTCACCGTAACAACTTGAGCAACAACTGGTAATCGTTTGCCACATACTGTGGAAAAGTGGTGAAGAACGTACCAGCTGTTGGTCTCAAGTCACCGAAACGTAACGTAGTTTTTACAGAGTTGACGGCGCGGCGGCCGTGATACAGTGGCGGCTTTATGCATAGGCAAAGTAGGCAATTGCTTATGGCCGGCAAATTGTGGAGAGTTGAAATTTGACGACCGTTATGTTGGTTTTATCATATGCCGCTCCATTTCGTCCGAATATGATACGAAACATTTTTAAATATATATTGTTTAGTAACTAGAGTTATTACAGAAAGAGAACATATTTACACGCATTATCTATGTGATGCTTCCATTGTATTAATTAATTATTTAACTATTACTTCGTTTACATTGAAATTTCGAACACCCTTAACCGACTCTGTAATTTGACGTGAGTGACTGTTGATAGATGCCACTATAAAAGAGGCATAATTTCATGACTATAAAAGTCATAGACTGTGAGCGTAGCATAATTTCGTTCCCAACCCTGACCGGCTCCGCGTAAATTTTTGGCGTGGTGTGTGAGTCGCCACTCACATTTTCTGAGTAAAGTGTGTGAGTCGTCTGATCACTTTTTCTTAACCCCATCACCGCCCCCTCTTGTGTTTCTTTACTTATTAATTTATTTTCCTTCAGTTGTTATTCTTCAGTTTGTTGATTCAGACTTCAGTTGAAATGGTTTTTAATAAACACGGCTACAGTAATTTAATGTCTTATTGTACTCTTCCTAGTACGTTATGTAAATTATTATATGGAAATACATTAAGACAAATTGGGAAGAAAATATATAAAGAACAAATTTTAGGGTGATTGAAAATATGAAGGATTGAATTAAACCCATAAATGCACACCCCCCCCCCCGGAGATTTGTGGGTGGCTGGCAAATTGATACTGCCTACGGGCGGCAAAATGGTAAATCCGTTGGCTGGTACAGGTTTTCCGAATTTTGAATCCGAGACAAAATTACCATTTAAAGACAAGTAAACGACGGTCAGTGCATTGTGAATCACGTGGTCTGCTTTCTGGTGTTTCATATTACCGCGACACGACACATTACCGTTTCCTCTTCCTGTACTGTATGTGTCGGTCGTACACGACGGAATGCACATTCCTACATTGTTACTCTGTGCACAACAACAATAAACATTTCCTTTTGTTGTCGAACGAGTTTCGTCATTGTTTCACACAATGATGTCTAAGTTTAAAGTGGACGTGTTGGCCGCATCTTTTTTCGTAATCACAGCAATTCGTGCCTCAAACATCGTGAATAGAAGGTGTGGATGTATTTTGCCATACCGTTTCAAGAATCGAGTACTATTCGCGATTTGCCACACCGCCGTGACCGCGCAGGAAGGTAACTGACGTTGGCCTGCGGAAGTTTTAGAGGAAATATTTGACTATTAACTTATCCATAGTTTTTGCATACAAAGAATAATTTCATTTAATTTTTAAAATCACAAAGAACTCACCAACTATTTGCGACCCTTGGGGGGGGGGTCCCGTTCATCCCCTACGTAAATACGCGCCTAGCAAGTGGAAGGGATTGATCTCCTTGATCGCCCCCGCAGGAGGGACACTACCTGGGGTTTATGGAATCAGTGATTTCACGCACACAGGCTTTCTAACCACACACAACATTTCGCTTCACAAACAAATACACTACAATTTAAGTCCATATTTAAGTGGATACAGGCATCGGAGATGAGATTCTTGTGAAGTGTTAAAGGCCGCACACGAAGCGACAGACTGTACGATGAAGACATTCGTAAAGAGGTGTCACTTCTAATATCCAAGATCGTATTGCAGAGAACAATTGGAGAGCGCCGAATAGCATGCCAGATGACAGGTTGTCTAAGGAAGTTTGCCAATATAAGCGTATTGGCCTATAGGAAGACCCAGGAAGCTTCGGTGAAGCGGATCTATTTCCACTGGGACCGCCAGCTCTTTCCTGAACAATCATCTGCGCCGACTCAATGCATGAATTACCCCCACTTTCAAGTTATCTAGAGAGACGAGAGGGGAGACAATGCTACTGTCTCACTTCCATATTATTTCCCTCTCTGTCACACATATGCTTCCGTTGTTCTTTCCACTCTTGTTGCAGCCGATGTTCACACTATGAAACACTGCACAAAACTATTCTGCGCTTGTGTGAAGTGAATGAAAATTAATGTTAGCCTCGCAACGAGGTGTTTGCCTACTGCGCATCGAGACCTAAATGTTCAGTTTCCATCGTCCTGCCTCTACCTGATAGATAAGGAAGAAGAAGCCTTGAACGCAGCTTAAGTGCAGCAGGAGCGCTGTGAGGTCAGACGCAGCTTTAACGTACATATAATTGAGTGTTTGTTCCACGTGCGTAAACGTTTGACCGTCACACGTGCTCAGCACAGGTTATCAGTTTGCTGTGTTCTCTCTCTCTCTCTCTCTCTCTCTCTATCTCTCTCTCTGACTCAGTGTATTGGTTTTACGTGGAAACGCGTAGAAAAAACAAAGCGGGTCGCGGGCTCGTTGTTGTTGTTTGACCGTCGCATTCCTCACTGAAATGTAAATTACGCTTCCTCTAAAAAAAAAATAAAAGAAAAAAAAATAGTCGGTGTTTAGTTTAACTATGGAAACGGCCAAAGCAGTACTGTAAAAGAGAATAAGCAGTGAAACGGACGACGCGACGGCTCATCTCACACACACACACACACACACACACACACACACACACACACACACACACACACACACACACACACACACACACAGAGAGAGAGAGAGAGAGAGAGAACGTTAACACTGTAAACAGGTAGGCTATAAAGAGAGGAGAGCGCGCAGCGCGCAATTAGAGTGAAGCTGTTAACTACTGTAACATAACGTTGGGTTCACACGGCTCATTGCTGCTTACACTATTCAGTCACGTTGCGGTGATAACGGTGCACTGATAACACGGCAATACAGTATGTGTGTGGTCTTCAGTACCGGGAGCGCTGCTGGCTGGCCGGTCAATTGGCTGGCGATACTTCTAAGTTTCACTGTACGCAGTACAATACTGGAAAAGTTGACGCGCCTTTTCTCGCGAGTATGAATGATGTCGGTCGTACCGTCGGAGAATAAAAATCTGACTGTTTCATAGTACTACAGTTCATGGTTACAAATGATGGCATAAGTGTGGTAGAAATAAAAATAAAAGTCGTATAGGATAAGAGAAATACTTATAACCGGGCTGGGCAGGTACAGTATACATCCAGGTGATTCGTGGAAGCGACCTCGGTGTATATTGCGCTAGTGTAGGCTAGCACAACAGCCGAGAACGGCCTGCTACAGAGCAAGATCGCCCTACTTGGGCAGGGCCACTAGGCAGGAGCTCCATAAGCCAGCTCGGAACTCAGATTTTGGTTTATAATCCGAAAGGAAGTAGAATCAATAGAAAAGCAGAGCAGAGAAAAGATGCTTGGATCGAGGAGTGTGCAACGGGTCGTTAAGGGCAAAGACTGGAGAATAAGAAGAATTAGTAACAAGTGAAATTCGATGTTTTGACACATAAACGATATGATCCTTTTTTTAAGAAATGTAACTCGCCGCTATTGTACTGTTTCTGGTGATGATTTGAGTTTTCACCATAAAAGTCGTTAGTGAAAAGTTCACCAAGAAGTGGAGACATTATAAAAAACGTAAATTGCGTTGACATTATACGATGGACAGGCGAAGACAAGATGATAGAAGACGGGTAGATCCTCTATTCCGACTTCTTCCATCGTCACATTTTTGTCGCTTGACAGTAGTTGTTATATTTAGTAGGAATAAACCTGTTTTAGTACCAAGCCACGTGTCCGTTAACTAAATAAAAAATATATTGTACTAACCGTCTGTGACTTCTCGTATATGATGTCCTTTCCTATTGCGACATGTTTCGAGACACTTGTCCCATTTTCAAAGCATAAAATTTGTAGCACATATCATTCACTGATATACTTGTGAAACGTTAAAATACATGCGTTATGATGACCACAAATAGCACATTTTAACATAACGAACTATATTATTTTTTGTAACATGAATATGCACATCGGGTAAACAGTGTACACTGCGCAGCGACCCACCGCGCATTAACCACAATTGATTCTTGTTATCTTAGTATCTCAGCGCGGTGTCGTACAATATATTAGATTTGAATAATAACTGGTCGTTCAAAATGTGTGGCTTGGTACTAGTGTCCCTGAACGCTTTGTACAATTCAAATTCCTCGAGTGCGTTCATGTGGGCCAGACGGGCCGTGGTTCCTCAAAAGATTTAACGAACACAAACCACGCACTATCTGTCGCAACTATGATTCCATCAAATCAAAATTCGCCAAACATCTTATTAATGAAAATCATAATTCACCGATTTCGGAACCAATTTAAAACCCCTCCACTTTTGCAGTAGGGGACGTTATATGAAGTCACAGTCGGTTAGTACAATATATTTTTTATTTAGTAGTTGTTAGGTCTTTCAAACACCAAACACCACTTACAGCTTCTGAGAACTATCCCAGATTCCATGGATCGAAACGTCAAGAGACAACAATATTATGATGGAAGAAGTCCGAGTGGAGTACTGATCCCATGGCTTAAAGAATAGTCTTCTTCTTCTTCTCCTCCTCTTCAAGGATTAGGTTATATAAACTTACCAATCTCATCCTCGGAAGACCCACGTCTCTTCTATCAATGGCTTTATAGTTCAGTGCCGCATTCGGCAATCGATCCTCTGTCATCCTTTGCAGGTGATCCCAGCATTGTCTTCTGTAAATTGAAATAATTTCATTTATGTCCTTTACTTCGCGTTCTGCTGTGATATCTTCATTCCTTACTCTGTATTGCATTTCAGCGCTCTGAATCTTGCCGGTTTTGTCATGACCCACGCCTCACTCGCATAAATCAACGTGGGTACTGCAATTGCCTTATAAAATTTAATCCTTGTGCTGTGTTTTAGAAATTAAATCCTTGTTCTTGAAGAATAGTAGAAGACATAATAATGTAAACCAGTTGGAGACAGAAGACAATTTAACGAGAAACTGAATACAAAACAATCGTGTTATACTGAGAGATTGGAAGGAAGACAGGACGCTTGGAAAGTAATTTTGTGTGTGTGGGGGGGTGGAACGGGTAGGGGAGGGAGGGAGTTAGGGAACGAGAGTGAGAGAGACTCTGTTTTTTTGCAATGTTTATTGTCAGTAATCTTGGTCCGTCGATTTACTCAAATTTCTGGTAAGAACAGCTTACCAGAGTCTCGACGACAGAATAAATGTCATCTGTCACTTGCAAGCAGTCGGATTGCTCGCTGCATAAAAACCACCATATATCCACTTTGCGTCTGTAATCACAAGACAGACAGTCAAGCGATACCCCCTCTCACCCATCGGCTCCTACCGGTCCGGAACAAACGAGTGCCGTTTTGAACAATGGAATACGCGACTGGATTCGGTAATAAAACTGCGCCAGCTCCACCTCTGTCTCGGTCCGCTTGATAACGCCACTGATAAACGCTAATGCTCTGCTTTTGTTTCTAAACACTGCATTAAGCGTGTTATGACATCGCGCACGCGCGCTATCCAGAGGTGAACTTTAAGCATCGTTTAGGTGGACTAGCAGTCAGATGAACTTTAAGCACCAAGGTGCAAGAGGTTGGTGGTACCCGGGTGGCATCTACGTCTTGATTACATTTTTTTTTTAATTCGAAACCTATAAATATAGGTTTATATATTTAAATAAAAATATAAATTTACATATTTATAAATAAATATTCTGCCATTACAACAGAAATTATTATGTCCAAATTTTCTAATACAATACTACATAATTGTCTCTTTTTTTTATATACATTCAAACACAGTTTTATCTGTTACATTCAACACTGGTTATCTCTTTTAGTAAGTTTCCCCTTTTTTTTCTATTTCTCTTTATGTAAGTTCACAATATTATTATTATTATTAGTATTTTTATTTTTTGTTTACTTTTTCTTTATGTATTTCTCAATTATCTCAAATATATAAATATTTGCCCCCCCCCCAAAAAAAAAACCTGTACCAGCTAAACTTTGGAAATTAATTGGCATCTTAGGCTTTCACTTCCGGCGTCAATTCTGTTAATATTAGGTTTGACAATACTCCGGCTATTACGCCGTGGGTCCAATACTGCCACACAAAGCAGACGTCTCGGGCCCACCAGTGTAACGACTTGAGGTGTGCTAAACTAGTATTTGAAAATAACAGGTACGAACGAAACCGTTCCAGAAAAAATAACACGTACAAATACCTGTTATTATATAGGGGTCTACCTATTATACGAGGGTCATTCAGTAAGTAAACAAACAAAAAGCTGTGGAGCAAAAACTTTGTATTCAATCAATACAGTTTTTTTTTTACTGGTCAACGTAATCTCCAGCAACGTCTATGCACTTGTCCCAGCTCTTTACAAGCTTTTTTATTCCCTCAGCAAAGAATTCTTTACCTTGATGTCGAAGCCAGTTTTGGACTTTTTCCTTCACTTCTTCATTGCTGTTGAACTTGACACCACGCAAAGTCTCCTTGAGTGGGCCAAACAAGAAAAAGTCAGATGGGGTAAGGTCAGGGCTATAAGGGGGATGAGGATCGGATCTCCCAACCTACATTTTTTATTGTTTCGAGCGTCAGTTTTGCCGTGTGTGGGCGGTCATTATCGTGAAGAAGAATCACACCTTTCCTTTGCCATCCCGGACATTTCTTCTTCAATGCAGGCTTAACTTTGTTCACAATCATGTCAGAATAGTACTGACTATTGATGGTACGCTGGTCTTGTAGGTAATCACAAAAAATTGGCCCTTGGGAGCTCCAAAAGATGGTTAACTGACCTTACCAGCCGATGGCTGGGTTTTGAATTTCTTTTTGGCGGGTGAACAGGGATGCTTCCACTCCATGCTCTGTCGCTTTGACTCGGGTTCAAAATAGTGAATCCAAGTTAGTGGTTATAGTGGTTCCAAATCCAAAAATCTTATAACAGAACGCTGTTCTTCGAAAGTACTGTCCTCAAGAGGACACGCCATCGTAAATAAAACTGTATTGGTTATGTTTATGCAATATATTATTGAACAGCTGATCAAAACTCACAACGACGTTGCCAGGCAACACTCCTGAAAGTTTCAATCAGCTGCTACAATTAATTTCTTTTCTACAACTGTTTGTCTGTTTACTTATTGAATGACCCTTGTATATATACCTGTATTATATAATTTGTTATAAGAAATAAATTGAAACTAAAAGTATTAACAGTGTTACTTTACACTGTGGCTCTATTAAGCTGTTACTGTTTGAAAGAAAATAAGAAAGAAGAGAATTTTGTAGGCCTATCTCACTTTAGGAATACTAATTTAAGTTTTCACTAGGAGTAAACAAACGGACATAGATTTAATATTAAATTAGTGATTCCGTATTGGTTAGACAAACCAGTTGCGAAACTCGGGTAATGAAATTTAGAGTGGACGTAATAGCACAACAACTAACGTCAAAAAAATTTACGTGAGATGTGCATTGAAGTTAAAATCATCTCCGAAATCACATTAACAAAAAGTACTATATGGACTATCAGCCACTCTGTAGGTTATAACACAATATAATTCATTTTTTCAAAATTTACCAAGTTGATGACTAGTAGGGCTATAATATATAATTTGTTATTATAATCTGTATTATATGTCTGCATAACACACGAGAATAAATGTAACATCAGTATGAGTTTTTTCATTTATTAAAAACAGCTTCGTCTCTTTGACATAGAGATATTCTTAACCTCGGTGTTTTGGTTCGTTTCGTACTAGTATGACAATCGGCACATGCGCAGAATGAAGTATTCAGCACCAAAAAGTGGCTTTGTACTCGTGTACTCGTTTACTGGTTTATTCGTTAGTTGCGTAGGGAGGTGCCGCGACTCGGAACCACGAGGCCGGGAGAATCGGAACGGGTATTTCAACTTTTCATTCATTGTTATATCCGTTCCACATAAATATCGTTCCAAAAACCTGTTATAGGTATATCGGCCTACCTCTATTAATATGATGTCTCGCGCGCTATCCGGACACATTTCCTGCTCGTGTTAGACAACGCCGAAACTGGCATTTCATTTCTAAACTGGCAGTAATGAAAAATGCATAAAATCTTGTCTACAGTTATCTTGTGCAGTCACATGAACTTTAAGCACCAAGGTGCAAGAGGTTGGTGGTACCCAGGTGGCATCTGGGCCTTGATTACATCATTTAAAAAAAATTCGAAACCTATAAATATAGTCCGCCCCCATAACCGATAGAAATATCTTTTTATAATTAGTTTTTTAAAATTTATCGATTGTCCTACGTATTTTTTGGACATAATCTGTCACTGTTATTAAGGATGAAAGATTATTTTTCAAGTTAAAATTAGGAAAACTGACTTAATATTAAGTATGACAGAAGAAAGGCTGTCTACAAATACTGAAAACGATATTGATATTGATGCAAATGGTAGTGTAAAGAAAAGAGTTTTTTCTTTTAATTAAAAACCGCAAATATCACTTTCAATACAGTATTCAACGTTATGATGTTACCAAATAATAAGTAAAATAGTTTGCTTTATATTAAGGAAGGTTGTGTCAGTTTCATTCAACTCAAATTGTTGGGAAACGACACCGATTGAAATAGCGCTAAAGTTCTTAATGACTGTTGATCAGCCCGTTATAAGGCAAATATTCTGGGAGGTAGCCTTTAACAACAACTAGTGAAGTCCTCTTTTTTTCAAGTACTGATGGGAAGTTAAGAAATAACGGCTAAAGATGATCCTAGTTGTCGACCCCAACACTTAAAAAAAAAAATAATAATAATGGGTCTTTTTTTATAATAGAAGTAGGTGGGGGCTGCCCACGTGAGCCGTGTGCCAGACAGGGAAGGCAACGTGGTTAGCACTACGCTGCAACCCCCCCCCCATTATTATTTCAGACGATATTCCAGGTACTCATTTCTGCAAGGTTTAGTCGATCTGGAGACTGAAAACGTGCCATGATTCTATCGTGACAGCCGGGCGAAATAAAATATCAACAAAAATGTAGACATTGAAATTTTTCCAGGAATAATTCTAATTCTTCTTCAACAGTATAAACCTGATAGAATCTTTTAAACATTTTAATGGCCTATTCGTATAGTAAAGTATAGAATTCTGGCAGCTGAAGTTGCCGTCTGTACGGGAGGGATAAATAACAATCTTATCTTAAGGGTGTGCCGAACCAGGTGATCTTAACTTAATTCATAAAATGGGGTTGGGGGGGGGGTTGTGAACTAGAAACAAAACCATGCTGACAAGTGTGTACATATTAATACAGGCGGTACTGGTGAGCGAGGTACAGCAGCAGCAGCAGCAGCAGCAGAAGACTGCCAACGGCGCCGGGGGCCAGTTGAAGTTAAACAACAACAATAACAACACCAAGACCAACAGCAAGAGCGTGACGTTGAAGGCGGGCGCGCCACGTCCTCCGCCGCCGGGGCTGGTCGCCAGACGTCGTTACCTGGACACGGCGCTGGTCATACACAGGCAGTGGCAGAGGAATGGTATTCGGGCGTTCCCGTCGGTGGCCGCGTACAAGCCGCCGCCCACGCCGCCCCCTAGCCCTGCGACCCCGGCTACCACCGCCGCCAACAACGATGCGGCGCCGTCACCTCCGCCTCCACTTACGGTAAGTTGTTTTGTGCATGTGTTAGCGTGAACGCTTTTGGAGCACATCAATGTTTTACTAGTTTTAAGGATTGTCTCCAGATGTTTACACTGGATTTTCTAGCACAATACTTTAAGAATTGATTCTTGTTTGACAATGTGAATTGATTCATGTAACTTGAATATACGCTCGATCGCAGTGCCGTAACTATGAACTGTTCCTGGGAGGCTGGGGGAGTGTGACTAGCTTCAAGGGTGGACTGCCCATTTTCCTCGGGACAAAAGAGATATTCAAGATTAACATCATCTTCATCTTCACAACACAGTATAGGCAAGGTGTTGGGTGCTGCCTGTTCCGTCTTCAAACATCCTCCAGCCAACTCTTTCTGGGTGTACCCCCGCATAGGTTGATATTTCCAGGCTTGATTGGTCAGTCTGGAATCTTACATTTTTCCTAACTGTTCTTTCCACCGTTGTGTGTAATCTTTTAATTTTCATCAAATTAAAAATTTTCAGGCATTGCAAAAATGCAATGCACAGAGAAGGGCACTGAAAATGCTTCAATAAATCTAAAAAGTATATATAGTTATGTTCATTCACCAATCAGTGAATTCATTCTTCATTCACCAATCAATGAATTCATTCTTCATTTACCAATGTACAGATTATAAGTTAAATGTAGTCGCATTCATAAGCGAAGTTGTGTATGTGTACTACGTTATTGACAACAGAGAAGTAGTTTCTATGGAAACTCACCGGTTCCCATTTTCGATCACGCACCAGCGGTCGTTTTCAAAGGCGCGACACGTCCTTATAAAAATTGTTAAAACTTGTAACTCTTCTCTTATGACCTCATTCCTTATACGGTCAAGTTTAGAACACCTTTTAACCCCCCCTTTAGAATGCCATTTCCGAGGCCTGTATTTTACTGTCTTGTTTCATTATTGTTGTCCATAATTCACACCCACAGGACAGTACAGGGACTGCCATAACTTTGTAGAACTTTAATTTTGTAACTCGGCGTAACCTGTTTCTGAAAATACGGTTGGTTGTCCCACAGATCGTCTGGAACTGGACTAACTTTACATCAGTATCATAATCGCTGTCATATTCAAGATTATTTTCATTTTTAATTATTTATCATTTCTTGATTTTCTTCAAGTTTCTTGCAGGATTCTGATATTATCAAACTGTCATTACTTCTGCAAGTAGATGGTATTATTTTGTATCGTTTGAATTGAATTAACCTGACGCAAGTTACACTAACTGAATCATTATCTACAGATGTGTCAAATGAATTAACGAATAATCGTTTTGATTCGATGTCAACATAAATTTCGAATATTCCTTAGATTTGTTATACTGAAATCGAAACAAAACGATTATTCGTTAATTCATTTGAAACTTGTGAAGTTACTGATACAGCCCGTGAAACGTGAGTCAGATTAATTCAAACGAAAAAAAATTAATACAATGTTTATGCAAAAGTAATTATAATTTGATAATATTTAATTATTTATGCAGTTGTTCATAAACCATAAGGTTTAACACACACGCAACTGGCCTACGTTAAGTGATTGTGGAATTTCACGGAAATTTTGAATAGCTCTAGGAATCCCCCTGATTTCCCCCCCCCCCCCGTAGTTACGCCTCTGCTTGATTGTGTGCACACTGACAACTCGGGCTGTGACTGAAAATTCACAGCCAATATTTTACATTCCGAACTGAACGTGTACTTTTGTAAATACAGTGGAACTTTGATAGTTCGAACCGGACAATTCGATCGTCCTGTAACCCGAACGAAGCGTAAATAAATTAAATTGAGTTTTTCTAGAGTTAAAAATAAAATTTAAACGCAGAAAGATAGAAGTCGTTGTAGCTGGTAAAAAAAGAAATTAATATAATTTAATGGCTGAATGATAAAAGAATAATTCTTTGTAAAACAAAATTTTACGGAGAAGACTTGTATGACCAGTGTAGAGGATATATTATAAAGTTACTAAGCCTCTAACAGAAGTATAGCACAAATAACAACTAGTTATTTCTTAAAATACAAAGAATAAAATTATTTATTAACGATTGAAAGTGCTGGATATGTCCGTTTCCATTCACAGCTGAGTCAGTGCCAGAATGATTTGAAACATTTGTATCTAACGGATATTTATTACGTCACAATTATTTTTTCAAAATTATTCAAAATAGATAGGGCTGTTATACCGTGGTCGGTTGCTGAGAATTATCGACATCTCGTCGGCAGCGTTTCGGATCCCCGTCGCAGATCTTCAGGACCCCAAGAAGCAAAAACTGTAGCCGCAGATCTTCGCTGAACGATACCCGACACTTGTTTCGGATAGAAGCAACATTTGTCTTGTTTTCCAGTGACAGTTCAGAGTGTCTTCCAAGTAGCCAGCACACTTTCTTGAACGTTATTCAAAGCTCTTCACTTTTTTTTTTTGAAATGTTCTTTCCATCTAAGCTTAGCATCTAGAGTCATGCTAAAATACTTTGGTGAATTTGCATGTGGAATTATTTGATGATTGATTAAAATAGGTAAGTGCTGTATTTTCATGTTTGTGTTACATGAGTAGATTTTTAAGTCTGATACTCCATTTTTTACCCATCTGGTTACATTATTAACTGTCATCTGTAGACAGTTTGTTGACGTTTCTACATTGTTACCTGTAGCTAACTGTGCAGTGTCGTCAGCAAATGTAGTTGTTGTCACCCCCCCTCGCATTTCGGAATATCTCCCGTCTAAAATAAGTATAGAATAGGTCCAAGAAGCCACGTTTGATGTGTTTGAGTTTTTTCCCAAAGTCATAATTACGTAATGATTTTTGCAGACAAGTTTTTCTAACAAAAAAAAGGTTAGAATCACGGGGGTTTTCAGGCTTATTTACAAGCACGTAAATGGCCGTGAGCTCTGGGCTCTGTGCCGGAAATAATCACTCATTTTCTTCAAAGCCTTCTAAATCAGCTGTACGTACCAGTTTTGTTTGTTACCGGATATCTGGATTAGTTGCAGTACTTTCCACAGTGATCACGCGAATGACGTCACTACGACGTGACAATTAGCTCACACAAAACATCGGTGCACAGTGTGTTGCATACAAACGAGTTGGAAGGCGCCGCAACTTCTCCGACTAGGCTACATCACAAGAAAGTTAATAATTAACTTGCATCAATTAGCCTTTATCGCTTTAGAGAAGGCATTCGATTGAGTAGATAGGAATCGCTGTGCAGTATTCTATAGGTAAGGAATGATCCACGGCATTTTATAAAGATATTGAAAGGTTTTTTTTTTTAAACATACGAAAATAGTGAATCAGGGCAAGGTTAAATTTATTGTCGCCGATTTTCGTAAAGCAAGGAATGCGACAAGGGTGTATACGTTACCCATTTTATCTAACTTCACATTGAAGGCTAAAAACTGATCCCATACCAGCAAAAAAAAATGTTGTAGATGATACCGTTCTGGAGCAGGTCAGGAATTTTGAGTACTTGCGCTGTAACGTGTCTTACATTAAAAACAATGACGGAGTGAATAATATTTATAGTTCGACTAAATGTGTGGGACCATCAGTCTAAAGAAACACGTCTGAAGTTCGACCCTGCCCGCACTTCGTCTGCGGGTCTGAGAACTGGACTTTGACGAAGTCTCACACCAGTCGTATTGAAGCGGGCGAACGGCACATGGTGGCAGGATATATTCGTCGATATCGCAGAATAAATGCGGACAGAAAAGAGGCAGTGAATATTATGAGTATACTCGATAGCATTGTCCTGTATCGGCCGAAACGGTTGGAACCGAATAGATGACTGCCGCATCACCAAACAACTATACAACCATTGCTGACGGGGGGGGGGGAGAAGTGTGGGACGTCTGAAGAAGCGCTGAAGTGACCAGCTCTAATCCATCTGCTTGGAACCGGAACAGACAATTTTTGTTTAATAGACGATTACAAGATAGCGTGAGAGTTTGCGCACGTGTGCAAGTATCGTACAAGTGTCTAAGTGCTTAGATATTTGTATTTATTTGGGCCATTAGAATTAAATAAATAAGCATCTGTTTATTATTGAAAGGAGAAAAAATAGCGGGAGAGAGAGAGAGAGAGAGAGAGGGACAGATGGTCACAAAACTCGTGAGATTCTGCGGCCACTCGAGTATCGTACTCAAGTATGTTTAGAACTTTGTATTTGTACGGCCCATTAGAATTAAATAAATAAATGATGTACGCTGTGTGTTTATTGACAAGACTTAAGTGACAGACGGGGTTCGGATCTGCTGAGCGTCAACAGTTTCTTGTCACTTGTTCAACACATGTGCGATGTCACACGAGGAGGAGTTAGATTCTCGTCAATTGTATGTATTGTAAGTACACAGCATAGAGACACATATATATGTATGTGTGTGTGAGAGAGCAAATAGAAGTTGGGGCGCACACACACTCATGTAGGAGGTGTGTGTGTGTGTGTGTGTGTGTGTGTGTGTGTGTGTGTGTGTGTGTGTGTGTGTGTGTGTGTGTGTGTGTGTGTGTGTGTGTGTGTGTGTGTGTGGATCTGTTTAGTTTCATTCAGTAATTACTGCCGTCGACACCCCTAACCTTGTCTGCGTGTAGTGAACCTTCTTCTTATTCTTACGTAGTAGCGTAGCAGCGTGTAGGGGGATGCGGAGCCACGGCGCGTTATAAAAATAAAAACGGCTGCTACTACTTCACGGCTGACAATGTATCTGATCATGTCACCCGCGCCGAATAACTTGAAGACATGAAAGAATGCTTACTACTAGTTATTGGTATTAACGGGTAGGTTAATATCTGGAATAAATTACATGTAGTCAGTCAGCGTGTCGCACCAGTATGAGATACAGTGTTAGTCGTCACTTTACAATTTATTATATTATATTATTTGTATTTTTTTATTATATAATATTATGTATATTATTCATTCAAAACACTTTTTGCTACAGTCTATTTCTTGATGCATATATAATTTATTTAATATATATATATATAAATTCTTTACCTCAAGATGTTTTATTCCTTTATTTGGTACATGTTTCGGGAAGCGTGTTGTTCCCATAATCAGCCTTCCTGATTTTATATCTTGTGGAATATTTGTGTTTTGATTGGTTGTTATTATGGTTTCCTGTTGGTTTTTGGTATTTTATACTGGTGTTATTGTGTGTGACTGTGGTGTATATATTAGCTTTTTGAGTATTTTCGATGTTGAGTGCTTTGAAAATTGTGTCGTGTTTTGTATTGATTTGTATTTGTTCGGGAATTAGTCTGTTTTGTGTCTTGTGTTTGTATATTTGTAAATTTTCCCATATGTTCATTATGGTGCCTTTGTGTGGTATGTGTTTTATTACTGTCATGTTGGTTATGCCTGAGAACTCATGTTCTGTGTTTATGGCAGTGTGGCCAAATTAGATTTATATATTTCTGTTTTATTTTTAGGCGTTTAGATGTTCAAAATAAAATGTTTTTAGTTGTTTTTTTTTAATTTGTCCTATGTAACATTTATTGCAATCTTGGCATTTATGTTCAAAGCACTCAACATCGAAAATACTCAAAAAGCTAACATATACACCACAATCACACACAATAATACCAGTTTAAAATACCAAGAACCAACAGGAAACCATAACAACAACCAACCAAAGCACAGATACTCCACAAGATATAAAATCAGGAAGCATAAGGATGGGAACAATTCGCTTCCCGAAAGGTGTACCAAATAAGGGAATAAAACATCTTGAGGTAAAGAGTTTATAAATATGAAACAAATTGTATATGCATCATGAAATAGACTGTAGCAAAAAGTGTTTAAATTATTTTATTATATAATATTATGTATATTATTCAATACGGTTTCTTCTGCACGTAGTGTACCATGTTTTTGTCGTTTCAATTACCGGTACCTGACGTACTTTCACTGAAACACATCAGTATCATCAAAGGTTTGAAATGAATTAACAATAATCGAAATAATTATATTTCATTTTAGAAACTAACGAATAATCGAATTTGTTTCGTTTTCAATGTAAAATAAGGAATAATCAATTTAATTCGATTAATTAACGACTCTTTTAATGTTTACTTACTTAAGCAGCTGTTTTGTCTGTTATATTGGAAATATTTAATGTTTATATATAATTTATGTTAATAAATTTATGTTTTTAAATAGATCATGTTTTTTTTTTTTATTTGAGTTTGTTCTTTAGCCAATAAAATATTGTTATTGTGTTTCTAAATATTAAGATTTTTGAAATATTCATTTTTTGATCTTTTTAATTAACTTTAAAACATATTTATATATTTTCAGTGCTTGCAAATTGGTGATTATTATTTAGATAATGCGTGGCTAAATTAGATTTATAAATATTTGGTCTTAAAAATTCATTGTGGTGTTGAAGGAATCTATCCAGTTTTTTTTTCATTGTCTGGCCTACGTAAAATTTATTGCAGTCTGGACATTCTATTTTGTATATTCCATTAATATTATATATATTATTTAATATGGTTTCTTCTGGAAGTAGTGTAGGCCTATTGTTTTTTTTTTTGTATCGGCCATCTGAGGACCATATGCCAATTTCAATTCTTTATTCCTTGTTCTTTTCTTTTTCTCCAATATTCTTTTATCTTTCCACTATGTCTTCTTCCTGTCTTCAGTCCACTTTGAACCTACGTTTTTCTCTCTCTTACCTAGGACTCCTTCCATTTTTAACATTTTTGCCCGAAAAACGTCTCTTTCAATTGGTCCTTCTGCCTTTATATTTTTTTTTCTAAATCCTTTTTGATATTGACTTCTTTCCCAGAGACATTTGAAGATCTATTTTGTTAACCTATTGTCGTCCATTCTTTATAAATGTCCAAAAAATATTAGTCTTCTTTTTCTCACTGTTTCTGTTGTATTTTCTATACTTTGATATATTTCATCATTACTTCTTAATTTCCAACCTTCTGAAGTTTGCGTGGGCCTAATATTTTCCTAATAATTCGTCTTTCCACTATGTTATATTATTATAGAAATATTTATTATTTATATTGTAAAGTGTTTATAATGTATATTGTATCATTTGGTTTTCTGTTTCGGCGCGTCCACTTCTGGTCCCAAAGTCACCCCATTTGAACGGTCGTGTATGTACGCGTGTGTTGGAAGTGCATTGCCATATGATACTGGTTGGAGAAGGTAATTGCTTCCTTCATCGTCATGACACTCGCCCTTCTCTTCTCCTGTAGTACAACCATTGTCTGTAGACCTGCCATACGTTCTCTCTGCAATGATAGCTCTTTAATCTGGTGATAAGGGCGCGCTCACCTTTAATGGTATTGACGTAGTGATATCGAAGGTTCTCTCTCGATGTAGGTCCTTTACAGCACTTTGTCCTCAATAACCACAGCGCACCAGGGAGAATACCCTCTATAAGTGCCTTTTATGCCCAATTATATCTTTTACTTATCACTTGTTCTAACATAATCTTTTTTTCTAAACGCCCTTCGTCCTTTGCTGATCGGAGAACGCGACCCCAACACCATACTTTTACGCCGTTACAGAACGTTCTACGTGTATCTCGGCTATCCCAGCTGTAGTGTTGTGTGCGTACGTGACACTTGACATGCGAGGCAGTGTTACGTAGAATGGAACAATCTCGTACATTCGATAGTGTTGTTCGACAAGCTTCTCAACTAGCCCAACGGGGCGTGTTTCTTCCAAGGCCGCGCTTAAGTATCTTCGAGAATTTTCGAGTGCTTGTTAAGGACGCATATTATGGAACCTTGCATACTACAAATAGCCACCACCTGCAGCTTAGTTCAGTTTACGTCGGGCGACTTACACAGTGCGTCTTAAGAGGTGTATTAGTGAAAAGTGATTATAGTGGGGAATTCTTTTTAGTTGACATTATTATTTGTGTGGACAGATTAACTTGAATTATTGCACGAGTATAATCTTGTTGAATAACTTGTTGATTTCAAACTGTTCACTGAGATTATTTAAAGCTGGTTATTAGTGACTTCATTGGTGTCTTGTATTTTGTTTTCCACTGTACCATACGTCGATCAGTCAGGCCGTCGTAACAAATACTATGACTTCTTTAGCGAAGGTCTCGTTTCTGACTGTTGCTTTCGACACTCCCGATGTTTACAGAATGCTTCCCAACTTTAAGGTACACAGAGTTGGATACAAGTAAAATTCTCTATTAAACATCTCTTTCGCCTGAACAGTTTCGAAGTAAGCCCCTTCTGGCCCCTTCAGTCAGATGAGACTGTCTAAATATTTAAATTCACTGACTTAATTTTTCTCCATCCAATCTGATTGAAATTGTTTGCGTTCAGTCACAAGTGTATCTAATTAATTTTGTTTTAGTATATTTTTATTCTGGTGTTCCATTTATCTTTAAGTGATTCATTCATCTGCTTCAGTGAAACCCCCCCCCCCTACATCTTATCCAGTCTCTCCCATCAAAACAATGACATCCTCAAACCTAAAACAATTTCCCATTTATTTTTACCTCGTATTCATTCGTAGCAGAGAACTTTGTGTTGCTTCTTCTATATATCATCATCATCATCATCATCATCATCATGCTTAAATTCATTCTTCTACTCCGATCTTGTGCAGTCCGGATCCACAATATAGTAGCTGTTTTAACTTTAAAATATACGTCAGTGAAAGTTATTATTAATGGTGTCAAAAGAAAGACTGATTCTGTTAATAGCCGAGCACGTAAACGCAATAAAATGTACTGTGGCAGACGATAATGAATGGAATTGGAAGATAAATAAGTTTGTTTACTTCTCGAAATGTCGTAGTGGTCGTCAATGCATACGTGATCGTTTGTACGAAGCCGTGGGTGTGTGCACATTACAGATATTAAAATTCATTCACATGATGGGTTTGGCAGTGGTGGTACGTTTATTGGGGTCGCGGCTACGATACCCCGTATAGCTTAGCAGCACGTCATCCGTCTAAATAACTGCTGAATTTTTTTTTAACGATTATTACTGTTGGTAATGTCAATGAGAAGTTAACAGTTTTATTTTTTCTGATGATTTTAGTTATTACTGATAAGTCTGTATTACCGACAGACAGCGATAGTCTTGTTTTTCTCATTGTTATTCGCATTTCTTTTTTTTTTCAGTGAGCTGTTGATGTCCTTGGATGACATAAGCGTCGCACTGTATTGAATGTATAAGTATCGTTCGTGGATCAAATCGGCGAGAAAAAAAATGTCAGCAAATTTATTATCAAAATGACATGCAGCGGTCGTATATCAATCATTCATTCAGTGTCGAAGACGTGACAGTAATTGGTAATGTTTTTCCCGTAGTCATTGATTGGTCGGTCGGCCATAAACTTTACGAGCGGTACACACAGCTGCACCATATTTGCGTCCAGTCTTGTTATTTTTGGCCCGTCTTATTCCTGATTTGTCAGTGCAGCTCATGATTTGTTTTTAAACATGTAAATCTGTTTTTGTTTCGTTTCGTGTCTCAGTATGGTTGACGGGCAGTGGGGTGGCGTGGGTACGTATCAACTGTTGCCGGTTGTGATAGGCCTAAAACTTAACCTAAAAATTAATTTTTTTTTGTACCAAGTGTTCTTTTTAGAGCATTTTTTATCGTTCGCTGTGAGAAGAATTGGGTCCCGGTTCAACGGGATCTGAGTCTCATTGTACTTCTACAGAATAAATCGAACGGATACAAATAATCGAATTAAAAATAGTAACGACAAACAGAGAAACACATGACTAAACGAACAAAACACAAATAGGCACGTAGTATCTGCTGCACGTCAGTTCCGAAAACGAACATAGCTGCTAACTGAGCGTTTTGCCGGTTTGTACAGCGGCAACACATTGGGTGGACGAATGTGTCCCCCCCCTCGACAGTTTGTACAGTGACAACTACTACGATGTCAAAGACCGTACGCAGCAAAACATTGACGATGTCTGAGCCGGCAACACAAGACGGTGCAACCACGCAGCAGTTCGAAAGTAATGCTATGCTTTTCTTCAAGTTTCCCTAGTAATATTGTTCGGATTTCAAATTATTCAATAACTAAAGTATTCATTCTGTGATATAATCAATATTATTTTCTCTTATTTCCAGTAGTGTTGCCGCCGGCAACAGCGGTTACATGGAGGCCACGCTACTGTTGACGGACTATTATACAACAGACCAAATCTTATGTTAGGAAGAATTTAATTTTTCGTCTTTCACCGAAGATAATATTGTGTAGTTTACTCTGTTCAGTACTAAGGTTTTTTTTTGTATTTCAAACCCTAGGTGTTCATACGTTTTTTCCTTTTTTTTTTTGTAAATCCCCCATTTTCATATACAATGAATTTTCCATTACGCCCAGTCACTCCCTTTTAATCTCCAGTTGTCTCTCTCTCTTCAGCACCTTCTAATTACAGGGCGTACTTGTCCACATCCTTTTGTACACAGTCAATCCATTTCTACTGGCTATCCTCCTCCTCCTCCTCCTCCTCCTCCTCCTCCTCCTCCTCCTTCTTCTTCTTCTTCTTCCCTCTGGTTCCCATGATGCCACTGCCTTGGGGATTCTACCTTCTGCCATTCTTCTCAGATGCTTGTGTACCACTTCTAATCTTTTTTGTTCTACCACTTCCACGACCGCGGTTTGCGCTTCCATTAATTGGCTGATTGTTTCATTCCTCACTGTCTCCATTCTGGATCTCCTAGCCGCTCTTCGGTAGTAATCCATCTCTTCCTGGGAGGAGTGAATGTCACATTTTTCCTTAAGTAAATGGAGAGGGGGGGCATTTAAAACTTTACATCTCCGTCTACATTGAACGTAACATCAACAGAAGTGAACCAGTATAAGGTTGGCCTACATGGCTGAACACCTAAAACGATTTGCCATTCGTGTTTTCTGTATTGTTTATTATCTTTAATGCTTTACAAATGCCGTTTTTGTTCATAAGCAGAAAGTTGGTCGTACCAAACGTTATATGTGTTGTACTTGACAACAGAAGCCATATTTGTGTGAGTGTGTGCGTGTCTGGGGACGCGTGCGCCACAAAGTGGTACAACTGTTTTATTGATAACATTTCCACACTAGTTCCCTCCAAGATGAATTAGTAAAACACACACACACACACACACACACACACACACACACACACACACACACACACACACACACACACACACACACACACACACACACACACACACACACACACACACACACACACACACACACACACACACACACACACAATTACATCGTTGTATAAAGACGCCGTTACTTCTTCCTCCACCGCACTACCATTTCACCCCACCCGTCAATGAGTTTTTGTTCTTCTTCTTCCTCGTTTTTTACGTACGAGCTAACTATATATATACACACATACCCCGTAAAAACAACAGTGTGGTCTGTGTCGTCATCGAACACGCGACCGCGTCTCGCGAGTGTCTGCCACCCGCCCACCATGGGATCGTCACCTGCTCTAGTCGCTGACTTTCTGAATCGATTGTTTTTAAAGTGCATTTTTTAGTGGTTTCAGTACAGTGAACGGGTAAAACCGGCAGAAGAGGTAAACGTTTTATTGTAATTTTGTTTATTTGTACCTGTATGTGTGCTCATACTAATTTTGTTACTTTGTACAAAACTGTGTTATTGTGTAAAAAAGAGGCGAACGAGTAAAAGAAAGAGAAAGAGTCAAGAGACAAACATGCAAATAGTTTTCATCGTAGTGCTGTGAATAATGGCAGTGGCTTTGCGGTTGGTTCGTGGGTTTGGTTTCCATTATCACGTTATCACCACAAGCTGTGTGTTCGTTCCCTCGCCCACAAAATGAAAATACATTTATACACACTACGTGGGCTACACTTTGAATAGAATGGTGATCTGCCCTCTATCGGACTGTTCGGGAGAACGTTTTAAGTGTGTATACGTGTAAAAATTATTATTAAATTGTCTGACCACCGGTGTCAGATTAGAAGCGAGTGGTGCCATCAGACTGGTGCCCTCCCCCGACTCTAAATTCAACTTTTTAGCCATTATTTATACTGATAAATGGCATACACAATTTCGAAAGTTAAAAATTACTTGATTTAAGTCCCAAATTACAACAAATATTTAGCTATATAGTGATTACAATGAACATAGTAGTATTTAAGCTTAAAAAATACTAATCGATCCATTTTTTTCTTGATTTTGCCTTATCGAGTCTTGTATAATTTCTTCTAAATCGAACGATTCAAGTATCTCGCTTTCAATATTCAACCTTGCTAACGAAGATAATCTCTCGTCTCCCATACTTTAACTCAACATATCTTTAATCGTTTTAATGCAGAAAACGCTCTTTCAGATTCCCAGTTAGTTATTGGGATCGTGAAAAGCAGGCGCAAGCAGTGTATACATTCGGAAATACATCAACCATTTTACAATCAATAATCCAGTTAAATACTTTAAGCGGACAAACTATAGTATCACGTAATCGAACGATTTGGAAAAAAACCCCTTTCTTACAATTTTACTCGTGGCACAAAGTGGTCAATTCTATTAGAAGATCGTCGAAAAGTGCGCACACATCTTTTTTTGATTTTGGATTGTTTTTTCATATTTTTTTTTCTATTTATATCGGCCATCTGAGGACCACATGCCAGTTCAATTCTTTATTCCTTGTTCTTTTCTTTTTCTCCAATATGGTTTCATATTTTCACTATGTCTCTTCTTCCCGTCTTCAGTCCACTTTGAACCTGCGTTTTTCTCTCTCCTACCGTGGACTTCTTTCATTTTTAACACTTTTGCCCGAAAAACGTCTCTTTCAATTGCTTCTTCTGCGTTTATATTACTTTTTTTTCTAACTCCTTTTTGGGTTCTTTAGTCCAACTTGATGTTGACTCCTTTTCTCACAGATATTTGAAGATCTGCTTTGTTAACCTATTGTCGTCCATCTATTGTCTTCCTTTTCTTACTGTTTCTGTTATATGTTTCTAATATATTTCATCATAACTTCTTAATCTCCAACCTTCTGAAGCTTTTTTGTGGGCCTAATATTTTCCTAATACTGTAATTCGTATTTCCAATATTTCTAGTTTGTCTAAATTATGATTCAAGGCATTCTGGCTTCACTACTGTACTGTAATGCCTTATTTTCGCATTTTTAGATATGGAATTTTTGTTGTATTAATATTATATTATATTATATTTAAAGTATAAATATTAATTATTATTTATTTATACAATAATTTGTTTAGTATCTGAATGCTTATGAGGCTGTTACAGATGTTCACATTTTGCTGTTATAAAAACCGGAACGCGATTAAACCGTGTAAGATCAGTTAGAGTGCAAAATGTGGCGTGATGGGTGGGTGACGTATCGAAGTGGGCGGACAGCAGAGCCAGTGGATTCTCTGTCGCCGTCAACACGTGTTCTCACATTAATTACACATAACTCTACAATGCCCAGTAACACGATCCGTTTGTCGAAGGCCTCATCAAAGTTTTCTGTGCAGCTGAGCGATTTTTAATTTAACCAGAGCACGGAGGGTGATATTCCCGCCCCAGCCGGCACTGATCAAGAAAATTAATTAAATTCGACGAACACCCGCGCGCGCGCGCGCGCGCGCACACACACACACACACACACACACTTTTTTTACACGAACAGGGCAGCCGTGGACTACGCAAATATCATTTCCTTTTCTTCAGAATGCCCTCATTCGCACACTATGCTCCGCCTTCCTTTCCACTCTCCACCCCTTTCTCGTCTTCTGCTCACCGCACAGAACCTCAAGATTTTGAATTTTGTTTCTGTATGTATTTCTATTCACACAGTCGTTTAAAGAGGTACCCAGTTTCATCATATCCTCCTTGAGTTGTTTGGTGTATCCGTTCAGACTGGAAAGTTGCCAAATAAATGAAAATTTGTTTATTTAATCTGGACCGATCCATCCGAACCATATGTCCAAGGAATCTGTCTTTTCCTTCGGAAAGCCGTTTCAAGATCTTCCAGATCCCTGTATAGCTCTTCTTTGGGTCTATGCCTGTACCTGTCTTCGATTCGGATCACAGTGCTATAATGGCGGACTTTCGCACTTCTGGAAAGGTTTTTCTTTCCGTACAGTTCCCAGGTTAGAGTAAAGGCCTTTGCTAATTTGAGTTTCCTTATCTTAAAGCATTCTTTGTCTGAGGCGTTTCGGGATATGTTTTCCCCAAGACATTTAAAATTGTTAGTATATTTTATTTCTCCATACGTAGTGTCCAGGCACGTTTTCGATAATTTAAATAGGGTGGTCATAATTTCCGTTTTACAAAGGAGATTTGGAGGCCAGTTTTCTCCGCTATCTCTTTGAGATCTTCTACTTGCTTTCTTCCTTCTTCTTCTGAGTGGGCGAAGATGGCAAAATCATCCGCGAAAGCTAAACAGCTTAATTCTACGCCTTTGGGCCTATTCTAACCCTAGTGGAATTGACTGTATGGAAAGTTTTCATGACTTTATCTAGGGCACAGTTAAGAGAATAGGGGAGACCCCATCCCCTTGACGTACACACACACATTATATAAGTTATAGGCCTATTTTTTATTTTGAAGTAAATTCGTTTAGTTTCGTTTCTTTCAGTATTTTAATGTTACTTCTCAAGAATATATGATTTCTGCAAGTATAATTTAATTTCAATCAATGAAGTCAGATTGAAAGCTTTGATGATACAGATTGTTCTGTGAAAATATATCAGGGTTTTTATATGATACTGATTAAAATTAATATATTACAACGTTACATATACATGTGGGCATGTCAGCCCTCACGTTCAAGGAATACAAACTTATACCACGAATTTATATGTAAATTCGATATACAGTAATTCATGCAGGTTGTATAATTATACCAGGTGTATTTATAATAAGAGTATTTTTATTTATCAGTATTTAAAACTCATTTATTATTTATTCATTATTATAAATATTCATAAACATCATTAATAATTGTCGGTCACGCTATTGCTCATTATTAAATGTTTATGTCTTATGGTATGCAACATTACACATATTTAAAAAATCTCTTATATCTAAACATGTAAATAATCTTATATCTAGACATGTTAAATAATTGGTTTATTAATTTATTATAAAATTAAAATATTTTTATATTGAAATAACTTGTCTTATCTCAGATCTGACCTCTAGTCGCTCAGTCTATACCAGTGTTTAAAATTCAATTTAAATTTATATTAATTGCTTGTAGACTGGCCTTTGTTTTAATATTCAACTTTAAATTAATCTTTCTATACTTCAAATATCTAATCACTTTACTATCTATTTTGATAATAAACTCTACTCTCTTTACTTTAAATTCTCTTTCATTTATTAATGCTTTTATATAGTCTATATACGATCGCTCATTCTTACGACTAAACATTTATTTACATTTTAACATATTATTACTAAGTATAAACTTTTCTTTGTTTTAATTTACTGTCTTTTGAAATCGTCTTTATAAGCTCTTTTTTTTACAAATCATTTAAAATGCATTACGCATGTCACCTCGATTTCTGATGATCTTACGACTGTTGTCCGGGGTCCAGCGTTGTCCAGAGTTAGTTTTCCATTCCTCTTGTCCTGGCTTGTTCCTGGATACGTCTAGAGTCCAGCGTCGTTGTACGGCAGCATGTTCCTGAATACGTCTAGAGTCCAGCGTCGCTCTACAGCAGCTTTCCCGTATATACTCTTGGTAGACTTACTATTTCGGTATTTACTTTTTCCGGAATATTGTCGTGAATTTAACGAACATTATTTCGTTTGTTACTGCGACTTGTAATAGAATAAAAATAAACTGTTTTGCCGACGGACAGCATGTCCGACTGCAAGTGTGTCTTGAAATGAAGAGAAGGGTTTTTGGTCGAACCCTTAATTTATACCCTCTCGAGATTCCGCGCCGGTCGGCTCCAAAATCGTCCTATCGATACCTGCATATCTCGTGACAGCCCCCACTCCCGAACCTTTTCATCTATTTGCAATTATTAGCAAATAGCAATGTTTTGCACGGAATCGAGATAGCACAAATCATAGCTAATTCGATTAAGCACTCACTATATTAATTTGGGCGTCTTAGGGTAATTTGCGTATTTTTTAGCACGTTTATGTTGCACTCTCTTCGCATAACGTGTTCTATTAACGTCATCTTTTCACTGGGGATAACTATAAATTTTACACACACTTTGGTGCCTTTGGTTTGATCATACACTAATTAATTTTCGCACAGTGAATTAAAATAATTATTTATTTAATTACTTGGGGCGGGTTGCTGAGATTCCTGTCTTTGCCTGCATCACTAACACACACAAGATACACGTGTAACACACATACAATTGAGCAGGTGTTCACCGCTCGTCGGAACAGGTTAATCTCTCCCCTAATCTAACAATGAAATATTTTTGCAACCTCAGACCTGTCCATTTACCCGTAACTTATACAAATTATACAAAATTTATATTTATTTAAATTAATGCCTAATACAGCGTATGGCTGTATCGTTGCATTATATACTTGCAAAAATAATCTATTCTTAAAAATAACAACACACACACACACACACACACACACACACACACGCACACACACACACAAACACATAATATGAACTATTTCTGTGAGTAAAATTATTATTGTTTTTTCACATGACGTACGTTTCTGTGATTATATCAGCATCATCAGAAGCTTATAAATGAATCAACAGATAATCGAACTGATCGATTTCAGTATAAAAAATAACGAATAATCGAATTTAATATAAAAGAAATGATCGATTTAATTCGATTTAACTTATCGATTGTTTTAATGTTTATTTACTTAATCAGTTGTTTTGACGGTTATATTGGAAATATTTTATGTTTATATATTTTATTTATTTTATTTTAATAAATTTATAATTTTAAATACATCATCTTGTATTGTTTTTACTTGAGTTTGTTCTTTAATCAGTAAATTATTGTTATTGTGTTTGTAAATATTTAGATTTTCCAAAATATTAATTTTTTTACCTTTTTATGTGTTTTTAATAAATATATAAGTATTCCTATTATATATTATAATATTATTTTATAAGTAACTCCATGAATTTATTGCAGTATTATATAATATCATATACTATCAAATTAAAATTATTTCTTGAAGTAGTTCTATTTTATAATTATCGTTTCAATTTACTTATTATATTAGGACAATATAATACCTAATATAGTATAAATAGTACCTAATATAATAGGTTAATTGAAACGATAAATATAAAATACAACCACTTGCAGAAGTGGTTAATTTAATCACAATACGTACATGCAATACACACGCAATAAACACAGGATATGAATCCCAGGCATAACCAACATGACACTAATAAAACACATACACACAAAAGCACCAAAATGAACATATGGGAAAATTTACAAATATACAAACACAAAACAAAGTAATACCTGAACAAATACAAATCAATGCAAAACATGACACAATTTTCAAAGCACTCAACATTGAAAATACACAAAATACTAATATACGCGTATACACTACAATCACACACAATAATAGCAGTTTAAAATACCAAAAACTAACAGGAAACCATAACAACAACCAACCAAGGGAAAAAACATCTTGAGGTAAAGTATATATATATAAATATATATAATGTACTGCCGTTAAAATGCAACACAGTACATAAGAGGAAAATAATAAATTTTAAAAGAAAAAAGATACAAATTTAATATTAACTGGAACATATGTTTTAAAATGTAAACAAAACATTGGGACTATCGACTCGACCAGTCAACATAGAGGTAGATTCCTATATGAGATAAAACAGTATTAGGTTATATGTTCTGAAAAGAATATATGAAATTTGGAATGAATGTTATAATAAGAGTAAATAGTAAGAAAATTATAATTTAATAAATACCAACTAGAATTACGAATATTAGAGATAAAATAAATATATTTAATAAGAAGTAGAAAATTTATATATGTTTTTAATAGGTATATGATAAAACGATGTAATGAAAGTAGGGAATTATCAATGTGGCAAATTTGTAAATTGTTAGAGTTTGTATTGTATAGAAATGAAAGGAAATGTATTAGTCTAAAATTATATCTAATAAGAGTAGCATGAAGAGTCTAAATTTATATCTAAGAAAAGTAACATCAAGAGTCTAATTGTATCTTCAGTCTTGTAAAGATCATAGAGAGAGATATGTAAATTAATATTTGGTAGCATTTAAATAAATAAAATTTGTACATCATCAAGTTAATGTTATATATGTAAACGAAGAAACAGTAAAGGAATTTAATTTGTTATACCAGAGTTTTTGATTATCGATTTAATAAAGTAAACAATCAGGAGGAGAGATTCAACATTAATATTGAGTTTAATAAAATAAAATACTACTCAATAAATAAATAAGATTACAAGAAATCTAAACATATCTTTAAAAGAACGCCGATAGAAGAAGGAAATCTTGTACTGCAGAATAGTTTGAGTGGCCATAAAATATAATTAAATATTCCGAGGAGATATATGTTTTGCAGTCGTCATAGAAAACAACATTCAGTGGTAAAACCAATAAGAAATTCGCCTGGAGGAACGGATTGCCAAGCCTGATATTGCTTTTGAAAATAATAAACAACCAGAAGTGAACCCGTGGCAGCTGGAAGAATTCAGAATCAGTCAAGTTACATTTGTAGGGTAGATATTTTTTACATTGTTATTTATCAAAATATTACATACTAACTTTATTTGGTTTGATTTAAAGAAAAGAAGATATTATATATAATCGTAAATACGATCAAACAGCTTAATAATCATTAACCCTGAGAGAGAGTTTCTTTTCATGTGCTGATAAACAAAAAACATAATAACGGTAGTTACATTTTTTTTAATTATATTATACTATTAAATAATTACAAGACTTATAAATAACAACAGCACATTAATTGCTGTCCCAACGTGGAACATATCGTAATTACAATACCTGTAATATAATCACAGTACATAAATGACGCAACCAACGTGGTGCATATAATAAATATTATACTAGCAAAAAATAAACAACAGCACAATATATATATATATATCTGTATATATATATATATTATATACCGGTAATATATATATATATATAT
This sequence comes from Magicicada septendecula, assembly GCA_034769895.1. Classification (NCBI taxonomy): domain Eukaryota; kingdom Metazoa; phylum Arthropoda; class Insecta; order Hemiptera; family Cicadidae; genus Magicicada; species Magicicada septendecula. The sequence goes on from CM068371.1 coordinate 8,732,719, forward strand.
ATATATATATAGGTATATATATTACCGGTATATAAATTAACGAAAGTAACACATACATTAAACAGTTAACTAATACTTTAAAGATAATTTTAAATCAAAATTATTTTCAATACAACAACAAATTGTACTATCAAATAGATGGCCTTGCTATAGGAGCCCCAACCTCCGCTATCATATCAGAAATCTTCCTACAAAGACTCGACGAACAAATAATAAATATAATAAAATTAAACGACCCATTAGGATGTTATTTTAGATACGTTGATGGCACTCTGTACATTTCCCAAAACAATGGTATAAATATAAATAAAATATTCAACTCCATAAATAATTTAAATTCCAAAATAAAATTCACGTTAGAAGAAGAATCTAATAATATATTGTGTAAATTATTTAGACTTAACAATAAAGAAAAATGAAACAAATTTTGAATACTCAATATACAGGAAACCTTCTCAAACTGATTTAGTAATACCAAATACTTCTAATCATCCTCCCCAACACAAAATGGCAGTATTTAATTTCATGATTTACCGAATGCTTAGGATCCTATTAAATAACACAGAAAGAAGCAAAGAAAGAAATATTATCCAACAAATAGCAGTTAAAAATGGATACAAAATAAGAACTATTAATAAATTAGAAAATAAAATTGAACATAAAATTACTAATAAAATTCCCAAGAACGCTACATTTAAAAATTCACCTATTAATAATAATATAAAATATACAACCTTCACTTACTACGGAAATATAACTCAAAAACGAAATAAAATATTTAAAGATACTAATTTAAAAATATGTTATAATACAGATAATATAATTTTTATTAAAATAAAACCTAAAACTAAATCCAATACTTACAATAAAAATGGAATATATAAAATAGAATGTCCAGATTGCAATACATTTTACGTGGGGCAGACAAAGAAAAAACTACTAGATAGATTCCTTCAACACCGCAATGCATATTTAAAATCAAATATTTATAAATCTAATTTAGCCACACATTGTCTAAATAATAACCACCAATTTCCAAACAGTGAAAATATAAAATTAATTAAAAACATACAAAAAGGTCAAAAAATGAATATTTGGGAAAATCTTAACATTTACAAACACAGTAACAATAATTTATTTATTAAAGAACAAACCCAAATAAAAACAAAACAAGACGATCTATTTAAAATTATAAATTTACTAAAATATAAAAATGAATAAAATATAAACGACAAATTTTCAAATATAACCGAGAAAAACAGCTGCTGAAGAAAATAAACATTAAAACAATCGTTAACTAATCGACCTAAATCGATTATCAGTTATTTTACATTAAAATCGATACAAATTCGATTATTCGTTAATTTTATATTAATAGAATTATTTCGATTGTTATTAATTTACTTAGAAACCTCTGATGATACTGATATTTTTCAGTGAAACGTGCGTCAGGTGTTAAAAAGAATATACGATATTATAGGCCTACTACTTGCAGAAGAAACAAATTGAATAACATCACAAATTTATATATATACAAATAAAAAAAAGAATATACAATATTATCTACTTGCAGAAGAAACAAATTGAAAACATCACAAATTATATATATATATATATGTATATATGTATTAAACATATTATATGTGCATCAAGAAATAGACTGTAGCAAAAAGTGTTTGAAAAAAAAAAATATATATATATATATATAATGAAATTATAATTATTTTTGCAAGTAGAATGTCCTTATTTCCCACTTATCTTGGTTGAAAACTAGTAGTAGTATTAAATTACACCCACACATTACATTTAAATATTTAACTCATCTATTAAATAAGTAAATTAGTGTAACTGCGCGCGCTTACACACACACACGCGCACTTTATAACATGTACATTCGTATAGGTAGATATTTCAGTCCGAGACTGAGAGAAGGTATCCGCAGATCGAATCGATCAGAGAGTGCGTTTATGTTTGGGTTCGCGTAATTACACAACACCACCACAAGGTAATTAATTAACCGGTTCGTGTGTGTGTGTGTGTGTGTGTGTGTGTGTGTGTGTGTGTGTGTGTGTGTGTGTGTGTGTGTGTGTGTGTGTGTGAACCAGTTTCCATAACGCGGCTACAAATTATTAAATATTATGATCATTTTGCTACATTAACAAACGCGACTTGTCATCATACAACGCGACGCCAGCGTGTAAATACGCCCAGCCAACTGGTTTCCTCTTGAAACCCAATAAAACATGAATACAAATTATATATACACATGATGAAATGTACATTATGTACTTTCTACTATAACGCGCGTGTCCGTCTGATCCTTAGTGTGCGTTTTATAACTTACATTGACTCAATGGCGTAACTACAAGGGGGTGAATCGGGGGGGAGGGGCAATCTAACTTTAACTGAAATTAAAGTGATTCTTAATGTAATGAGATTTATTACTTTTAATTGTGAATAACAGTTAACAAGATAGAATATTCTGAAATTAGAGCTTTTCCATATTTTTGTTCGATCTTTTATTTTATGCTAATTAACTCATAAATGTTGACACGCAAAGGGGCAGATGCCTGTATTTCTCATTTGTCGTGAGGAATGAGCAATCTTCAAGCTAGTCTCATTCCCCCTTCCCACAGGAGCAGCTCCTACAGGCGGTGACTTAAAATCGTGCCCGTTAATAACGAATCGAACGTCACTTCATCGGCTACGGAGTAACAAATTTTTAAGGCATCATTTTGGAGACTTGTTCTCAGCTTTGTTAGACATTGAGGTCAGTCAGTCCCTGATGTAAGAGTATGATGTACGGGGGTTTGCAGATTCAAAAACAACTTCGCTTGGTATTTCTGCGGTTTTTTTAAATTACTAAGCGATATAAAGTAGATCGCAAATTTCAATATATATTTTTTTCATTGGGAAAGAGAATTATTATAAACCATATATTATAAATTAAACAAGTTATTGATAAACATTAAATAAGCAAAAACATTGAAAATTGCAATTACTTAATATAATTTGTAACTAATTTTTTTAATAACATACTTCTATTACTTATTTGTTTATTACATTAGGCATGACAACCCCTTATTACATGTTATTCTACAGAACAACCCCTTTCTGACGCTATTAAACAGATAGAAGAGTTTTTTTTTTACATTTCTTTGTAGCGCCCATGCGTTAAGCACTATCTTATCTTGACCTTTGAACTATGTTCAGGAACTGTCTTCCTGGCAGAAACTGTGACCTGGTAGTTTGCTGCTGTTACCACACTTTGTTATCGGACTTGTGTCCTTTGTCCTATTTCAAACGTTTCTATTTATGTTATGTTTAATAACGTAAAATATGTTTAATTTATTTATGTTTGTGTTTAATAAAACATACCGCACAAAAGCACTATAATGAATATATGGGAAAATTTTCATAGATTGTATAAACATAAAACAGAAAACCCACTAATACCAGAACAAATGAGATAAACCAGTACAAAACATGACACAGTTTTTCAATTTTTAAAACTTATATTGAAACCCCCCCTCCAAATTATACACCACATTAATTGTGCACAATAACACTAATGTAAACAAGCAAAAGCTAAAAGGAAACCGTACCAGCAAAAACCAACCAGGACACAGATATTCAACAAGAGTAAAAACAAAAAATGGCTAACGATGAACAAAAGGCCTGATGCTCGAAACATTTGCAAGTAAGGAAAATTTGAAATGACTGTAGAAACAAGTGCGCGCGCGCGCGCCACACACACACACACACACACACACACACACACAGTAAAGCACAAGCAATATATAATAATTGCGTGTGTGTTTGTGTGTGAGCGCACAAGAGCATTAATGTAAACGTAATAACATGTAACATATGTGACATGTAAAAATGTAATAGACCTTATTCAGGTTTACAGTTTACTTTAAACTTGGTTACAGTGGAAGCGAACAAGGCATAGTCACGCTTCCAGGTTTATGTTCGATTAAGTTATAGTTTTGCTTTGTTACGAAACCACCAGCTTAACTATTTTTTTAGTAACGTAATTACTTCTGTTTCTGTAATTTGACAGACGCGGACAAGACCGGGAGAACGTGCTTAATGAAGATTTTAATTGTGTGTGTGTGTGTGTGTGTGTGTGTGTGAGTGAGTGATGCATACAAACGTTTGTTTCACCGGGGGCGCGTGACGGGTATCACATCCGCGGCACGCGCCCACCACGATTCGGTACTGTAACCGTTGATCTTTGGCGGATGATCTTTCAGCTATTGAGTTTTCATCGTTGAAGCTCTCTCCTCGGCGTTAACGATGTAACTACTTCATTCTCTCTCTCTCTCTCTCTCTCTCTCTCTCTCTCTCTCTCTCTCTCTCTCTCTCTCTCTCTCTCTCTCTCTCTCTCTCTCTCTCTCTCTCTCTCTCTCTCACACACACACACACACACACACACACACACACGCACGCACGCACGCACGACACACAGAGTTATCAATATACTCTTAAACGTCTCTACGTCACACGTCGACCAATTTGTTTTGCCTCCCGAGTCGTCGGGGGTTTCGTGGAGGCCGGACATAGAAGGAAGGAACGAACTTACGATGGCTTGTAACTATAACGTATCAGGCGCACAAATTAAACTGAGATGGAATGTTTTACCTCCAGGCAACGACCTCTTAATGACTAATTTTTCATCCTTACATTGTAGTTTGTAGGCAGGTTGTTTGTATGAATTAATAATTTGTTTGCTATTCAGAGCTGACTATTTATGCGCGTTAACCTGTATTAAACAGCAGAAGTTTTGTACTTTAAATACTTCATTTTCTATACAGAACAGTTTCTTTTTTAAGTTAGTGAAACTTTTTAATAGGGGCCGCGTCATAAAAACGCACACGCACACTCTCACATCCGTCGAGATGCGTGACGCACTGTAGTGAATAAACTCGGCAATAAATATTAAAAAACTATACATCAGCAGGGGGACATTGTGTCGGGGATAGTTGGCAGCCCTGTCACAGTGTATTATCGTTATTGCTATGGAATTGATACACGTTATTTACGACCGTTTTTATTGCGCGGTCGATTCCCGCCACCCCTTTGCCCGCTATCGGTATGAAACGATCGGCAGCAGCACAGTAGGGTGAATCTTCGGTGTTCATTCATCCCTTACATCGTCGTCCTCCCCCGTCACTGTGTAAACTTGTTACTCTAGTATTGCGCCGGAATTGGAGAGAGGGGGTAGGGTCGTTCCGCAAATTGTTGGCGCATAATTCCCCCCCCCCCACCGAACGCCATATCCCGATTCGGATTCTAATCGTTTGTGCAGTTAGAACTGTAGTGTCTATCAGCAATGGCATAGGTGCAGTTTTTTCTCCTTATAGACTTTGCCAGCTGTCTCCCTTCTTCTGTTTCACACGTCTCGTTCGGTTCATCTTTTCCTTCCTCCTGAGTTACTCTCCTCTTGTTCGTCGTAAATTAAGCGTATGCAAAGCGAAACGTCGGGTGTCGTGTTCCCTAATCCATACCTGTTAAGTTTATTCGCTTTCCTCGTACAATAGGTATTTAGGTCCTATTATATAATTATACAGAGAGTGGCAGTCTGTTTTACGAAAAACTCAAAATTATCTTGTTCAGTTAGATTTTTTTGTACTTCCATGTTTCGTAAGGAAATGGAAGTATGGTGATCGCAAAAAAAATCGTGTTCGAGGTAAGGGCTGATTCTGATTGTACTGCCCTAAAAACATGAAGAAACGTGTGTCTGTGTGTAGAATTTTGTTTTTTAGCTTACGATAACTGCCGCAAATGTCAAACAGAATGAAATAATACTTTGCATATATGCCTGAGTTTGTAAAGGACTCAAGCCCTATTGATTTTGGTGAAGATCGGTTAAGGGGAAAGGGGTAGTTTACCTGCAAAAATTTTATGTTTTAACAAGAGTAAAGTACTTAATTTTGATAAATAAAGTATCCTGAAAGAAGGTCATAATAATCGACTGTAGAAAGGTAGATGAAATATCTATAAATGAAAAGGGTAGTTGAAGGTGGTATTGACCATTACAACGAGCATTAGCCACAGTACGTATATAGGGGCCGCTTAATCTCGTCCTCCTAAACTGAGGAACAGTAGTGTGTAGTGGCTAGTGACGAACACCGTGTCAGTTGTATTAAAAATCGTGTTTCACTGAAGATGGCCTCCGGAGGTGAAGCCGAAACGTCTGATAACAACAATGGTAGACCACGGCCCAATAGCCCGGGTCTTATGTCAACAATGGACGCCGACCGTGAAAGGCTTTGTCCACATCTGGTCGCGACGAAACGACGTTTTTACCTGTTTCTTACCAGGTCAATTGCGCCCCGTATTTTCACTTGCTCACAACTGACCGAATCTGTTGCAACTAGTAGAAACTTCTGTTCCGAACTTCAGTGAAGTTTCAATTCTGTAACTTTTTCATTTGTACGAGTAACCTCTTTCTTGCATATTTTTTTTACGTTAGGTTAGATTAAATCGTGTTAGGCTAGTTTAGGTTGGGTTAGGTTAGGTTAGTTTAGATTAGGTTAGGTTAAGTTATGTTAGGTTAAGCTAGGAGTGAATAGAATTATAATGGTCTTCTTCCTTCTTCACTTCATGTTTTAGGCATTCTGCCTGTTACGGTTCCCACCTTTTTCTTGGTCTACCTAAATTTCTTCTTCTTCTGGCTTTGTATTTTCTAGCTTTTACAGGAATCCTGTATTATTGCATTCTTTCTAAATGTTCTTGCCACTTGTTTCTATTAAATTTTATCATTTCATTTAAGCTCTTGTCTAATCGTTTCATTTCTTATTCTGTCTATTCGACTACAGCCCTTAACTCGTCTTAAGAATCTCATTTCCTGTGCCTGAATTCGATTTTCTTGTGCCTTTGTCGTTACCCATGTTTCGCTGCCCTTATATAAGTGGGAGGAGAGCCATTGTTGTATAAAATTTCAACATTGTCTCTTTCCTGGCTTTATTTTTCAGCATCGACTGATAGTTCCGCAAGTACTAACCTGTACACCTGTATACGGTTAATCTGTACAGAGGAATCTACTATTTACACCTCCCAGTTTCCCAATTAGCCTCGGAAATAGGATGGATACTATGGTAACGACAACGGCAGTGAAAAAGGACAAACAGAAATGGATAACAAACCAAATAAGAGTGGCCACCTGGAATGTCAGAGGAATAATGCATAAAGAAAACGAAATAGCAAATATTCTAAACAAAGAGAAAATAGACTTTGCAGCTATCACAGAAACAAAAAAGAAGCTAAGAGGAAACAAGTATGTGGACAATTATATTATGTAATTATAATGGTAATTTCTGAATTATTATGATAATAACATGAAAATTGTAGTAACGATCGGTACCACCTTACGACAGCATAAAGTTCACTCTACGATAGCGCAGAGAGAGTTGATTGGTCGTAATTGTGTACAGACATCAGAAACTGTCGTAGCGCATGAGCCTTCAGTTCTACACAGGCTTTTGATAGATGCAGTCTATGTTTGCAGCTTATAGGGTGACATTTTTATCTCAAGTGACCGGGTCGCAATTGACCGGGTTCAAATTTCCACCCCGTGCGCAACCAACCGGCTTTATACGATTGGGTTGCCACTGACCACGGTCCGTATAGGAGGAACGAGTTTAAGACGCCCACATATACGTACCGTGGCTAATGCTCGCCCGGTAATGGTAAGCTGAACGATAATAATTGCACTTACTACAAGATAACTCGCTTCTTCTTTCCGTTTCCATTCTTCTTCTGATCTCTTGTTTGTGTTTTTGCCTTGGTTCAAGTTATCAACAACTGGACTTCGAAAATCATCAGCAGAACTGACCCCCCCCCCCCGCCACCGTATCCGACGGGGCTCCCTCTAGTTGAGGTGTGGATTGAAAGAAGTGTAATTGACTACATCGAAGAAAGAAGATTGGTGTGGTACGGTCATGTCAAGAGAGCCCAAAATAGGTGGATCAACAAAGTGACAGACTGGAGTCCATTAGGAAGGAGAAAAAGGGGAAGACCGAGAAGATCTTGGAGGGACCGACGTGGATGAATCTATGCAACGTATAGGACTAGAGGAAGGACAATGGGAACATCGGGAGAATTGGAAAGCCAGGTTTAAGGAAGGGAGACGGCACTAGCTGTAGCAACCCTATCATACACGCGCGCGCGCGCGCGCACACACACACACACACACACACACACACAAGATAACTCGTCCTTCTT
>CM068371.1:8741450-8780393 GCA_034769895.1 Magicicada septendecula
AGGCCTGGCTTCTAACACTTCTTCAATGTCTCCTAGCCATTGCCGTCTCAGTGTAACCTCTCATATCCATTCTTCTAAGATCATTTTCCAGCACGTCATCCAACCATCTTACCAGAGATCGGCCCCTCTTCTATTTTTATAGACTTGCGCCCTCAAGCTTTTTCTTTGGCATACGTTGATCATCCATCCGCTCTAAGTGACCTACCCATTGTATTCGTTGAGCATTTATAAATCTTACAATGTCCTCAATATTTCAATAGCTCATCTATCTCCTGGTTATTTCTTATTCTACATTCGTCTTCGTCATCTTCTTTAACCGGGCCATAAACACGCCCGTTCACTCTTATTTCAATCTTGATTCTCTATAGCAAACTCTCTCTTACTCCAAACGCATACGAGCAACCTTTTACACGTTAAATCAGTTCACTCGCCACTCGACAATGAAGTTCTCAATTCTAGCGTGTGTCCCATGAGACTCCACTTTAATTTTTTTATTTTTTTTATTTTAATAATATGCCTAATTGAAAGTAAACTTGAAATTGAATAATGGACTACAAAATGATTGAGAAAACAAAATTTTGTTTGCTTGAAGAGACCTAAACGATTTTATAGCCTGGTAATGTGGAAAGCAAGGCGAAGTCTTGTCTTCTTAGCATTGTTGCTAACAAATGATTGGAAACCGTTTCGAGCGTAATCCAATTTCGCGACGTTTTCAAACTACCACCTACGCGTAGGTACGTATCCGTGCCTGTATGTACGTGTAAATGACAGCAGGGAGTGTCTGTCTGTCTTTATGTATCAATAACGTAATGTGTCGTGTTGATATAGGCTATGTACTAGGTATCGACACTATGGAATGAGTTACGGCTGTGTGGAAGGGGTGTGACACTAACCAGTCCGGCAACGTTTTATTCTTTTTCTCTGCTTTTTTCGTGAAATTCTTATCTGGGCTGCGTTCCAAGTGTTCATTCTTAGCGAAACATTTTACCTCATTAATCTTTCCTTCTTCTGCCACCACTACCCTGCTTTTCCTTCCGTTTTGTTGTTTCTCGTCTTTTTCTTTCATTCTTTTGGTGAGCGAGCAACGCCTAGGCGTGGTTCCCGCTACTCGTACATTACAGTATTATTGACCGAGCACGCGAACCAATTCGTACTGTATCGTTAATAATTTGTCTTGTTTGCAAATCGTGTGTTGGAAATACAAAGCTCACTAGATACAAAGTTAAACGTGTTGTTTATAGCAGTTTTTCTGTTTTCATATTTCCATTTTGGAAATGATTCGTCATGTCAAAATTCGTTTACCAATTACTATAGAACTCTTTTCAGTTTGTTTTTATCCATTGTCGCATAATTTCATCATAATCATCATCATCATCATTATCGTCGTCGTCATCGTCATAATCATCTCCTCCTCCTCCTCACTCTCTCCACTTTCGCCTCTTTATTATTATCCTTCACCACCTTCACATCATCTCCTCCGCCTACTTCTCTTCTTTTTCTTCTTCTTCTCCTTCTCCTCCTGGCCTCCTCCTTCTCTTTTTATTGATTCTTCTTCTTCTTCTTCTTCTTCTTCTTCTTCTTCTTCTTCTTCTTCTTCTTCTTCTTCTTCTTCTTCTTCTTCTTCTTCGTTTCTTACTCCTTCTCGTCCCCTTCTTCTACTTGTCTTCTCCTCTTTATTATTCTCATTCACAGCCTTTACCTCTCCTCCTCTTCCTTCTTTTTCTACTCCTCCTCCTCCTCTTCTTCTCCTTCTCCTCCTTATCCTGCTCCTCCTTCTATTTTTACCGCTTCTTCTTTTCTTCGTCTACTTCGTTTTGTCGTCCTCCTCTTATTCGTTTTTTCTCCTCTTTATTCTTCTCATTCACAACCCTTACCTCGCCTCTTCCACTTCCTACTTCTTCTACTCCTCCGCCTCTTTGTTTTCCTCTTTCGCCTCGTCTCCTCCTCCTCATTTTTCTGCTTCTCTTTCTTCTCGTTTTTCTTTTCCTTTTTTTCCACTGTCCATGTCCTTCGTCGCAAACTTCCTATTTCACATAGTATAGGTACACTTATTCTATGGTTTGCTACATTCTCTCTTGCCAGCTGTTTTGTAGCTCAGAACCTATTTAAGAATATGTCCGTTTTTAAAATTCTTCAATTACAACGTAGTATGCAAGAATATAGCCTACATTTGTAATTGAAATTTGAAAATTTCAACTTTATCTTTTTACTGGTAAATTTTTTCTTAAATATTTGTACCATTGTTAGATGAAATTATGATTATGATTAGGATTAAATTTAACCAATTTTCCTAAGGTTGTTAGAGTTATTTGTGATACTTGTAAGCCTAGTATATTCCTCCTCATCCTTCTTATTCCTTCAGATATGATTTAAAAAATTCACACGCGATGTTGGATGTTGGACAATGCTGAGAGCATCTCGCACAAAGGAGTCGTGGGAGTGTATCATATTCTTAACTTAAGAACTTTGTGTGCATGCATTTTGAGTTGTTGCACTTTTTGCACGTTCACTGTGATCATCTTCAGAGCTTTACGACTACATTTAAACTCGAATACCCATTTACAAATCATTGTTTTTGAAGGTGCAGTGTTTCCTAACACATTTACCGTTTTGTTGTGAATTCCATTGTCGCTAGGCAATTTTTTAACAAAGCATTCGTGATTTTGTCCGTTCCGTCAAAACACATAAAAGTCAAACGGCTGGTAAAGAACGAAACACGGAGATTTGAAAATTGTCAGGTGTTTATATGAAAATGTGGGTATTACAAGACAGGACAAATTTTAGTCCTACCGCCTAAGCTACAGATAGTCGCTCCGCGAACTTTCGGCGCTCCGTTTGTAAACGACTGGGGCAGCGAGATATCTATTAAGCTCTTTAAGATGTGGTTTCCCTCATTAGAATTAGAAATTGAAATTAAAGGTAAATATGAATAAAACAAAATACACATGGCAATAGGTGACCTTCATAAGACTTGATATTGGAGGAAGATATGGGGAAGATTCATATACAGAGGAATACAAGTATTTAGGGGTGAAAATTACGGGCCAGTGGGAAGCAAGACAAAGAAATACATTCAAGAATTAATTGGGGGAAAGATGGCTATATCTGCATTAAATGGACTCCTGTGTGATAAGCAAATTACTGCAGAAACTAAAACCAAAAAATTTAAGAACCATTGTTAGAAGTATCATGACTTATGCTCAGAAGTTCGGACTATTAATAAACACACAAGACAAAATGACAGCAGAGATGAACTTCTGGAGACATTCTGCAAGAGTATTCAGATGTCAGAAAATTTGAAATGAAGTCATTAAGGACAGAATGAATGTGAAAAATAAATCGTTGATGGTATCTAACACAAAAAATTACCATTGTATGGACACACACGAAAAGATTGGCACAGGAAAGACTGCCAAGGAGAGCCAATGGGCCCCACCAGGAAGAAGGAAAAGAGGAAGACCACCTATAAAAGTGGATAGACGAAATTCAGACTATATTGAGGGAACGAGAAATTGAAGAAGATCTTGGGATGGACAAGCAGCAGTGAAATATGAGAATTCAATCACTTCTGTAATCTTGTTTCCGCAAAATGTGTGAAGATTGTACAACCGGAATAAAAAAAAAGTGGTTTCCCATGGCCGATGACCAGTATGTAGTTCGTCTCCCTTTAGGGAGTAGCTTCTCACCCCGAGGGGAAGAAAGAGCCCGTTACTCGCTAGTAAACCCTCCAAGGAGTCTGTTAACACCCGGTAGAGGCAGACTTCTCGTTCTTGGAGACTGACGTAGAATACATGGACTCTACTGTGTCGTATAATGCAAGCAGTGACGTTGTGAATAAGTTGCATAAGCTCATCCTTATGTGCGGTGACCTTCAGGAGGCGAAACCTTACGTCAGCAAGTAAAGGAAACACCCCTAAAATTCTACAAGGTTATGGCTCTTCTCTCATTTCTTTATGGGTCTGAGAATTGGGCTTTAACGAAAAGCCAGGCCAGTCGCATCAAGCAGGTGAAATGAGATTTTCTCAGTCACGTGGCAGGATATACTCTCCATGATCATAGAAGAAACACAGACATACGGCAGGAACTGAATATTCTGAGTATATTCGACAGGATGGCCACTATCGGCAGAATTAGTGTGAACGTCTTTGCCGAATGGATGACTGCCGCATCCCAAACAACTCTGAACTATATAACCCGAGCGGACGGAGAGGTGTGGGACGTCCGAGGAAGCCGCTGGAGTGACAGCTCTAATCTTTGCCTATTTGAGACCGGAACAAATCATCCTTGGTTTAATTCGTGAAGATGATGATAATGATCATGATCTTGTACCATTCGATCGACCTGTACTGCCCTTCGTGTCCGGAAGGTGAGGACAGGGACAGGTGCGTACGCGTTGACCCAGATTGCGTTGCGACCTTGACCGTGAGCGGTGCGCGACATCGACCCGTCACCATGGAAACACGGCGCGGCGCGGCCAACCCCTTCTCCATGAGAAGGTAACTCTCCCTTCCTCTCCCTATCCATTGTATTGTTTCAACGAGTGTTGTTGACCGCATTATCGATCACTTTAATAACAACACTACTACTACTGCTGCTGCTACTGCTACTGCTACTGTTACTCTCACTCTCACAAACTGCTTTTCTTTTAAATTCTTTCTTCTTGTTGACGACTTTTTTTTTCGACTAATGTTATCATCTTTCACTTTAAACGCTTCGTTAGAGTCGATTCTTCTTTACAAGTTTTTTTTTCTTTGCGACAGTTATTGAATCGTCGCGCACGGAATGTGACAGTTCAAGTGGTTGAGCGCGCGCGCGTGTGTGTGTGAACAATTAAATTAACGGAGGTCACTGCGAGCGAGTAGGACAAGCAGGCGCGCGCGCCAAGCTGTCTGCCAGATGCATCCATTGTACTCTGTGTAGCTTCTCGCCACATAACTTATAAAACTTTGTTTCGGCGCCGTCATTTTTCAGACCGCCGTGAGAGGAAATTCCGTGTCAACTGGGTTGGTGTACGCATGTAAAAGTTATTTCGCATTAATGTATGTCTCCATATCTCCAATGTTTCATTTTTTTACTGAACATTAGCAGTTATCGAAGCAACCTATGGGCAGTAGTGGCAAGGAAAGGGATCCACAACATCTGATTAGAGCTATAAAGAGTCTCTATGTGGAGAATAAAATCTTAATTGAAGGAGGGAAACGGAGAACAGCTCCTAGAGTTGGCCTGGTCAAGTTTGGAGTACGACAAGGGTGTCCATTATCACCTTCTCTTTTTAATTTGTATATTGACGATGTCACACAAAACGGGCAGACGTGTCTTGCAGAGCATTTTATGGTTGGTCACTCTACAATTGACACTTTGTTGTTTGCGGGCGATCAGGCTATTCTGTCGGATTCAGAAAACAGTTTGCAGATGGGTATACATTTGTTAAATCGAATGTGGAAGACTCCGGATTGCAATTATCCACACTTAAGACCAAGGTGATGGGTTTTCTTGGAACTGATCCTGTACGAGCCAAAATTGTTATAGATGGTACTGTCTTGGAACAAGTTAGCAATTTTGAGTCCCTGGGCTACAGTGTGTCTTATAGGCTAATGCATCCAACGACGTTGTGAATAAGTTCCATTAGTTCAACCTTATGTGGGGACGATTAGGCGAATCCTTAAGTCAGCAAGTAAAGGAACACGCCTAAAAGTCTACAACGTGGTGGTCCTTTCCATACTTCTTATGGGTCTCAGAATTGGGCTTTAACGAAAGGCCAGGCTAGTCGTATCCAAGCGGCTGAAATGAAGATTTCTCAGGCACGTGGCAGGGTATACTCTCCATGATCATACTGTAGAAGAAACACATATATACGGCAGGAACTGAATATTCTGAGTATACTCGGCATGATCGCCACAGTATCGGCTGTATTGGTGGGCACATCTTGCCGAATGGATGACTGCCGCATCCCCAAACAACTATGGAACTATAAGCCGAGGGGACGGAGAGGTGTGAGACGTCCGAGGAAGCGCTGGCGTGACCAGCTCTAATCTTTGTCTATTTGAGAACGGAACAAACCAACCTTGGTTTAATCCTTGAAGAAGATGATATATTAAAATCAGTTTAAGGTTTTTCTTTTAAGATTTACGTACTTTTTTCATAATTGAACGGGCGAAGCGAGTTCTCAGTTTTAACTCGACCGTTCGCATTTGTCTATCTGTCTTATTTGCTTGGGATATATCTCACGATAACGTTTGAACGCGTCAGCCTATTTTCGTCAAACTTGGCGTGCGTGTCCATACTTTTCTGTACAGAACCGTACTGTTGTTGAGAATGATTCTCCCCAAAAATTAGGAGAGCACGAAGCAAATATGTGAGGGGGGCGGCCAGCATTGTGAAGGAAATCGCAAAAGCCCATGTGGGATAATGCGACTTTTACCCACAGTCTGAGTATAGTGTTAATTTTGTTTGAATTTCAAGAGTTCTGGGCGTCAGACCAAAAAATGGACGAAACTTTTGATAAATCGCAAAAAATGATAACTCTATCAAATTGAAGAAAAATGTTTAAAAATCTGAGTGTAGTGTCAAATTTTGGAAACTTCAAAATTGTGGCACCCGGAGGCCCCAAAAAAAAAAATAATTAGAAAAAATTGTGAAAATCCAGCAAGGTATCAAGCAACAAAAAAATGTAACCCAAATCCGAATGTTTGGAATTTTTAGTGTTTATTGTACTATTGTGTGCCCTATAATACTCTCACATAGCTAAAACAATAGTAGAGAAATTGGAATTCTGGTAAATTTTCGTATAATAGAAAAATTATTTAATGTCAAAATTTATGTGATAATAAACGTAGGCCTACTTGGTTCAAATAGTGAACAGTTCTGCATCTCATGAACCATACTAGTGTACTAATATGATTTATAATATAATGGGCCGATTATATAGTACGTACTAACTTGTATATTGTATATTATATTGTAGTTAATACTATAATATACTAATTAACTAATACATTTGTTTCAACCGCACCTTGTTTTGGGCCTAACGTTTACGGAGAAATAGAAAAAGCGCTGTCTCATTTCGAAGCTGCAGAGACCAGTATTTCGAACGATCATTGTAATCATCGGCATCTTAAGGATTAAGTTTGTAGCCTGCTCAGTCTTCAGTCCTGCCATAGCCGGCTGTAGTAGAAGGCCGGAATATTAAACGTGGCAACACTGGAACCAGGTGATATTTCAGGCCGACTAGACGATCTCTTAATTTCAATAATCAAATCGCGTCATTTTTAATTGCCGGTTAACAGCAGTTTTATAATTAATCGTTTTTTCCAAATTAAAAGTTTATTATGTAAAATACTGTTATATTATTTAACAAATATAATAATTAACTCATTCATATGATACGAATTCAATAATTCGAACAAAATTAATTCATTAGGCCTTTAACAGTAATTCACTAATTTCAACTTAACGTACAGTACTAAGTGCGCACAGACATATAATTTAGATTTAGCTATAAATAGGCGTACTCATGATTTTAGTAATGCTATGAGATTAAATCAAAATATAACATGTTTACTTTAGCTATTTTATTACACTATGCTTATAGGCCTCAGACGCAACGTTGCCACGTTTAATATTCCGGCCTTCTACTAGAGCCGGCCTTTGTCCTGTTCATTCGTAATCAAGCTTCGGAACCTGTAGCCTTTATACGGCCTTGGGGCCCCCACCCAAATCCCCCGGACGTCTTTGGGGCTTGCGTTTCGTTGAGTTGAGATTAGAGTAAGCGTGTGGAACTCGATTAGACGTTGAACTATTGGTGCGAACAATAATCTTCACCGGTTATTTTGTAAGTAAGTGGATTACACAGGGCTGGTCGAGTGAAAGTACAGATACGATTGGGCAGGTGATTGGACACGATATTTTGGCAGTTGACCAGTTTACGCTTTATTTTTGCACGAACGAAAGCAGTTAAATTAATTTTGAATATAAAGCGTATTCCCAGTGGCGGCGTAGCTCAATGGAAGATAGGTTCCGTCGTGAATGGGGAGCTGTACTGGGCGTCGGGTCAGTCCATCCCTGTGTGGCTGAAATAGACGGACCTCAGTCAGTAACAATCCGACACGCACAAGAGAACATTTTAACAGCCAACATTCTAATAACATGTTAGAACATTCTAAGAGTCCTTCCCCATCAACCAGCTCTTCACTGCATTACCACCGTTACCAGGTCAATTAAACCACTTTTCACCACATAGTTCTAAAATTTCCCACTGTTACATTATGTGGCAGTGTGAACACTGCCACAAATATGTGTGCTTCATGCCTCGTCCTGCTCTTCCTCTTCCTCCTCCTCGGAAATTAGACAAAATGCCGGTTTCATGTACTCCAATGATGTATGTCCGGTTTGTTTTTGATCTGCTCGTATTTTTTGTTCACACGCTGATCTGTTCTTCGACACAGCTATTGGTAGTCTGTTGTTTAGTCGTCTTTTATACATAGGCTCTCCACCTTACCTTGTCGTTTCTGATTACTTTATTCACTCTACGTAAGTATAATTGATACTTTAGTCGTTCAATTCTTATTCTATGGATTCTTTCACCTTCTGACAAAAGTCGTCTAACCGAAGCTCCGGTGAATTTGAGACCTTTCTCTGTGAAGGTATAAGAATTACGACATCATCACAAAGGTACTCTGAGGAGCACCGGTTAGTTTAAGACCATTCTGTTTGAAAGTATAAAAATTAAGACATCATCACAAAGGTAGGAAAGTGGCAATTGTTACGAGGAACTCGAACCGTGAACCAGTTTCTAAGTCTTATGGAAATCGACTTGTCTTGCCACGAAAATCTCGTGACAGCGAGTACGTCTTTCTATGGCAAGACTTCGGAACAAACTGAATCATACAAAGGTTTTGTAAAATATATAAAAACACTTGGTAAGTTTCACAAATTTTTTAATTAACTCTGACAGCTGTTTCGACTAACTTAAGCCATTGTCAAAGAGCGAGTGAATGAAATTACTGAACACAGGATGTTAACAGGAGTTAATTAAAACAAAAATTTGTGAAACTTACCAAGTGTTTTTATATATTTTACAAAACCTTTGTATTAATATGTTTCACCAAGTGCCCAACGAGTCGTCAATTAATATCGTGAAAACTGAATCATGTACTCTCGGCAGAGCACCGTCTCAAATAACTTTTAGACCTTCTGATTGCTTGAAAATCTAGCAACGTCATAGATGTTCATACAGATAGACCGAACTCAAGTTGAAACTCTGTCCGATTCTGCAAAGGCCTGTCTAGATTTAATCTACTAATTTTATTATTTTCTAGGAGATAACGAAATTAATGAAGAACTGGTTTCATACAACAACAAAAAATTATAGTTGTGAAGAACTGAGTATATGGAAAATGTAGCTTATAACCATGAGAATACCCTGTCCAAGTTTCAGAACGAAATGTTAATTTTCAACGAAGTTATTAAAATAAAATGTAAATTACACGCGCACCCGCGCACATACACACAAATATTTCACATGCCATAAAAGAGTACAAAATTATAAACATTTTGACATAACAAAATTTTTTAAACATAGCTTGGTTCAAAACGTATGACTACTTTAGAAAGAAAAGAACAAAATCAATTTTTAACATGTCTGTGGCCATCAGATAATGTGTTATAGCATTAGTATTCCACTTAAATGAACTTACTATCCTGTGATTCGTTGCAGTCACTCTCACGTATACTTTCACCCCACGTACCGACTACAACTCGAAAGTCTGTATTGTTTCTAGCGGAACTCCTGTCTGACTCCGTACAAAAAAAGGAGGGGGCGACCAGTTACGTTTTCTAATATTTAATTTTAGTGTCTGGTCGCAATTTGTTATAAGACAAATCATTATTACAACTTAATCAGCTTCCTACTTACTAATTATCTCATTAATTTTTTTTGTCCTCGTCAAGGATTAGGTTATATAAACTGTTTCGTCACCCATCTCATCCTCGGGATGACCCACGTCTCTTCTGCCAATGGCTTCATAGTTCAGTGCCGCTTTTGGCAATCGATCCTCTGTCATCCTTTGCAGATGATCCCACCATTGTCCTGTGTAAATTGAAATAATTTCATTTATGCCCTTTACTTCGAGTTCTGCCCCGATATAATCATTCCTTATTGTATCTTGCAATGTATAATTTAAAGTATTTCGAAGAAACTACATTTCAGTACTCTGAATCTTACCGCCGCTTTGTCATTACCCACGCCTCGCTCGCCTCATTAATTATTATAACTTGTTGCCGTTTTCAGCCTGATACTATTATTTAAAAAATATCGCCTAATATTCTACTGTATCTACTGTAAAATTTAATAAAAATATATTTAAAAAAATATTGGTTTCATATATATTTCAACGTAACAAATAGAAGGCATAGTAAATTAGAACAAAATAATATCAGTCTTTTATCTGGAGTTAGGAATTTATTTAAAAACAAATTTAATATGGTCTGTGATTTGAACATAAATTATTTATTCTTAAATTTAAATAGTGTCTGTAAAATTGTTTGAATGTTTCTATTTCTTATAGTCTGTTTCACTTGTTCGACGAATTCCGTTGACGAACCGTTGAACTGCTCCGCTGCTGCACTCGTCGCCTGCTGGATCAGCTGCAATGATGCAGTGAACGTAGAACTCTCGCGACTCACGCACGTACGCCGTTTATCATCGATATAGTTTTTCTCAGGGTTCGATAATGGGTTTAACTATTATTAATTCAATTTCGGTTTGTTTTACGTACACCTTCCGGTATCTTGACGTGTCCTCGCGTTCACCCAGATGTATTTCGCCAATACACTGATTCCTATGCGGAAAATCTTGACTATCGCGAGATAGCACTATTTAATTTATAATTAAATTATTTTGAGTTCTAATACCCAATCGATCTAGCAAACGGACAACTCGTTGCTAAGACCAAGTACTCTCGTAACCCTTATGAAGAACGTATACTGATACGACAAACTCGCACATAGACAACGTCTGTTAAGGCCGAGCTGTTAGGTAGAACTGAGCGAAACTTCTTCCGCAAAAGACAAAACTGAATGAAAATTGGAGCTTCTGTTGGTTAAAACCCATAGCACGTGATAGATGGACATATGTCCTGCTCAATTTTGCTGAAGACTGCAAAAGCATGTATAGATTTTATCTAAAAGTTTTATGACTTCCAGAAGATAAGGATTCTTTAGAAAAGTGAATTATGTTAAAAAATACATATTAAAATAATATGTTTTGAGTATTTGACATATGAAAAACGTAGCGCTAATTCAGAAGTATGAGCTTTCTAAGTTTCAATTCGATACGTTAATTTACTCAAGAATTATTCATGTACATACAATTAACACGCGCACTCGCGCACTAAATTCGCACTTGACATTACAGAAAATAAATTTGTGGGCATTTTGACATACAACAGTTAATTACCCATTTCTTATTTCAAAACTTACAGCTATTTTACAAAATTTTAACAAAATTAATTTTCAACATGTCTATAACGTCATAAATTGTATAAAAGCATGTAGTCATTGCTACAAAGACCCTTTTCTGCGATGTTCCATTGCAATATATATATTTATTTATTTATAATTGATACTCCTGATATAGATACAAAACCACTGTTAGCTTATCAAAAGCTGCCGAGATGTATAAATACTGCCGACGGTTGCTTTATCAGAATGTCACGAGGGGGACTGACATTTCTGTGTTGTATTAATTGTAACCATAGATATTCCGGAAGTATCCACGAGCGAGAGAGACACACATTTTGGGGGAGAGAAAGTGTACGAGAGAGGGTGCAGATGCAGTAGTCATGGCAACGTGCTGGGGATGCAGTGCTCGGTCGGCGGGGCGAAGGGGTGCAAAGAGGCAGGGCGCGCCGTAGACGTCCAGACGCCCAGCATCCTACGCTTAATATTATAACCTCTCAGTGCGTGTGTTTATACTTTCCGTATCGCTTACTACAAGTGACGTTGTGCGTTTACGTTGTGAACGATGGCGCGCGCGCGCGGGCTGCCCGATATAGGCATCACCAGTGTTTTTCGTTTCATGTTTCAAATTCTAACGTAATCGGTAATTTACGTTAAAGTTGTTGTTTCTGAGTGTATAGTGTAAGTTTTTCAATTGAATCGAACGCGTGGCCGGCAAAGTGTGTTCAACATAAGCTTACGTATTGTGCTTTGTTCTTTTTATAAAATGTGATTATTTCTCTTTGTTAATACCAATTAAAAAAAAAAAGGAATACACTGTGAGTGAAGGTCTCGAAGCCGCGTTTTAAAAGAGTTTTTATCGATATCGTATGTTTTGTTTGCCCTTTGTCATAACTATAATGAAAAATATTAACGTTGAAATAATTTTTGTTAATTGTCATATAACATTTTTAGTGTCACTTTTATAGCATGTGTTCTCTGTGTTTCTAATTAATAAAATGTTAAATGTTATTTTACTGCGTTATTAGTTAATGTTCATTAAATTGTATTACAATTATTTGCATTTTAAATACGTATTTGTGTTTAGCTGGCTAAAGTGTATGCTAATATTTATTTCTTACAGCTAGAAGTGTGTGTGTGTGTGTGTGTGTGTGTGTGTGTGTGTGTGTGTGTGTGTGTAGCGGTAGGGGGTAGATTACCCATCTCCCTGCTACCGCGCTGCAGGCAGTATGAGCGCTGTGAAGCGCACAGCCTAAGTACTATAACTTAAAAACACTACTTGACGCTGGGAGGGTTGAGGTTATTACGTAACAGCCTCTGTAATACAGAGTATTGAATGTCGGCCTTTTTAACGGATAATCGAATATTCGCTTTGAAAACGATGAAGTGTAGACAATTTTTTTTTAAACAATCGACACGTGATGCAAAACTTGAAGTTTACATCATACGTTAAAGCGGTGACGTAACTATGGGGAGGGGGTCATGGGATCAATTCCCTCCTCCCCCAGAGATATTAAAAATTTCAGCGAAATTTCGTAATCACTTAACGTAGGCCGATTTCGGGTTAAAATATGGTTTACAAAGAATTGTATAAATAAAATGAATTACAATATTATAAATTGATAGAATAAAGTTTAGAAATAAATATTAACGTTAATAAAGTAAGAAATAAATGTTAGCATACACTTTGGCCAGCCAAACACAAATATGTATTTAAAATGCAAATGACTGTAATACAATTTAACGAACATTAACTAATCACGCAGTAAAATGCATCTAAATAACGGCAGTCACTCAACATTTGTTAAACAACGGGTACGTATTTGTAGCATTAAAAAATCATTTCGTACACGTCAGAAAACGAAGAGAAAGCCTAGGCCTATTCATTTTCCTTTATCTTGTTTTTCCGAAAGTTGCGTAAACGTTCTTGCGACAACGTCCTTAAATTAAAGTGCATAGGAGTATAATAAAACTTTGTTTTTTTTTTCAAAAAGTCTTCAGAAAGACTCATTTTTACAAAACCTATTAAGAATACAAATCTAGAATTAAAGTGATGTTCAGTTGTGATTGACATGAGATTTATTATCATTAGAGTGAATAAAATTCTTCTTCTGATAGTTCGTATCCGTTTCGGATGTTGGATATCATACAGACTATTTTAACTTTCTGTACTGCTGTACGGAATAAGAATAAGTTGTATTCATGCCAAATCAGGTCCCTAAATTTCTCAGCCATGAGATTCTCGGTCGCCCAACTCCTCTCTTTCCAAGCACTTTTCCCTGTAGATATATTTTTCAGGATACAGTGGAACTCCATTTATCCGAAGTAATGAGTCCCAGACGTGATTCGGATATACAGAAATTCGGATAATTGGGACAAACATAAGGAAAAGGTTATGTTGTGAAAGAAAACGCGAAAATTGCTCAAAAATCACTTTTGTTTATTTTTAGTACATGAATACAGTATCTTAATAAAAACCAGGTCACACGTGTTTTGCAAAATGTTCACTTTCACTACAAAAAAGTTAAAAAGAATACTCACACATAATTATAACTTTAGGCGAGCAGTAGGCTAGAAAACATTGTACTGATCAATGCTTAAACTACGTATGATGCATAGCTAACTCAGTCTTATATGTTTCTTGCTATTTTTTTTGCTAGTACGGCAACTGCAAATTGAATAAACTTTTTTTTTAAATTGCTTTTTTTTAATTTCCTGTTAACGATTCGGATAATTGGCGATTCGGATAACTGGAGTTCGGATAAATGGAGTTCTACTGTATCCATCATTTTCTGATGTTTGATTCAGTCAAAGGTCTTCTGGTAATCGATGAAACATGCAAAAACATCACAGTTTACATCTCTACATCGCTGGAATAGCACCTGAATACTGAATAGAGCCTCTCGTGTACCTACTGCATCTCTGAAACCAAACTGTGTGGCTGATACTTGTTCTTCACACATTTTGTATATTCTCTTGTGGATGATCTTGAGAAAGAGTTTGTGAAGGTGACTCATTAAGCTAATAGTTCTATATTCATCACATTGTTACACTGGAACGTATAATCCAGGTGACTATAAATTGGACTTGTGGAACCACGCTGTTTCCCTGTTTTGTGTAAACCTCAGCAAATCGAAATTTTGATAACGGGAAAAAATATTTCCCTTTAACGTCGACTGCGTGTGCACGTCACCCTAGATTGTAGATGGTTCAGAGGGGAAGGGGGGTAACACTTTTGCTGTAAAACGATATTTAAACTAATCGTCAGCGTGGAACTGCTCCGAATCGATCAATCGATCTTTCTTGCAGTTGAATCGCTTAAATCTCTAAACACCAGAAATTTTTAGACCTAACGTCTGCATGAAATTTGTCGGATAATTGGCTCTCGATTCATCGATGTCCTACTCTAATAGAACACTGCTATGTGGCGTACTAGTCATTTATTAGTACCACTTTTTTTCATGGGGAGGACTTATGTAATTTCTACATTTACGATTGAGTGTGTACCACGGTTTTGTGTTAGTTTCAATGAATTCCTAACACGTCACTGGTGTGCCCTTGATATTCATCCGCATATATTTGTATCAGCATCAAGTATTTTTTATCCAAATTCGACAAGACTTTACTATCTCGATTTTTTCCCACCAATGTCTTTTTTAAACTTTATGACGGTGTTGAAGTCTCATATTTTAACAGTAATCGATTGTTGAACGTCGACCGATTGTTTCAAAATTAAAACAAAATTAAAAATCAATTGTTGTCAATAAAAGAGCTCGACAATGGTGTTGGATTGGATTGTTAAACAGTTGCGATTGTTGGACAAGTAAGAGGAGAGAGTGCAAACGCGAGACGCCAGTGGGCGGGTGGTGGAGCAATGAATGATGATGACCCGTCGTCTGCAGACAGGTCAATACGCCTGAGGCAGGTGCCCACTGCTGCTGCCCAACCCTTACTTCGTATGTGTGTATACTTTGCCCTCTGCTGTTTCGCGCCGCTCCCCCCTCTCGAACGCAGAGAAATTACGTTTTTCTCATTTTTCTCTCTCTGAAACACGCGCGCGCGCGCACAGAGAGAGAGAGAGAGAGAGAGAGAGAGAGAGAGAGAGAGAGAGAGAGAGAGAGAGAGAGAGAGAGAGAGAGAGAGAGAGAGAGAGAGAGAGAAGTTACGTAACATTACGTCTCAAGTGGCAAACACATGAAAATATTTGAATGTTTAAAATTGTTAATAAAATAATACTAGTAGACTATGCTCCGTGAGCTGTGGAATTCGCTGTCTACTTCGAAGGAAGTAAATTATTAGTACATATATTTCGACATTAGATAATTTTTATATTATGTGCAAATATTACAGAAACTCTGGTTACTCTACTGTTCAGCTGTAAAGCACACAATCATCCTAAAAATTCGAAACGTTAGGATTTAAGGCTGCAGATACGTACATAATTTACCAAATAATGTTGAGTTATTGTCATTATTAAGATTACTCTGTGTTTATTTTATTAATTTAAAAAATATTGCCTTAAATTTGTAGTGACCGACAATCAATTAATCTTTCCGATGAAGGGTTTGTGAGGATCGGTCAAAAGAATACACAAATTTTAAATTATTTGTGTCGACGTTTCGACAATATTTATTGTCATCGTCAGGGCCTGTGTATGAATATAAGAGAAAATGTCAAACACAGCAGAACAATTATTTGAGTGAACGCGCGCGCGCGCGTATATGTGTGTATCCGTGTATATGTGAAGTAGTTGAAACAGTTTATTTTACATCATCAAAATAATTGCATTATAACATACTGTTTTCCTAAATTACAACGAGACAACAAAACGTCTGTTGCGTTTGACATTTTCTCTTATATTCATACACAGGTCCTGATGATGACAATAAATACTGTCGAAACGTCGACACAAATAATTTAAAATTTGTGTATACTTTTTGACCGATCCTCACAAACCGTTCACAGGAAAAATTAAAAAATATGATTGCTTTTATTTCTACAGTTCTTAGTAAGCCTCATTTTAACACACGCGACTGGCTGGAATTCGGCAGCGGCGGCGGATTACCCTTCGGCGCATCAGGGGTGGTTTTGTTCGAGTGTTCTCCCTCTGTCAACACTGCACCTCTATTGTTTGTTTATTATTTTATTGAACGCTCTTTTCTCCACGTGAGGGTTGACGACCCCCTCTCAACAAAAAAACTATCCGTTACCTTGTCCTTACAGTATTATACGCTTGGATTCTTTCTTTTGTAATATGTGTCATAGACTTCCCGTTATCAAGGAACTCTTTAAAATTGACGTTGTTATAAATATTTGACCAGTACGTATAGGAGCTTATTTGACCAGTGGGTATGGCGGCCGGCTACAGTCGCGTATCTAGAATTTGGTTTTAGGGGGGGGGAGGTCCGGGGTCGGGTCGGCTTCATACAAAAGAAAAAACAAGTCAAGACTAATCAACATTACGATTTTTAAAATGGCTGAAAAACGCGTGATAACATCCAGCAATCAGTTCAACTTAAGTAAACGGTAATAGCACAATAAAAATACGCGTTATTGAAACACTGTTATAAGATACTTACTGACTGAATTTGTTTTTCTATTTCAGATTTCAAACGTATACTCGAATGCTGTGTAATAAAACTGTTTGTATATTTAAAAGAGAGCTATACAGCTGTAAAAATATAAAATAAAATAAAACAGCCAAAATATTAAGACATTAACAAAGTACGTAAACTTTTTCGACCCTCTGGAGAGGGGGGGAGTCCGGTTCCGTTCGTCGCCCCTCCGTAAATACGCCCCTGGTAGGCTACGAATCCTCTAATCCCGGATTTGAGTCCCGGGGACACCATAAAGTGAAGGTGTATTTTTCAGCCTCCAGGCCGACTCGAAATAAGTAGACCTACCTTGGATAACATCCTGGGGCAATAGTGGGCGGCTGCAGCGTAGTCCTGGCCACGCTGCCTTTCTTGCATGCCAACAGCTCATATAAGGCAGCCTACCCTGCGTAACTCTTATACTCGGTAGTAAAGAATGGAGTCATTATATTATTCTTATAATTATTATTATCATTGTAATGCGATCAACGGTTCCAGGCTAGTGCTCGAGCGTTTAGCCGGTAACCAGGAAGGGAGTCCGCCACTATGGGCCGTTTGGCTTATGTGCGTAAATAGTATTATTATTATCATTCTTGTAATGCGATCAACGGTTCCAGGCTAGTGCTCAAGCGTTTAGCCGGTAACCAGGAAGGGAGTCCGCCACTATGGGCCGTTTGGCTTATGCGCGTAAATAGTATTTTCATCTCCTCACAAAAAAAAGAATATTAAATGTGAATATGTTAACCCACGAGCAATCTTAGTTTCCGTTAAAGAGAAAAAAACTAGTTTTCTTTAAAGGTTTTTAAAAATATATAAACACTTGTTACGTTTCACAGTTTTTATTTAACTCTGACAGCTGTTTCAGCTTCTCAAGCTATTGTCAAAGAGATCAGTTATCGATATTTGAATTGTACGATTATCGAAATCGCTATGTGGTCTATATCTGATATAATTTTTGTCAGATAATAAAAATCGTGAATGTTATGAATGTTATAAAATAGCTTGTTGACGAATGTCATCATTTTTCATTGTCACATTTTTTTACGAAAAGTGTTTCTAGCAATAATTCAACTCCGATTTGTACCTATGATCTTGTTCACTGGTCTCTTCTTTGACAATAGCTTGAGAAGCTGAAACAGTTGTCAAGAGTTAAATAAAAACTATAAAACGTACCAAGTGTTTATATATTTTTAAAAACCTTTGTATTAATATGTTTCACCAAGTGTCCAACGAGTCAACAGTTAATATCGTGAAAAGTAGTTTTCTTTAATTTTCGTATAATTTGTTTCAAATTCTTTTTATTTATTTTTTCATCGTTTGTTATCATGTAAGTTTCAAATTGAGGATTTTTAGAATGGAGAAGGAATCATTTAAGTTATTTTCGATAAATTATTTTTAGTGCTGTTGAGATATTGGGAGACAGACGCGTGTTTAACATACCTCGCGTCCTTAGATACGCTGTTGGTAAGGAAAATGGTACTTTCGCAATATCCGTACTCACACTACCTTTTTCGATGTTTTCAATATGCGATAGTATCGACATACTACGATGCGAAGAAAAAGAAGTATCCTATTTATTGTAAATAATTTTGTTTCTTAATGTAAAGTGAAAAAGACGTAATATTTTCATTTGTGAGGTTAGGTAATATTTTTTTTCAGTTTAATGTTTAAAGAAATAAAAGCTATGGTTATGAAAATACATGTTTAATGTGTATAACAATGATTGAAAGAGTTTACAAAACAATAACAGAAAATGTAAAGTACAGAACATAATTATTTACGAATAGTAAGATTAAAACAAAAAAACGTATTAACAAATTAATGGAAACAAGCTTTTCATGTAGGCCTATAGTAACAGACAAGGGTCACCCCTCCTTAGTTCGAATTGTTATTTTTACGTGGTTTTCATAAAAAGCGAGTATTATTTTAAGTGCATATTGGTTTCGATACGTCCTTTTTGTTTGCATGTTAACCTAACAAGAACGTCAACTTTTGGCGTCACAGGCACACATCGGAGCTATATTATTGCTAGAAAGATTTTTCGTAAAAAATGTGACAACGAAAAATGATTGCAATAGTGAACAAGCTATTTTATAACATTAACAAATACATTTTACGATTTCTGTTATCTGACAAAAAAATTATATCCGTTATAGACTACATATCGAATTCAATAATCGTATAATTGGAATATCGAAAATGAGCGTAGGTACGGTTATTGGGAAAGAATCGGAAGATATAAATTAATCAGAGGTAAATCAGCTGCTCAGAAATAATCAGCTGTTGTCAAACAGCTGATCAGTATTTTTTCCTATGCTCACACGGCCGGTGTCAAAATTATGAAATCTGTAATAAATCTGGCTGTTGTTATTCACTTACAACAACGTCGGATTCGCTTCATTCCCATCCTTGGGGATCTTCTTCAGATATTTGTTCAACACTGTATCGCTTTGCAGCCGTAAGAAGATCCCCGAGGATGGGAATGAAGCGTAGCCGCCGACGATGTTGCTAATGAATAGCAATCGACCACGGCTAGCAATAAAAGCATTACTGCTAAACCTTATCTCACAGTGTTTTCTTTGTAGTTAGTAGTGTTTGTCGTCCGGAAGACTGTTCTTCAGACCAAATAACGAAATAACGTGTGTTTAACTAAGACACAGGACCGTAATTGTGTGCGTGTGAGATGCTGAGCGCGAGCGCCGCGACGTCGGCCGGCAGCACCCTGCCGCGGTCGCGCTCCTGCAACGTGCTGGGTACGTCCGGCGCCGGACGAGGCAGCGCCAGCAGACGCGGAGGCAAGGAGCGCGGCTGCTGCTCCACTGGAGCCACGGACACGGACAACGAGCTGCCCATATTCCTCGACGAAGTCATACTGCACAGGATTGCGTTCACCGTCTGGCACACGGCGCTGCATCTCCAGCAGGAACAACAGGTCTCGTGTGACTTGCTTAAACTTTCTAACGATTCACAGATAAGCTTACACAGAGTTCTACGGAACTTTCTCTCCAATTCTTTAACTCTAATGGATTCGTCACCTTGCTAGTTGGGTAGAGGTCTGTGTTTTGACTTGGCCACGAATCGTCGAGTTTGAACAGTGAAAACCGAGTAATTTACACCAGAGAAATCTCTAGCTATTATAGGTCTGCCAGCCTTTCCTGAACAGTAACCTGCGCCGACCCAATGCATGAATTACCCCCACTTTTAAGTGTAGCTAAGTTATCTGGAGACAAGAGAGGGGAGACAACGCTATAACGTTCACTGTCTCACTTCCATATTATCTCCCTCTCTGTCACACACATGCTTCCGTTGTTCTCTCCAGTCTTGTTGCAGCCGATGTTCACACTATGAAACACTGGACAAAACTGTTGTGCGCATGTGCGAAATGAATGAAAATGTTTTGTTAGCCTCGCAACGAGGTGTCTGTCTGTTGCGCATCTAGACCCGAGTGTTCAGTTTACATCGTCCCGGCTCTACGAAGGCTATCACGGCCGCAGTCAATAATATTGGGCTGTAAATGTTATGTAGCGGGCTGTTGGGCCGAAGTCAGTTGCTGTCTTCAAACCTTTCGGCCTTTCGGCGTGGTGCCTTTTCGAACGTTTTACTATTGAGGATGACGTCTGGCGGTGTGGCCGAAACGTGTAGAAAAAGAACTTAAGCAACCGACCAAGAAGGCCCAATAGCCCGCTTTATAACATTTTTAATAATAGTAAATCTCTCATTTAATTACAGTGTCATTCCTTTTGTGTGTCCATACAATTGTAATTTTTTTGTTTGGATAAAATCAACAATTACATTTTTCACATTCATTCTAGTTTTTAATGACTTAATGACTTCATTTCTAGTTTTCTCACGTCTGGATACTCTTGCCGAACGTCTGCTGGTCATTAATTTTGTTCTTGTGTGTTTATTAGTAGTCCACTTGTAAGGAGACAATATAGTTTTTCCTATCAGCAAACAGAACCACCATCATCGTCAACGTATTGCTGAGTCTTGATCTTTTCCCTCCAACGGTCCCGGTCTGGCGGGATATCTATCACTCCAGTCCTCTCAGTCGAAATAGTTTTGCATCATTGGTCACAACATTATGAATCCATCCAGCTTTGCACTGCCTCTCTTTCTTTTCCCGCCCGGCTACATCGTCAAGACATTCCTAGGTATTTCATCCTCCCCATCAAATGTCCGGCCCATCTCAACTTTGATTCTTTAGTATATTTTATAACGTCTACGTCCATAAAGAGTGCGTATAATTCTTAATTATAACGTACCCGCCATACAGCCCTTTCACATACAGGGCACCATAATTATAACGTACCCGCCATACAGCCCTTTCACATACAGGGCACCATAATTATAACGTACCCGCCATACAGCCCTTTCACATACAGGGCACCATAATTATAACGTACCCGCCATACAGCCCTTTCACATACAGGGCACCATAATTATAACGTACCCGCCATACAGCCCTTTCACATACAGGGCACCATAATTATAACGTACCCGCCATATAGCCCTTTCACATACAGGGCACCATAATTATAACGTACCCGCCATAGCCCTTTCACATACAGGGCACCATAATTATAACGTACCCGCCATACAGCCCTTTCACATACAGGGCACCATAATTATAACGTACCCGCCATATAGCCCTTTCACATACAGGGCACCATAATTATAACGTACCCGCCATACAGCCCTTTCACATACAGGGCACCATAATTATAACGTACCCGCCATACAGCCCTTTCACATACAGGGCACCATAATTATAACGTACCCGCCATACAGCCCTTTCACATACAGGGCACCATAATTATAACGTACCCGCCATACAGCCCTTTCACATACAGGGCACCATAATTATAACGTACCCGCCATACAGCCCTTTCACATACAGGGCACCATAATTATAACGTACCCGCCATACAGCCCTTTCACATACAGGGCACCATAATTATAACGTACCCGCCATACAGCCCTTTCACATACAGGGCACCATAATTATAACGTACCCGCCATACAGCCCTTTCACATACAGGGCACCATAATTATAACGTACCCGCCATACAGCCCTTTCACATACAGGGCACCATAATTATAACGTACCCGCCATACAGCCCTTTCACATACAGGGCACCATAATTATAACGTACCCGCCATACAGCCCTTTCACATACAGGGCACCATAATTATAACGTACCCGCCATACAGCCCTTTCACATACAGGGCACCATAATTATAACGTACCCGCCATACAGCCCTTTCACATACAGGGCACCATAATTATAACGTACCCGCCATACAGCCCTTTCACATACAGGGCACCATAATTATAACGTACCCGCCATACAGCCCTTTCACATACAGGGCACCATAATTATAACGTACCCGCCATACAGCCCTTTCACATACAGGGCACCATAATTATAACGTACCCGCCATACAGCCCTTTCACATACAGGGCACCATAATTATAACGTACCCGCCATACAGCCCTTTCACATACAGGGCACCATAATTATAACGTACCCGCCATACAGCCCTTTCACATACAGGGCACCATAATTATAACGTACCCGCCATACAGCCCTTTCACATACAGGGCACCATAATTATAACGTACCCGCCATACAGCCCTTTCACATACAGGGCACCATAATTATAACGTACCCGCCATACAGCCCTTTCACATACAGGGCACCATAATTATAACGTACCCGCCATACAGCCCTTTCACATACAGGGCACCATAATTATAACGTACCCGCCATACAGCCCTTTCACATACAGGGCACCATAATTATAACGTATCCGCCATACAGCCCTTTCACATACAGGGCACCATAATTATAACGTACCCGCCATATAGCCCTTTCACATACAGGGCACCATAATTATAACGTATCCGCCATACAGCCCTTTCACATACAGGGCACCATAATTATAACGTATCCGCCATATAGCCCTTTCACATACAGGGCACCATAATTTTCCCATAATATCTTTCTTTTAAAAGTTAAAAAATGTCTCATTTACTTTGGTTTGGTTTCCACGTTTCTGCCCCGTATTTCAAGACGGTCTCATTAAAGTTTTACTAAGAGTGCATTTAGCCAATCTTGTTATTCTACTTATTATCTGCTTTAACAGTCTAAAGTAGCATTTATTTACTGCTGAGACACAAAGAAAACCAGTACCATAAAATAAATATTAACGACTATTGTAAACTTAAATATATCGATATGGAGAACCATACATGATTTCCATCCATGCTCTAAGATTTATATTTAAAATCATTTACGAAATGAAATATTTCCACAGAACCTACTTCTTTCTTCAGCCGTAACCACAGTACTGTGGTCACTAACGTATACTACCTCACGTTAGCTCACTCGATTTTCACTTATGATGGCAGTCGATGGCACTGTCGAAACGTCTGGTTTTGCAGAAAACATTGGGTCCACGGCCAAACAGCCCGGGAAGTAATTTTAACAACAAACTACTTCTTTGTTGCCGATAACGTAGTACACATATAAAAAATTATTCCCTCCCCCTTCAACTATCATTTTCATTTATAGAAAATCACCCCCTTCCCATCGAACTACCCTTTTCATTTATAGATATTTCATTTCTACCTTTCTACAGTGGATTATTATTACCTTCTTTTCAGAATACTTTATTTATCACATTGAAGTTCTTTACTCTTGTTAAAACATAAAAAAGATGCAGGTAAACTACCCCTTCCCCTTAACCGATCTTCACCAAAATCAATAGGCCTTGAGTCCTATACATCTCAGGGGACATACACAAAAAATTATTTCATTCTGTTGAATTTGCGGCAGTTATCGTTCGCCATAGAAAAAATTCTACACACAAACAGACACTTTTCGGAAAATGATTTTTCTTCAGTTTTGAGGGTAGTAAAATCAGAATCAGCCCTTATCTCGAACACGATTTTTTCCATTACCATACTTCCATTTCCTTACGGAACATGGAAGTAAAAAGTAGGAACTAACGAAAATATTTGGGAAAATTAATATCAGAAGGTTAGAGTAACAACGAGCGTTACAGTAAGAGTATGTCGTTTAGTTTGTGTACAAGTCTTCCTCCTCAGTTGTGTATGCAACACTGTCAGATTTAATTGGTGACACGGTTTGAGAGGGGTGCGTGCGTGCGTGCGAGAGTGCCCTTGTGCGAACTCGTCGTTGTAAAGGGTGTTTAATTTAAAAGCAAAACACGAGAGAGAGAGAGAGAGAGGGGTGGTGTGCAGAAAGTGACACTCGAGCCGAACACAAGACGTCTCAACCCCTGCACCTGCCAGTTGGATTGCGTTTCCCAGAATACTCGTAGCTCGCGTCGCGTTGTTGTACTGCAATAAGAGGCACGGTCATTCATAGCGCGAGTTCGTGCGCTGGCATATGTATTTATAGAGCGTAAAATTGCGCTCTGCCCCCCCACTCTTTCTCTCTCCGTTTTATTCTTTGAACTGTTTGTTTTCCTATACGTGATTTTATACGTTAGACAAGTTTAACCACATGGATTTCGAGTGAGTATAATCCTGACGGGATTGTAATCTAATCTTGGATTGCAGGTAACCGTTTATAGCAGTACTTGGTTCCCAAACCTTTCAGTCCGCGAACCCTCAAAAAATTAAAAATTTCACGGACCCCGTCTGAGTTATGAAATAAAACAAACACTAAATACGATACAAACTCTCATATTTTAATTAAAATGTATTAAAATCAAAATTCTATTAACTTGCAAATTATAGTATTAATGATGTCAAACATAGTTTAGTGTGAACAATGAAGCTATATAATAATAATAATAATAATAATAATAATAATAATATTTATTACCAATTTTCCTTTACATATAATAAAAATTATACAATAAAGGACCTATAGGGGGCATAAATGCCCGTACATAGGTTGGTCCTTAGAATTAATATTTATATACTTAATACTAATTGTGAGTTTTACCTCACCGATCATAGTAAATATTAAAAATAAATTATTTTTCAATTTTAACAAAATTTTAGTTTGTACTATAACACAGTTCAATAAATAAATGAAAAAAAAGAGAAAAGAAGGTCCATATCATAATAGACTGTTTTTTTGATTATTCAATAACAATGTTCCTAACTTTTTCTTTGATTTTTTTTTAAGCACTTTTATATTTACACTTAGATTTTTCAGTTCATTAGGTAATTCATTAAAATATTTTATGGCATAATACACATAGCTTCTTTGCCCAATACTAAATAGGTGTCGCGGCAATATAATATTTTTATACCGTGTGTTGATTCGATTTTGTAAAAACTCACTTTTTAGATCATTGTATTGATAAACTATAGAATTCACTACAAACACCTGTTTAATATTTAATGGTTTATTCGAATCTTGTTCATTGACTCCTTTAATTTTAAGAATACACTTTTGCAGCCGATCCAATGCGTCTAGAGATGATTTATATAGACCCCCCCAGCCTATGATAGCATACCCTGCCACACTATGGAATAGTCCATAGTATATTTGTATTATTTGCTTTTTTGATAAAATTTGTTTAAGTCTGTAAAAAACGTAGACTAAGTATTTGGTTTTTTTTACAATGTTAGCCACATGTACATCCCACTTCATGTTAAAGTCATATGTTATTCCTAGATATTTACTAGATTTAACTCTTTTCAATTTTTGACCATTTATCTTAATTTCAAAGTCATGCGGAACAGAGTCTCTATAATTTCCAAAGGTGATAAAAACAGACTTGCTTATGTTGAGTACTAGATTATTGTGATAGAGCCAAGAGTATATAATATCTAATTTAGTTGACATATCTGTAGCAAGTTCAGGCCATGTCTTTGCTTTCATTGGTACTGCTGTATCATCAGCATATGCTATTAATACATCTTGTAACACTAGTAAGTCATTGATATATAAAATAAACAATAAAGGTCCTAATATAGAGCCCTGGGGCACTCCAACATTTGTTTTAATAGGCTGACTTCTAGTCCCATTCACCTTTACAACTTGTGTCCTATCATGTAAATAACTGGCTATCAGGGATAAGCTTACACCTCTTATTCCCATATTCTGTAATTTGGATATAAGTATGCCATGATCGACAGTGTCAAAAGCTTTGGAGTAGTCCAAAAAAGTTACAACAGTTGGTATGCTAATACTTAGATTTTCATAAATAAATTTGCTAAGTAGGGCTATAGCATCATCTGTACCTTTCTTCTTGAGAAAGCCAAATTGTTTAGCACTTAACAGGTTATGGTTCTTTACAAATTTAAATAATCTGGTAAAAATAATTTTTTCAAAAATCTTAGCTAGATTTGATATCAGTGCGATCGATCGATAATTGTTAACCAAACTTTTTACACCTTCCTTATATATAGGACAAATTACAGCTTTCTTAAATTGATATGGACATGTACCTTGTATCATAGCAGTATTAATAATGTGAGTCAAAGCAGGAGTTATGAACGGAGCAGCTAGCTTAACTGTATAGGCATGAATTTCATCACACCCACCAGGTTTATTTTTGAGTTCACGAATAGTTTGGTAAACCTCTGACTCATTTGTTGGTGTTAGAAACATAGTATGCTGATTAATTGATATATCTGGTATTTCATGCTGCAGAATAGGAGGAGTCGCACTTTCATTCAGCCTAGATACTATTGTGCTGAAAAATTCATTAAAATAATTAGCCTTTGTCCAGTCATTGCTGTTAAGTTTATTATTAATCAAAATATCATTTATTTGTCTATTTTTTGAATTACCATCCAATTTTAGATGAACATATCTCCACATTTTTTTAGAATCAGCGTTTTGTAGTTGTTTTTCTTCATGCCTATTTTTAGCAGTCCTAAGTAATGATTTAAGTCGTTTTTCGTAATTTAAGTACAGCTCTTTTTTTAGCAAGTCGTCTTGACTATTCTTCCAGGCTTTATATAATTTGTTTTTGTTATTAACTGAATTAATGAGAGCAGGGGTAATCCAGGTCTTTCTTGGTTTTTGAATTTTTGGCCTAGTTTTGTGTGAAAGTTCATTGATAGTTTGAATCTTGTTTATTAACAATTCTAATGCTTCATTGTTATTTGGTGTATTACAGACTTGTTGCCATTGTTCTGAAGCACACAGCTCCAAAAATCTTTTTTTGTTTATTTCAAAAGATACTGTAAGTTTGCATTTTATGTTGTTTCCATGTAGTGATATTAAAACGGGGTAGTGGTCTGTGATTGAGTCAATTAATTTACCAGATTTTGCTGTGTATATTCCTTTCATGAAAATATGGTCAATGCAAGTTCCATCTTTATAATTCTTTATAGGATGAGTACAAGTATTTATCATCGATTCATAACCATTTTTCAGTAATTGGTAGAAATAATCCTCAGTTTTTTCATTAAACTCAATGAGATCTAAGTTAACATCACCCAAAATCATGTGGTTTGCAACAGTTTTGTTACTTAAGATAATTTTTCATGATCTTTAATGAATTTGTCAATCTGATAATCATGACAACGATATAGTCCAGAAATTTTGAAAATACTTTTATTTGTTAATTCTATGAGCAGACTAGTGATTTTTAAATCATTAAATTGTTCATTAATGGTATGATACTGTAGGTTACTTTTTACATAAATAATCACTCCATCTGCTTTATTTATTCTGCTGTTATTTTTAAAATGTGTATAACCTGTTATATTTATAAGCTTAATATTATCCATGAGCCAAGCTTCAGTGCATATTATCACATCTGGTTTATGTTTAAAAGAACTTAACATAGTTTCAAGTTTTAAAATATTTTTCTGTATACTTCTGATGTTGACATGTAGGGTCAGAAGCTCAGAGTCACAAAAAATGGGGTTGAGATTTATCTCTTCTGTATTATTAAAAATTAATTCATCATTAAGGTTATATTCTTGTATTTCCATAAAAAATTTATTTATAGGTTAGTTTTGATTTTTCCTTTTAAATACAAAATTTTATCTAATCAACTAGTTGTAGGCCTAACGTAATTAAATGGAGGTTCTGGTTTCCAGGGGTAGTTTGTATCACAAATATACTGCTCCCATCTTACTTTATAACTTTCACAGTTTTGAATATCATTTGCAGAATGATCTATGGATCTTTTTTTAGTTAAGTATTTGTTAGCATTAATACAATTAATACATTTATTTATATCAGAGGTACATACTGTAGCATCATGGTTACCTGAACATTTGTAGCATGATTGTTGTCTTTTAAAAGTGTCTTTGCACTTTCTCAATGAATGGTTATACCCACAACAGTTTTTACAACATTTGATATTAAAATTGTCATACACTCTGCAGTTTTCATATCCAATAAAAACAGATTTATTCTTCATTATCTTGGCATATGCATCAGAGGTTACTTCTGCTAGCGCAGCATAATTATTGTTTCTCTGTTTGTATTTGTGTACAATGTTTACACTATTTGATGGTAATTCATTTCTATGTATGATATCATTCTCGAGTTCTACTTTATCGACATCTTCTGATATGTTTGTTATTTTTATTTGCGGATTTTTTTTAACACATGCTTCAGCTGTCAATATTTCACTGTTTTCACTGTTTATAACCTTTAGTATTTTTTCAGAATCTTGCTCATTTATACACTTTAGAAAAACTGTACCATTATTGACTTTGTTAATTTTTAGAACTTTGGCATTAGTTTTGGTTGAAATTTGCACTTTGATAATATTTAGGGCAACGCCTTTGAAATTTTCCTTTGGCTTTATTGTCAAACGAGCACATTCTTGCTTTTTAGGTAAATTTAGCACAGCATCAGCATACGAATTTTTAATGTCTACATAATTTTTTTCAACATTTACAGCAGATGATCTTAAGAAACTGTTATTTTCACGCAACTCATGGTTATGTTCACGTAGCTCATTATTTTGTTTCACTAATTCACTATTAATTTTTTTTTCGTAGTTTAATTCTCTTATATAGTCCTGACAATCCTCACATTCAAAATTTAGTTCACACTTACGGTTTTTAGTTTCACTGGCAATTGATACGATAGATACAGCATCATCCTCACCTTTATCATCTGTATCCATATTATCACTTACACCATCTTGAGTCACACTTAGACCATTTTTAATATTTTCTAGATGTTTTTGAATAATTAACAATTTTTTTTTGACATTACTATGTTCAATATCAGTATCCTGGTCACATGGTTGAATGTCAACAAAAGATAGGTTAAGATGTACAGGGCACACAATTATGTGTCTAGAGATAAAGAATCCTTTTCCTTCGTTCACTTCTCTTGTAAAATCAGACTTGCAGAAAACACTATCACATATTAAACAAGTAACAAGTCCAACTTTTCTATTTGGATGACAAATATGATTAATATGATCGGGTGGTATATCGCGCGCGTCTTTACTTGTCCACGCCATAGTTATGAATCCGCTTTTGAACAATTAATTAGCTGTGCAATATTAGGTTTGCTATCTGGTAATTTCAATATTGAGTCACTCTCGACATCAAGTTTATTTCTTAATTTTGCAACTGAACACAGAAGTTGTCTTGCCTGCCCATTAAATATTTTCTTTTCTCTTGTCTTACATACAGCTGAAGCACTCGTACTGTAGTCGGACATAGCTGGAATGGATAATATGAAATATCATTATCACTAAATACATTAAATATTTAAATTTAACATATATATAGATGACCTCGTGCGAGAATGGAAACAAAGTGCTGCTCTAAGTGTACGGATTAGCGAAACGAGTTCCTAAACACTATGCTGTTTGCCGATGATCAATTTGTAATCCAAGATAGTGAGGATAAATTACAACTGGCTATCCACAAACTAAATCTGTTATCAAAAGGTTATAATTTGAACATTCCAATAGAAAAAACTAAGACCATGGCATTCCTAGGAAAAGATTCGATTCGGACAAAAATTGTAATTGAAAATACAATTTTAGAACAAGTATCACATTTCAGTTACTTAGGATGTGATATTACATGTGAAGAAGACAAAGATATTCTTAATAAAACAAACAACTTCTAAAGAATATGTGGGACATTACGGAGAACACTCAAAGGAAAGACCATGAAAGAAAACAAACAAAATTCTTTAAGGATATGGCAGTCCCCATGCTATTATACGGGTCCGAATCATGGGCACCAAGAAAGAAAGATTATAGACAGATGGAAACGTCTGAAATGAAATATCTTAGATCTGTGAAAGGCTGTATAAGATTAGATCACATAAAGAATGAATATATAAGTCAGGAATTAAAAGTACAACCAGTAACGGAACTAGCGAAAAACTAAAAAAAAGATGGAAAGAGCATGTTATGCGCATGTCTCCAGAAAGAATTCTAAGAAAAATCCTGAATTATAAGCCAACCGGAAGAAGAAATGTTGGCAGACCGAGACAGAAATGGTGAAGCCGGAACAGGCAACCTGCCTAATCCTGGACAGATAGATGATGATGATGATTTAAATTTTACTACAAAATCCCTTCTACAAAATCAGATTAATAATCACTAAATTTAAAAAATATCATTATATCATACAACACGCACTAAAATGTAAACCGGTATTGTAAATTTTTATAAACTGTTAAATTTCAATAACATCAGACAAAAGTAAACGCACTGCTGTTTAATTTAGTATAAACAGCGAAACAAGTACGAGTTGATAACAAAGCCAATCAGACCGCATTAAACACCACTTTCCCCACTCACCAGTCAGTCCCTCGCCTATAAGCCACACTACCGTCGCCAAACTGAAAACTCGAACGTTTAGAACGCTACAAATCGATGAACGTTTTCAAGTGTTACAAAATACTTTAAATGTATTAACTTTTATTTTTATTAATGAAGTACGGTACTTAGTTTTGTTCCAAACAGTTCCAAACGAAGACTCACTTTTGTTCTCTTCTTCTTCTTCTGCTTCTTGTTCTTCTTCTTCTTCAGCGGCACGACAACCCATTACTGAGTCAAGGCCTCCTTTAACAGCCTCCGCCAGTTATCCCGGTCAAGTGCAGCTGCTCTCCAGTTCCGGGTCCCAAGGATATGGCACGCAGCATAATTCACATCGTCTTCCCAACATAGTTTGGGTCTACCAACTCTCCTGGTGCCATAGATCTGTTCTGTGAGCGCCTTTCTGGGTATTTCATTCTCCCCCATTCTGATCACATGTCCAGCCCACCTGAGTCTACCAAGTTTTATAACTTTCACAATATGTGGTTCATTCAGAAGAGTGTTCAGTTCTTGGTTGGTCCTTTTCCTCCATTCACCTCCCACACATATTGGACCAAAAATACTGCGGATGATTTTGGGTTCATGAACCAGCAGGCTTGACTCAGACTTTCTAGAAATGGTCAAGGTCTCAGAACCATAGGTAAGAATTGGGCGGATCAGTGTTTTTATACAGAAGCAGCTTGTTCTACTCTGGAACAGGGGTCTTAGACCAAAGAAGCACCTATTAGCTGAGGTGATTCTTCGCTTTTTTTCTGTTGTCTCTCCATTGGAGTTAACTCGGCATCCTAAATAAACAAAGTTGTTGATTTTTTCAAAAGAATAGATGCCAATTTGGATGCGCTCTCCTTCTCTAGCTTCCTGTCCTGTGACCATGTATTTTGTCTTGCTTTCGTTATTATGAGACCCAGCCTCGTTGCGGGACCTAAGAAAGGCTTCAGTGACTGCTCGAAGGGACCTCCCTATTATATATACGTCATCGGTATATCCTAGTACCTGCATCAACCTGTTGAATACAGTTCGGAGGAATCTATTGCAGCACCTCTCATAGCTTTTCCTAAGGCAAGAATGAAGAGGAGGCAAACAAGAGCATTGCCTTGGAGGACTCCCTTTCCATAGTCAGACTCTCCTGATAAGTCATTCTGGATCCTCACCATGGCCTTCACTGTCAGCATTGTCATCCTACACAATCTTATTAATTTCTTTGGTATGCCTAGTTCTTCAAGAGCTGTGTAAAATTCTTGTCTATCAGTGCTATCGTATGCATTTCTGAAATCTATGCAGAGGTACTGTGTTTGTAGCTTATGTTCTCTACCTTTCTCCAGAATTTGTCGGAGTGTTCAGTAACCGTTTGCCTGGGGTTTTTCCACTTGCCTCCTTTATCATATACACCACTTCCACTCCTCTTCTGCCTGACATGCATTTCATTTCCTCAGTTCACATGTAAACCAAAGAAGCTGCCGTTACTGGTGAAACAGTCGTCAGGGAAAATAAGAAGTATCCGTAGAACTTACTCCCAAGTATCCGTAGAACTTACTCCCAATTATCCGTAGAGTACTTGCTCCCAATTATCCGTAGAACTTACTTCCAAGTATCCGCAGAACTTACTCCCAATTATCCGTAGAACTTACTACCAAGTATCCGTAGAACTTGCTCCCAATTATCCGTAGAACTTACTCCCAATTATCCGTAGAACTTACTCCCAATTATCCGTAGAACTTGCTCCCAATTATCCGTAGAACTTGCTCCCAATTATCCGTAGAACTTACTTCCAAGTATCCGTAGAACTTACTCCCAATTATCCGTAGAACTTGCTCCCAATTATCCGTAGAACGTACTCCCAAGTATCCGTAGAACTTGCTCCCAATTATCCGTAGAACTTACTCCCAAGTATCCGTAGAACTTACTCCCAATTATCCGTAGAACTTGCTCCCAATTATCCGTAGAACTTACTCCCAATTTCCACTAACCGCTACATATATTACCTGAAGATAATTTTCTGTGTGAAAATATAAATAGAAACCGCTGTAGTATGAATGCTTTAAATTTTAATCTGCAAATACCAAATATTAATCACTCGAGAATGTAAGTTAGAATCTAGTCCGATTGTTTTTGTCTCATATTTACCACCGGGTATAGGTATCCGCCGTTCGAGTCTACAATTGTGAGGTATTCTGTACTTCCATCATTAGGTACATGTACGTAGTAATAACAGATCCATAGTATTGTCGTGATTTGTCAGTGGTGTGGCGTGGGTACATAACAGATGTTGCCGGTTGTGTGATAGGCCTAAAAATGAATTTGGATTTTTTTTAGTACCAAATGTTCTCTTTAGAGCAAAAATATACTATTTATAGCCAAAATATTTTTTTTTAATAGTATTTTCTATACGCTATTTGAGTTTCTATCTGTCTCCACTATACTTACATAGAATAAATCAGAACACAAATAATCGAATTAAAAATAATAAAGTCATACAGAGAAACACATGACTAAACGAACAAAACACAAATAGGTACGTAGTATCTGCTGCACGTCAGTTCCGAAAACGAACGTAGCTGCTAACTGAGCGTTTTGCCGATTTATACGGCGGCAACACATTGGACGGACGAGTGTGTGTCTCCCCCTCCACAGTTTGGACAGT
This sequence comes from Magicicada septendecula, assembly GCA_034769895.1. NCBI lineage: Eukaryota > Metazoa > Arthropoda > Insecta > Hemiptera > Cicadidae > Magicicada > Magicicada septendecula. Next base: position 8,774,898 of record CM068371.1, read on the forward strand.
GACAACTACTACGAGGTCAATGACCGTACGCAGTAAATCATTGGCGATGTCCGAGCCGGTAACACAAAAGGTTGCAAGCGCCCAGCAGTTCGAAACCAATGCTACTCTTTTCTTCAAAGTTCGCTACTAATATTGTTCGCATTTCAAATTATTCAAAAACCAAATTATTCATTCTGTGATATAACTAATATTATTTTCTGTTATTTCCAGTAGTGTTGCCGCCGGCAACAGCGGTTACATGGACGCCACTCTAGTGTTTGTGAAGTGCTATTAACAACACCATAAACACGCGTGTGCGACTAACGGCAGTTGTCTGTTATAATATAAACTGATTTACTTATTTGTTTCCTTTATTTGTTACAGCTCTATGCTGTTAATTATTTATTTTCATCACATCTAACTTTGGCGTTTTTCTTTTTGTTACAGCATACCAGCGATGGCCCTGCCAGATCCATAGCAAAGCATAAACAGGTAAGCCGACCATTTTTGTCATTAAGTAGGCTATAGCGTTCTGTGATTAACGTAAGAGTTTAGGAAAACACGATGACGTCACAAATCTCACATGATATCACAAAATTATTAATGGCTGCCCATGTTCCTGCTGGTATTGATTATTTCTGACAACAAATTCTTAGTAATAAGCGAGTTCTTAGTTTTGACTTGACCGTATGGCATTTGTCTGTCTCTTTATTTGGGGCATATCTCGAGATAACTTTTGAATGCAACAAATGATTTTTGTAAAATTTAGCACAACGCATGTCCAGACTTTTACTCCACAGCCTCCTGTTTTTTTTCAGATCCCCCCCCCCCCATTGGGGCGGGTGTAAAAAATGTGAGTGTCAAATGTTTTGAAAAAATCGCAAAAAACCACGTGGGATATCAAATTTTAACCAGAATCGGTATATAATATTCAGTTTTTGCAATTTCAAATTTTTGGGGCACCAGGGCCTAAAGCCTCGAATTAAAATTTCGACAGAGTAAAGAGTGTCTGACAAATGTCTGACGACTATCTGATATCAAATCGGATATCAAATTAAAGAAATTTCAACTCGTATCCGAATGTAATATAATGTCACATACATAATTAATATTAATAATAAATAAAATTTTCCTGCAAATAAAATTTTCGGGCAAAAGTGTTAAAAATGGAAGGAGTCCAGGGTAGGAGACAGAAAAACGCAGGTTCAAAGTGGACCGAAGACAGGATGAAGAGACACACAGTGGAAAGAATATTGGAGAAAAAGAAAAGAACAAAGAATAAAGAATTGAAATTGGCATGTGGTCCTTAGATGGCCGATACAAAAAAAAAAACTTGCAAGAATATATTTTGTATTTTTTGAATATTTATTGAATTAAAAAAATACAAAATATATTCTTATACGAAAATTTTTATTTTTTATTAATAATAATAAAAAATATATACAAGAATAATGAGAGCAAACATGAATGTGTGTGTGTGTGCGCGCGCGTAATATTATAATATACGTTTTTTTATTCAACATTTTATAAGTTATAAAATTAAGAATGATTAAGATAGATTTGTAACTGGATAACATATTTACATTCAGGAGTAATAAAGTGTTCCATTATTTGTTCAAGAATTGTCGTTCTATCTTTGTACAAGTTGAGGAAATTGATTACAATTTGTTGCAGAGCTAGGCGTTATCTTGTCTCCTTAGTCTCTTCTCTGCAAGACAGAAAGCTCACGTTTGCATTCTCGGCCTCGGTAAAGTGAATTCCATTGGTGGTATGCACACGATCTATATTGGATTTACTGTCACCGAAGCGTGTGTGCGTGTGTATGCGATTACGTTAATAACACACACACACATACATACACATAAATATTTATATAAATAGTTTATGCAGATTAAGCTTAAGCAGCGAAGACACGCACGCACTCAGGCGATGTTATGTTTCTGTCGGTATCATTTCTTTTCACGGCTCGGATATCCCCCCGCCCGACTGTGTGTGCTTACGGAGAAACGTCGATCTCGCCGCTATACGGGAGAAGATGGAGTGGGGGGGGAGAGAGGTTGATAATATTTACATTAAGAAGTCAGGAACACGGGGAGGAGGAGGAGTATGTCACGACGTGTCGCGGATACGATTCTGCCCCTCGACTTCAGCCTGCGGTGAGGCAAGAGAGAATGGCGGGGAGGAAGAGACTGAACGAGAGACGCAGATTAAAAACGGAGAGAAGGAAAAGAGAAAAAGTAAGAGAGCAACTGCAGAGGTGTAATAAGAGGGGCAGCTGGAGACGCCGTGAACGATAAGGAGTAAGGTAGAGAGAGTGAGAGTGAGAGGGGGGAGGGAGAGAGATCATACTGGGACACGATTCTGTATAATTCGTAAAGCGATTTTCCCTTCCTCTCTGTCTATGTGTCTTTCTATAGACACGATACTATACTGTTCTACTACTACTACTACTACTACTACTACTACTACTACTACTACTACTACTACTACTACTACTACTATTTAGTACCTAAAACACTTGTCTATGTGCAGGGTCGGCGGTAGGGTGCTTGCCGCCTTGTGTGCAGTCTTACCTTCGCCGCCCTCCTGAATATACTTTTCACATCCCTACTTTGCCGCACTATTTAATCTTATTTTAATTAAAAATGTATACGTATCTTTCAAAAACGTATTTAGCTGAGTACTTACATGATATAAGTGGACGATGTGCTCGTAGAAGTGTTGAATACATTTTCAAAAATATAATAGTTTATTTGCGCGGTCGTCTTTTCAGTGTTTTTGTAACACTACAGTTTATTAAAAGAGCGTTTTTCGCGCTTTGGTTTCAGAGAATGTTTTAATAACATTTCTCAAATTGATTGCCTCACACATTTCATGTCCTATGGATAGAGTAGCTCGGGCTGATAATTTTTCTTGACTCATAGAAGACGTAAATAATTTTTTATTATTTTTAGTTTATAAAACGAACGTTCGCCTGTTGCCACTGTAACCGGCAGTGTGAGAAAATTCGAATAACAATGGTTAGATTTGAAAAGATGAAGATAAAATTATTTTTAAAAATATACTCAAGTCACTTGCACTCTTCTCTGAAGTTAAATGGGGTTGAACTGCTTTTATCTCTTGAAATAAGTCATTGCCGTTAATGGCATTATCATCGAGGACCTTGTCGGTCAATGCTAGATGAATATTTTCACAATACGATACGAACAGCTCAATACACGTAAATGTCATATACCTAGACCTAGTCGGTATTAATTGTTTTAATTTGTTTTGCAATATCTGCTGATGAATTTGTCAGTCTACGGCCGCCCGTGTGCGGTGCACATTTCGCACCTATGGTAGCGGCGTACGCGCGCGCTTGTGTGTGTGTGTGTGTGTGTGTGTGTGTGTGTGGTATCGGTCATGATCCCATTCTGTTCACATCCACAGTGACAGACTTGACTTGTCGCTTGTATACTTATCACGATATCGTATATCGCGTAAGTGTTGGGCCGACGCAGACTGCTAATGACGGACACAAGTCGTGCACACCTGACGGCAGACGAACCGTCACGGGCGCGTCAACTAGCTACTACTGGTGACATGTGTGCACATGTTTCAATTTAATTCTCCCTTCTGTTAGCACACCTGCCACGTTTACATGCCTTCTTCTTCTTCTCCTTCTTTTGCTCCTTTTTTTCTTTTATCGGACCGAAAACATTCCCAAAGTCTGTAAGAGCGAGAGAGGTCCGTCTTTCTATACACATGGAGCTCACAATTCTCCTCCTCCTCCCCCTTCTCTTCTTCTTCTTCTACGAGGCACCCATCTCATCCTAGGACGACCCACATCTCTTCTACCAATGGCTGTATAGTTCAGTGCCGGTTTCGGCAATCAATCCTCTGTCATCCTTTGCAGATGATACCTCACCATTGTCTTCTGTAAATTGCAATAATTTCATTTATTGCCTTTACTTCGGGTACTGTTCTGATATCTTCATTCCTTATTCTATCTTGCAATGTATAATTTAAAGTATTTCGAAGAAACTGCATTTCAGCACTCTGAATCTTGCCGCTTTCCTTTTTTGTCATGACCCAAGCCTCACTCGCATAAATCAACGTGGGTATTGGCAATTGTTTTATAAAATTTAATCCTTGTGCTGTGTCTTGTTTTATTTCTAAGATTTCTATGAATCCTACCACAAATATTCTTAAATTTATTTATCTTGTCTCTTATATCATATTTAAATTCTTAGCTTACTGCACAGCCGAGATATTTGAAATGGCTCACTTGTTCTAAAGTGCTGTTGTTTATAACTATCATAGTCCTCACTGGATATTTGTTCTAAAGTGCTGTTGTTTATAACTATCATAGTCCTCACTGGATATTTACCTTTAAGGCCATGGTTTTGGTCTTTCTTATTGAAATTGTCAGTGACTACTCTCTTGTCACTTCTTGTAATTGAAAAATAGCTCTTTGTAAATCATCCACATTTTCTTGAATAAGAATTATGTCATCCGCATATAGTAGGGAACCCATACAAATTGATTTGTTAAGGTGTATTCCCGACGTCACTCTGGATTTCCGTGCTCTCAAGATGTCGTCAATGTATATTATCCTCACTACAGAAAATACGACTATTTTAAAGTTCCTCCCGGACATCGCAAATCCTAAGCTTACCAATATCTGGAATTTCTAACCTATAAATCTCTTCTTGGATCTTATAAATGGCATTTCAAGTATCTTTCAGGTTTTTTGAAAGTTCATGTTTCGCCTAAATTTGAACAGCCCTGATTGTATAAAAGTTTAACCGTGTTCCCTCCCTCCCTGTGGCCTCTTTATGTCTGTAAATTTTAACATTAAATTAAATGCTAAATGTTATATTAAAAAAAATGTAATTTTAACTAAAATATGAATTCAGCTTTATTTTTAAAAATTTTACATTTTGGGCTCTGGGGACCTAAAAGCGGGCGAAAATTTTTATAAAATCGCAAAAATTCATGTGGTGATTTGTACTTATAAAAAAGGATATGTACTTTTAAAGTGTGTTACAAGTATATTTGTATTAACAAAAGTGAGATAAAAAAAGTACCTCGAATAATCCGGAACTCAAAAAATCGGGACTCGCATAATCGGGACACTACTGTATTACAATTTTTCTACAAATACTACAAATATCGGCAGTAGGCTATTATACAAAGTTTAAAAATCTAACTAATTAGTTTTTTGCTCAGATGCCACTTCTGAGAAGATAACGTTTTATCTTTTATCTTCTCTGAATACATCATTGGAGACATCGATATTTCTTCTTCTTCTTTAGCACTACAGCCCAACGTGAGCCCTGGCTTCCAACACTTCTTCAATGTCCCCCTTCTGTCTATTGCCATCTCAGCGTAACTCTCATATCCATTCTTCTTAGATCTTCCAGGACACCATCCAACCATCTTACCCTAGGCCGGTCCCTTTTTCTGCTTTTATAGACTTACGCCCTCAGGAATTTCTTTGGCATACGCTGATCATCCATCCGGTCTAGGTAATCT
>CM068371.1:8780893-8868393 GCA_034769895.1 Magicicada septendecula
GTCATTTTAATTTATAGAAAAAACCCCTCCCCCCCTCAAACTATCATTTTCATTTATAGGTATTTCATCTACCGTTATACAGTGGATTATAATGACCTTCTTTTCAGGATACTTTATTTATCAAAATTAAGGACTTCACTCTTGTTAAAACGTAAAACGTTGCGGGCAAACTACCCCTTCCCCTTAACCGATCTTCACCAAACTCAATAGGCTTTGACTCCTCTACAACTCAGGCACATATGCAAAAAATGACTTGATTCTGTATGAATTTGCGGCAGTTCGCCATATCGTTCGTCATAGAAAGAAATTCTACACACAGACACACACACACACCGACACTTTTCAGAAAATGACTTTTCTTCATGTTTTGAGGGTAGTACAATCAGAATCAGCCCTTATCTCGAACACGATTTTTTTCGCGATCACCATAAAAACAAAACGTCATGAAATGTTACAGAAATGGAAATGGAAGGTTCAGTGATATGTGGACGGTAGGAAGCTAGAACAAATCGATACCTTCAAATATCTCGGGGAGGTGCATTACATCACATGGGAGGTGCACAAGTGATGTAAGAAACCGGAGTTGCAGAACCAAGAGAAAAGGTCTCTCCTGCCGTCCAGGAACGTGTCCCTGGAAAGCAAGAAGAAATTCATAAAAAGTTTCATTTGGAGCTTACACACACACACATATGACTCACTTTCTTTTCAACTTGAAAGAAAGAGTAAAAGATTATAAACGACGGTGGAAAGAACACATACAAAGAATGTCAGATTCAAGACTGGCCAAACAAGTCTGGAAATATAAACCTACAAGACACAGGTGTGTGGACAGACCCAGGAAGGGGTGGCTGGAGGTTCTTTGAAAGCGGAACAGGCAGCACCTAGCCTATGTTGTGTTGTGAAGATGATGATGACGATGGTTACTACAGCAAAGAACTAACCGTAGCAATAGGCTTGTTTGTTGTTGACCGGTGCAGCCAAATGCTGCTAATTAGTTTAGCGAGTGAGTGCATTTGTTGTGTGTACAGTATTGCTTCACCTCACCTGTGTTTGTAAACAACTGTTACTGGTGGGTTGGTAAGCGTTTGTTAACCAGTTTAACACACGATGATGTTCAGTTGTGTGTGTGTGTGTGTGTGTGTGTGTGTGTGTGTGTGTGTGTGTGTGTGTGTGTGTGTGTGTGAGAGAGAGAGAGAGAGAGAGAGAGAGAGAGAGAGAGGAGAGAGAGAGAGAGAGAGAGAGAGAGAGAGAGAGAGAGAGAGAGAGAGAGAATGACCAAAAGAGGGGAAGTATGCATACGTTCTTTCGTGTTGTTTACATGTCTGTTACTGACTTGATCTTCTTTATTAGAGAATTTGTGTCTGATAACTATTATCTCTTATACGTCTAATAAAATCGTAAGATATGGTATTATATACATAATTCAAAAAAATAAAGACCGCATAGTATATGTCACGTAATATATTTCATACTGAAATACGAGGGTCAGTTGAAAAGTTCGCGGAGCGACATCTGTAGCTTAGCGGTAATACTAAACTTTCCGTGTGCCGCAAGATTTGTACTCAATGTGAACTCCTGTTAATTTCCAAATTGATCTATCAATTTATTTGTTGTTTAGAAATTGACGTGTCATGCGTGTTTTGAAAACCGCACGAAATCAAACAACGTGGTGTGATTCTTTGTTACAAATTGTTTAGCGCCAACGGAAAATCAAAACGAAATTGTAAATGTGTCAGGGGAGATGGTGCGACTTCCAAACCGACGGTATGTAAGTAGGCTCTTGAGTTTAATCGTGGTCGTACGAGTTCGTTTCATCCTGATGAAAGCCTCAAGTACGTTTGGATCGCGTCCCCCCGTGGTGTGTTGGTGAAGTCTATCTTGTTGTTCAGCGGCGAAACTAGTCGACCGTCAGAGAAAGCTGGAAACAACACATTAGCAGAATGGGCAGTGACAGATTCCCCAAAGGTAGCCTTACTGTATCAGCCGAAAGTGAAGAGAAGCCTGGGAAGACCCAAGGAGAGATGGCCCGATTATTTTGGAGACGGAACGGACTAAACAATCTAAGCCGTGTATCTTCTTCGCGTTGAGCCCACTGTTGATGTCATGTAGTGTATTGACTGTAGTACGTACAATAGTGCACGTTTATCGGAAGTTTTAGTATTCTTAGATTTAACGGCTTAACTACAGCAGGGATAACGGGGATCAACCAAAGCTATTGAAAGTATCAGGCAAATTCCATAATCACCTAACGGAGTGTGAATCACCATCAACTCTATGGAAATTTCTAAGCCAGTTGTGTGTGTTAAAATTACGCTTATACTGTACTGTAAATAAAAGGGCATTAATGAAATAAAGTTAGAGTTTTCTTAATAACGACAATCGCTCAACATTTAGTTTGGTAAATAATGTGTCTTTGCAGCGTTACGAACATTTTATACAGTATATTTATAAAATTTTATGGAAACAATCCTAAAGTTCTCATTTATCCTGAGGAAGATGAGGAGTCCACCCTTCAAAATAGCCTTATCTTCCCACCCAGGGTCAGCTCCCAGTTTTTACTGATTTAAGTAAGTTATTGATTAAAATATTACTGATTCAAGTAGAATCTGTTTTCTAGTGTCATACTAAGTGCACCTTTCGTTTTTCCTTTTAATGTTGTCTTTTGTCGTTTATGCTGCTTGTTTTAATTTCTGGCGTATCTCTTCATTTATTTTCTACCCATTTTTGTCATCATCATCATCATCATCATCTTCAACAAGGAATAAACCAAAAGCAGATAGACTAGAGATGGTCACTCGGGCGTCCAACACTTCTCCATCTTTTTTTTTTTTACGTGGTCACGTTTAAATAGCACGACACTTTTCTTGCTCAGGATAAAGTTGCATCATTTGTTGCATATTTTTGATGAAACCTTTCAAATCGATTATTAATATTAATTGTTTATAGAATGTTCAAGCAGCTGAGCAGCAACGCGTGTTTGCTGTTGAAGTTTGGATATCGACACGACGGGATGGTGCACCACCCAACCAACCCCGACTGCTGTATGTGTGTGAATACTTTATGCGATGCTGGGTAGCTGCTCCCTCATCCCTTCTACACACCGCCTGTGTGTGTGTTAGCGTAGCCATACTGTATCGAATGTCGATTTTGGTCCCTTCTGTTACGTACTGTAGTACATAAAGTTGACATAGGTTACGTGGAGATGTTAGAAAATTGTCGGCAACTCGTCTGTTTCAAATCAATTGTTTTCTGTCTTTTCTTTTTTAAGACCACACCGTGACTGTGTTTAATAAAAAATACACTCGCTCATTGTTATTGACTTTTTTATTTTATTTTCTCATTGTTACAAGGTAATGATACAGACAGCAGAATACCAGTTACAGCGGGCGATATTTACGTTCAGTAGCATCATACAAGACTATAGGCTACAGATCTCTCCTACAAAATCTAAAACGATGGCATTTCAGGGCAGGTATCCTATAAGAACTAAGACAGTCGTGAATAATCACATTTTTGATCAGGTTAGTCATTTTAATTACCTGGGTTGTAATATCTCATATGGAACTGATATTGATTAGGATAGTAAGCTAACAAAATTTAGACGCATTGGTGGAACGATTCATAGGTACCTGAAAAATGAAACACGGAAGGATATCCGAATGACATTTTATAAAACTGTGGCTGTCCCCACATTCCTGTATGCTAGTGAGACATGGACTCTTGGTAAAAGGGACATGCAGAAGATTCAGGCAGCCGAAATGAAATTTCTAAGAGGGACGCAAGGTTGTTCTCTGTTGGATCGGAGAAGGAACGAGGATATTAGACGCAATTTAAACATTGTATCATTGTACCAGAAGAATGAAGACGATGGTGTGAACACTTGAATCGCATGCCTGATACCCCTCTACCTGTGGCTGCCTTGGGTTATCACCCTACTGGGAAGAGATGTCGGAAGACCGAAGAGGACATGGTTCCGGAACAGGTCTAAGACCTAGTCCTTGGACTGGTGATGATGATGATGGTTTTCTCATTGTTTTACGCCAGGCTCCGGGTTTACTGTTGCTTTGTTTCGTGTGGTTTTCAGCCCTTCATCAGATGGGTCTAGTGTATAAAGACTACAACAGCCAAAGACAAACGTTATGGCGTTTCAAGGAGTACACCCAATACATGAACAACTAAGGTAACCGAGGCCTACCGGTTGTGATCATTGGAGCGAGTCAGATTTATAAACGATAATAGACTTTCAGATAAACTTGGAAAAAACAAAATATAAGTATGCTGCTAACAAACTACCATTAAACCCACCCCTTCAAAACCTTGAAATAGGCACACAAAACATACCTAGAACTGACGTGCAGCAGATACTACGACTCCTATTTGTGTTTTGTTCGTTTAGTCATGTGTTTCGCTGTTTGTCTTTATCTTTATTATTTTTAATTCGCTTATTTGTGATCTGATTTATTCGGTGTAAGTATAATGAGAGTCAGATCCCGTAGAACCGGGACCCTCTTCTTCTCCCAGCGAATTATAGAAAATGCTCTAAATTAAACACTTGGTACAAGAAAAAATTCGAATTAATTTTTAGGTTAAGTTTTAGGCCCATCACAACCGACAACAGGTGTTGCGTACCCACGCCACGCCACGCCACTGCACACAGACGTACACCACACAAAAGATGGGATGAAGTTTGAAGTCGGAACAGGCTTGGAGTGCATACGATGAGAGGATAAACTGCATTATGTAATTTTATAGCCTAAATGTCCGAATATCCTAGTGCGTCGGAAATTTCACGTGTTCTCGGACCTCGCTGCACTTACAAAGTTGACACTTGGTAATTAAAGTTTCAATCAACCGCGTAGAGTTATGGTGTGTGTGTGTGTGTGTGTGTGTGTGTGTGTGTGTGTGTGTGTGTGTGTGTGTGTGTGTGTGTGTGTGTGTGTGTGTGTGTGTGTGTGTGGCTTGGTCAGAGCTGCGCGCGCTAATGACATTTACCAGCGAGTTGCAGCATTTGAAATTAACTCGTCGGCTGTCCGTGCCAAGAACGGGCTGTCTTGGAGACTGAACACGTTATTTATCGTTGTCCAGTTTAATTTATTTAAATAAAAATAATAATAATAACGAGAAGCGAGTTCACAATTGACTGGAACTCGTTTAAATTGAGCGGTTTAAAAACGAGAACCCGGTGTAGGCGAAAGGAATATTAATAAGAGTCGATTGTACACTGCTTTCAGTCGATTTATATGCGGTGTGTCAGTGTTAGGTGTCCGCGGAATCGTTACTGTGTGTGACCATATCAGCGGTTATGATTGGGTAGTAGCTGTCCAGTAGACGTTTACCGAGTCTTTATGCGCAGACATTTTTTATTGGCCATTAACAACAACAACGACAACAAATAGCGCATGTGTGTGTGTGTCGCCATTATTGGCTAGCCGTGAATGTCGTCAGTAAAGAATCTTCTGTTGTACACCGAGCAGACCAGTTCTGAATAATAACAAGTTTGTGACCCGAGGAACAGAAAAGCGTGTCTGCGAGTAGGCAGATTTAGAGGTGTGCTAAACTAGTACTTGAAAATAACAGTTACGAACGATAGCGTTCAAAAAAACAATAACACTTACAAATACATGTTATTATATACTTATTATACATATACCTGTAGTATATAATTTGTTATGAGAAATAAATTGAAATTAACAGTGTTACTTTATACACTGTGACTTTATTAAGCTGTTACTGTTTAAAAGAAAATAAGAAACAAGAGAATTTATAGGCCTATGTCCCTTTAGGAATACTAATTTAAGTTTTCACTAGGAGTAAACAAACTGACATAGATTTAATGTTAAATTATTGATTCCATTTTGGTAAATAGCACAACAAATAATGTCAACAGAATTTACGTGAGGTGTGCAGTGAAGTTAAAATCATCTCCGAAATCACATTAACAAAAAGTACTATATGTCCTATCAGCCTCTCTGTAGGTTATAACACGATATAATTCGCTTTATCAAAATTTACCAAGTTGGTGACTAGTATAATATATAATTTGTTATTATAATCTGTATCATGTATATTTGCATAACACACGAGAATAAATATAACACCAGTATGAATATTTTTTTTTTCATTTATTAAAAACAGCTTCGTCTCTTTGGCACAGAGATAGTCTGAACCGCGCTGTTTGCTTCGTTTCGTACTTGTATGGCAATCGGCACATGCGCAGAATGAAGTATTCAGCACCAAAAAATGGATTCGTTCTCGTGTACCCGTTAATACTCCTGATACTCGTTTACTTGTTGTTACTTGTTTACTCGTTAGTTGCATAGGGGGGTTGTATCGGAACAGGTATTTTAACTTTTCAGTCACTGTTATATCCGTTCACAAAAATATCGTTCCAGAATACCTGTTACAGGTATATCGGCCCACCTCTAGGCAATGCACATAACGGTGTACGTAGTTCAAACCCTCATCGTGGTCATCTTCACAACACGGCATAGGCAAGGGGCGTTGCCTGTTCCTCCAGGCATCTCTTCCTGGGTCTACCCACACATCTGTGTCCTATAGGTTTATATTTCCGACTTGTTTGGCCAGTCTGGAATCTGACATACTATATAAGTGTTCTTTCACCGTTGTTTATAATCTTTTTTAATCTGTCATTTAAGTTAAAAACTTGTAATTCTTTACTGATGTCTTCATTCTGTATGTTATCAGGTTTAGAATATCTTTTAGCTCTTCTTAAGAACACCATTTGCGAGCCTGTGTTTCTGTTTCTTCGTACTTAATTGTCGTCCATAACACACAGCCATAGGACCGCCATAACTTTGTCTGTCTACATACTGTACCCTGCGGTTCAAACCCTGTCTCGGGTATTGTAGAGACCAGCGTTCCTGAACCTATGCAGCGCGACCCACTGGTGGGCGGTGAGTCGGGCTCGAAAATGTATTTACTCTGTCTTTAAAAACTATTAAATTTAGTATTAAGTAGAATTAAGTATGTATACTTTGTTTATGCGTAAATGAGGGCATAAGTACTCGATTTAAGCAAAAAATATGATTATAATCTGGGAACACACAAGTAATTGTGCCGGTGCCCATGCTTATGGGTCCCATGAAGTGTAATATCCTTCAAGGTGGGTCCCGGACTTAAAAAGGTTGAGAACCACTAATATAGACGACTTGTGAACATGTGACGAACTAGCTGTGTTTATTAAGATCAGAGTACCGTGAGCGTATGGCTGCCAAGGAACGCGTTAAACTATGAAGGTGGAGGAAGTCGGTGAAGAAGAGGAACTTAGTGGGAGGGGTTCAGATCCATGATCCACTTACGTTGAATACCGTTCGGAGAAGTGAGTACATGCCGCTTTAAGCACTCGGCTGTTTGTCAATGCGAGACTAAATTTCTTCTTTTTCTTTTTATTCAAAGTAAGAACTGTTTTTGTTTCATTTTACAGTTTTTTACACCACTTGTGACTTTATAATAGAACGACTATAATTAATTGATTCTGTTTGCCTTCAGCCTGCGACTTGAATAGAGAGACTTCTTTTCAAGGAGGTAACCACGCGGCAGGCGGACGTCATTAATTTTTCTAGTGGACGTGAAAAAATACTATGCAGTCTCATTCTCGCAGTGTTTGGTTTGGAAGTCTTGTTTGGTTTGCAATAATCTTTATAATAATCGTAACCAGGTCACCGTGTGTGCGCGCGCATGTGTGTCTGCAGAATATCTTTGAAAGCTTCTTCCGAGAAGGACGTTGTAGTTAACAGCTGGCGAAACCACATGGCTTCTGCGGACTGTTTGTGCTGTTATTTCAATTGCTCTCTTTCAAGTGGCCAGGTTTGTTTGCGATGAATACTGTGTATATAACTATAAGTATAACTGTACACAAGTATAAATAAAACATATCGGCCATTGATGCCAGTGACAAACAGCCCTGAATACACTTATTCCGTAGCAACGCAGTGACCTGTGCAAATAATTCACGCGGTTTTTCGATAAAAATTAGGAGAAAACATATATATATATATTTCAATCACTTTCTGCTACAGTCCGTTTCTTGATGTATATAATACTATAATATTTATGACTAAATTTACCTCAAGATATACTTTTTTCCTTTAGGAACATGTTTCGGGAGATCTTGTTCTCCCATCTTCAGCCATCGCCATCTTGTTTCTGGTGAAGTATTTGTGTGTTGGCTTCTGGATGTTATTGAGGTAGTTTGTTGGTCTTTGGTCCTTTAAAGTTGCATTATTGTGTGTGGTTGTGGTATCTGTTTTTGTATTTTGTGTATTTTCGATGTTGAGTGTTTTGAATATTGTGTCATGTTTTGTGTTGATTTGTATTTGTTCTGGTATTAATTTGTTTTGTGTTTTATGTTTGTAAATCTGTAAATTTTCCCAAATGTTCATTATGGTGCCTTTGTGTGGTATATGTTTTATTAGTGTTACATTGGTTATGTCTGGGAATTCATGTCCTGTGTTTATTGCATGTGTGGCTAAATTGGATTTATATATATTTGGTTTTTTGTATGCATTTAGGTGTTCAAAATAACGTTTTTTCAGCTGTTTTTTTGTTTGTCCTATATAACATTTATTGCAATCTTGGCATTCAATTTTGTATATACCGTTGGTTGTTGTATTATCTTTGTTGTGTGAGCTATTTAGATTTTGTAATTTATTTTTATTAGTTTTGTATGCTATTTTTATATCTATGTTTTTAAATAGTTTTGTTAGTTTTGTCATTTTATTATTTATATATGTGAATGTGGCCCATTTTTGTTGTTGTTATTATTTATGTGTTGTTCAGTTTGATTAATTCTTAATTGTTCAGTTTTTATTTTATATTTGATTTTATTTTCTATTTTGATCATAGTATTTTTATTGTATCCATTTGCATAACCAATTTGGTATATTATATTTCTTTCTTTGTCAGTTTCTTGTTTGTTTAGGGGTATTTTGTACATTCTGTTAAATAACGAATAAAATGCTGCCATTTTATGTTGTGAATAACCATTCTGACCACCCACCAGAACATGTTTACCTCGGCTGTGGTATATATATATGTTCGATCAAAAATTTCATGCAATATTGCAGTTTCCGCCGCTACAAGTGTTCGATTAAAAAATGTATTTATGTGATGTTGGTACACATGTTAGTGACAATCGTCTAAAATTTTAGCCTTCGCATTTGATGCATAGTTTAGACTTCACAGCTAATTGAGTGAGTCGTCCTGAGGTGTATTCGGCGATTTTTTGACATTTTACGATGCAACATGGCTGACGAACATGGATTAAATTTTGTGTAAACTGTGAGGTAAACTGCTCTGTCCTGATAAACGTGTTCAGAAGGCTTCTGGCGAGACTGCTGTGTGTGAACAGAGCTTCAGAGACTGTCGTATTCAATTGACGTGTCCCAACGCGATCTTCCCTCCTCCCAATAGTGATAATTTTCACGACCGTTGAAGACGTAAAACAAAAATCGCTAATCGAGCTCGGTGCTCTACCAAAAAGTGCATGCTTGAAATACTTTGAGGACTGCAAAACGGCTGGCTTAATCTTGTTACATTCGACTGAGACTGCTTTGAAGAGGGCAAAGTATAAGTACTCCCTGCTTTGAGGGAGTATAAGTGTCGTTTCATGAAGGTGTAATTTAAAAAATAAACAAGAACTGCATGAACTTTGTAATCAAAGCTCGTACATTATGTTTGCGACTTTCAAACTATTGAGCAAGTGTCATTATTAAGAAAACGGTAGCGTTAGTAAGAGGTCTGTACAAACAAAAGTCAATATACTATACGGTTTAAATTTAACGTTTTAGAAAATGACTGAAACATTAAGACGAATACACAACGACAAATCCAGCACTGTACAAATTGTATCTTTAGCGCGTCAAACAAGTCGGATAAAGAAGGCTCAGAAAATGGACAACAGTTTCTTAAAAATAAAAATAAAAATTTTTAGACTATAGTAGCGTATTTAGGAATATTCAAACTCCATTCTGTTAAAATTTGATTAGTAAAGTTGTGTTAGTGATTATAATCACAAACAGAAATAACATTGTTGCACACCTCTGTGGAAAAATTTTTTACATAGGCGCTTTCAAGCGTCACAGCTCATCATCAGATTGAAAATATCTGATGATATTTCCGATCTGATGATGAGCTGTGAAGCTTGAAGGCGATAATCTGAAAATGTTTTTATAGTGGTGTACAACAATGTTATTTCTGTTTGTTAAAATTGGATGGCGCTTCAACTTAACGGTTTTCGTTAAATTAGTTCTTTAAACATGATCTTGCTTCCCGAACGCCGAAAAATGCTTTCTTTTTCTGTTATTAAATATATAACGAACGTCAAATATATGTCTTCACTTGTGCAACGTAGAATTAAACCAGATTTTTTTACGTTTATCTCTTTAAAATCCGACTAACCGTTATTATGATTTTTACTTTTAAACTGAAACGCACACACTTTCTTTGTAGCCTACATATTTGAGTTTTACTCTGCTTGCAGAAGTCATAGTTAGTTAGCGGAAATATTTAGTATCGTTGTTGCACGCGACATAATTCTGGGCGGCGAAGTTGGTCTTGGGACTGCATCTTGCTGCGACAATTACGTAACGCTTTCGGCAGCCGCAGTCGTGTGGCCTATGTGGTAGTTCTACACGGCTCTCGACTAACCAAGCAGCTGTAGTGTCTGTCTGTGTCAAGGCCGCGCGGTAACGTATCCTCTAGACTGTTCGAGTGCTTGTAACGACGCAAATTATGCTGGCACGCCGCCGAAAAAATGGAACATTATTCTGGAACTTGTGCGGAACCCATATATAAGCAACAGCGGCCGGCTTAGAACTTCGTTACAACTGGCGAGAGTGTAGAGTGCGGATCAAGTGATTACTGTGTTATAATTAGTACGGAACTCTTAATAGTTGATATTGTTATTGCGTGTGGACAAATTTCATTCAAATTATTGTACGAGAGCACCTCGTTTATTTCACATTGTTCTTTGTAACTAATTAAAGCTGGTAATTAGTAGTGACTTCGTTGGTGCCTGTACAGTGCGACGATCCGTGAGCCGTCGCGCGTCGTAACAGTATCATGCACGTTGGTTCAAACGCGTGGGGTATTTCACCTTTTTTACCACACTAAAAGTACAAAAATAAATTTTGTATGTACATCACCACGTAGATTTAGAATTAATAGCTATCTCTTGTAAGTTGATACTCGATACAAAAGTATCATGTACCGTACGTGACTTTAGAAGAGAACGATGCAATGTGAAAGATGTCTGTCTAGTTGAAGAGACATACACCTCAGTCGAGACTTACATAATAACCAAGTAATTTATTCTACTAAAAAAAGAGAAGCCACGTTTCCAGCAGTGATCGTGGGCGTCTTATAATTGTTGTTATTTATGTGGTGAATGAAGTTCCGTATTCATTGAGATATTTATGTCGGATTCCATTCTGCCCACTAGCCGACTGTTTGGGTTTTGCGTGGGCACCCGACAACAACTGTAGTAATTTAGAGAATCATCTCGATATCCCCATTCCCGTGATTAACTCATTTGTGATAACTGATGCTCGATCTTCGGATAGTGCTGGCCTCCTTTTGGTGCCCTCACTTTTGTAGGCAGTCAGTAAGGAAGGCTTTCTACATTTAAATTAAAAATTAACGGCAGAGAGACAGAAGCACCATCTCCACTATAAAAACAAAGTTAACGGTATTTGCACTGTTAAGACAGCAATCTTACCGAACAATCTAACATATAAATATGAAATTTACTGAAAAAATTTTATAACAAAAATTAACAATGTTGAAATTACCATCTTCCGCGTTATTAGGCGGAGGTCTACTGCTTCTGTTGGTAACGGACGGTTCGGCCCCACCATCGGAGCCCATCTTCAGCGTAAAACGATCGACAAATTGGCACGGTGTTCTAAAGTTCACCAGTACTGGGGTGAATTGGTTGACTAAGGAAGTTTGGCAGTATACAAACCTATCGGACAACGAAGTATAGGAACACCTAGTAAACGTTGGTGAAGTGTATGTGGGACCGGAACAGGTGATTCACCTAGTCCTTACAGAAGAAGAAGAACAAGAAGAAGACTTTGAATTGCACTGATGGATATGGTGACCACACGTCCCGATTTTTTCCGAGACAGTCGTGGATTTCGGACCTTTCCCGCTGTTCCGAAAAATCGAAAAAGTCCCGGATGTAAACTTTAAAATATTTTATCGTTTCAAAGCAAAAACTGTGCTTAATTTATACAAACATTAGCAGCCGTTTTCCACGGTCTGCTGATGCTTACTCTTCTTCGTTAATACACGGAACTCTTTGTTACTCTTCGTTAATACACGGAAAAAAGTTTTACCAAAATGGTTTTCTAAAACAAAATCTCCGCCGCTAACAATCGGATCAGAAAAATTGTTTAATAAAAAATGTTCCTGATAAATTTCAAATAAACCTGAACTTATACAAATTATATGCGATAAACAGATTTTATGCAAATTGCTTGTAAAGTTAGCAACAGGTGATTTTAAACAAATTAATGTTATTTGGAAAATAATGGAAATAAATAATTAAATTTTACACATTTATAGCACTACTGTACCTGAACTTTCATAGCAAATTTCAAATCACTTTGCAAATAATTAATGCCAAATATAACCTCTCCTAAAATACATTTTCAATATTTAATTAAGAAAGTTGTGTTAGTGGTTATAATCACAAACAGAATTATCACTGTTGCACACCACTATAGAAAAATTATTCCGATTAGCACTTTCAAGCTTCTCAGCTCATCGTGAGATCGGAAATAACAACAAGAGAATAAAACCAAACTCTTCACACCTTCACCCTCCCAACTGACCACACACTTCCGCAAACAAGCTATAAGTCAAATGTCCCTTCCCAACCTCCGAGCCCTGTCCCTGTCACCCCCGTCTGTACAGTTACATATTTTTCTTGCACATTCAGTGTGTGTGTGCATTCTGGGAATATTACAGAGAAGCGGAATTTATAAATTAAAATGTAAAGAATGTAACAAAGTGTACCTAGGTGAGACAGGAAGGAAATTCGTATGGAGGTTGTCTGACCACAAACGTGGAGAAGGTAATAGAACAACGAATTCGTCATATGCAAGACATTTCATAGAAGAGAACCATAAGTTTGTTAATCCTTTGGAAGACTATGAAATTTTAAAAGTAGTAAATAACACAGTTGAAAGAAAGCTTAGGGAGGAGTTAGGAATATTGAAAGAAATAAAAAAGGGTTAGACAATTTAATGAATACTAAAACTAAATTTGATAATGGAGAAATATTTTATAATAAATTAAGAAGTAAAAGATAGAGAACGGATAGATAACATTAAGAATTAAATTGCATATATGGATGTTTTTGAAATAAGGGTGAGTGGCCGCGCCCACTACTGTGAATGAGAAAGGCGTTACAACGTTAGGTTTTAAAAAGAACACACACATAAACACAAAACACGTAAACACGAGGAGTGTGCTAGAAAAATATGTAACTGTACAGACGGGGGTGACAGGGCTCGGAGGTTGGGAAGGGACATTTGACTTATAGCTTGTTTGCGGGGTGTGTGTGGAGTTTGGTTTTATTCTCTTCTTGTTGTTTCCGACCTGACGATGAGCTGAGAAGCTTGAAAGCGCTATTCGGAATAATTTTTCTATAGTGGTGTCAACAGTGATAATTCTATTTTCAATATTGTTTCGACAAATATTGAGAACTCCCCCCTAACCTAACCTGACCTATCTCCCCTCTCCCAACCACAACTGTCATCATATGTCCCGGGTTGCGATTGAGAAAATATGGTCACCGTACTCATATCTCTTCCCCTAACCTACCCCAACCCCAACTAGAGTCGTATGTCCCGGATTGCAAGGTCACCGTACTCATATCTCTTCCCCTAACGTAACCCTCCCCCAGCCCCAACTAGAGTCGTATGTCCCGGATTGCAACAACTGAGAAAATATGGTCACCGTAAAACAGTGCCTGATTTCCATTCATCGCATGTTTGCCCTATAGGCTACGTAATTCAACACTAGACAAGAGGACACGGACACTCGTGCTACAGATAAGGATGTAGGCACTGTCTTGCCTCCGTGTGACGTCACCAGCGAACCAATTTATTTATATTACAGTTATTAAAATAAAGACACATGAAGACTTCAGTGGGTGTTATAAAGTACGAAAACAGTGTGTTTAAGATTCATGTGGCAGCTGGGGTAGTTACGTACTCTAGTTTCCTAACTTCCCTCTCAACATGCATACAACGTACAGCGTAGAGCGTATGGGGCATTACGAATTCATCGCATAGTCTGTTGCAATTAGGTAGGCGTTGTGCAGCGCATGTCACTGCAGTGCGCACAGTTGTGCAAACACAACACAAGTGCCTGTCAACTGTGTGATGAGTTAACCACTATGAATACTAAGTACGTTGTGCGCGCGCACACACGCTTCGTGTAGTACCACGTGATGATGACGACATTGTTAAACACTGAAGTGGACATTACTTACTTACAGAGACATAAACTATGTCAGAGGGTAGTTGTTATCATCATTTCGGTTCTTGTTTATCAGCTCCTTTAAAACCATGCGTACGTCGTTCACTAGTCAGTCTTCCACTCATTGTATTCCAATTCGTAGCATTTCCTTGCCAAGCGTTTTCAAACTTATCTTGTTGTTCTTGTTCTTCTGTTTTTTCCTCCACCTCCACCTCCTCCTCCTCCTCCTCCTCCTCCTCCTCTTCCTCTCCTCATCCACGTAATGCTTCTTTTTTATCTTCTTTTGGTACTGCTTCTGCTTCTGTTCCTCCTCCTCTCGTTATCCACCTAATGCTTCTACTTTGTCTTCGTTTTCTACTGCTGCTGCTTCTGTTCCTCCTCTCCTCATCCACTTACTTAATTTTTGTATCTTCTTTTGCAACTGCTGCTGCTTCTGTTCCTGCTATTCCTCCTCCTCCTACACTCATCCACATAATGCTTCCTTTGTTACTTCTTTTGCTACTGCTTCTGCTTCTGTTCCTCCTCCTCTCATTATCCATCTAATGCTTCTACTTTGTCTTCTCCTGCTACTGCTGCAGCTTCTATTCCTCCTCCTCCTTCACCTTTCCTCATCCACCCGATGCTTTTTCCTTATCTTCTCCTTCTACTGCTGCTGCTTCTGTTCCTCCCCATTCTCTTCCAACATATTGCTTCTTCTATATCTTCTTCTGCTACTGCTACCGCTTCTACTTGCCATTGTCCATCTCAGCGTCAGGCAGTATCACCAAATTAGCAGTTTATTTTCTGTCCATCGTTTACGTCAACATGTCTTTTCTCCTTGTGTTCATGTCTAATTTCTTATGGAAGTGTGTTATTTTCCATCTCAAAACTACCATTTCAAAAGCGTAGCATTGGTTTCGAACTGCTGGGCGCTTGCACCGTCTTGCGTTGCCGGTTCAGACATCGCCAATGTTTCACTGCGTACGGACATTAAGCTGGATGTAGTTTAGTAGTTGTCACTGTACAAACTGTAGAGGGGGACACATTCGCCCACCCAATGTTTTGCCGCTGTATAAACCGGCAAAACGCTCAGTTAGCAGCTACGTTCGTTTTCGGCAGCAAATTCTATGTACGTATTTGTGTTTTGTTCGTTTAGTAGTCTGTATGACATCCAGCATCCGAAACGGATAGGAACTATCAGAAGAAGAAGTGTAACAAGCTGAAATGTAATGTTAGCCTTGTTATTGTGGTCAGAACGCTTAGTTGTTGCAGGTTATGCTCTCAGTACATACAGTACTTTGCTTGCCAACTCTGCAGTTTGGACTCGTTGTTGTTTGCTTATGACCAGAGGCTATCCTGTAAAGCCGCTTGAAGATGGCTGTATACTCACCGAGTCAAATCTGCGAGGATTTCGGTTTACAGATTTCCATATTCAAGATCAAGGTGATGGATTTTCACGGAGCTGATCCCATACGAGCAAAAAACTGTTGTAGAAGGTACGGTTATAGAGCAGGAAAGCGCTTATAATTTCTTTGCTTCTCAAAGTTTTTGAGTCAACCAACGTGACGCATAAGGGAAGAAAGTTGTATGATATCCAACAGCCGAAACGGATAGGAACTATCAGAAGAAGAAGAAGTATAATGAGTGTCAGATCCCGCTGAACCCGGGACTCTCTTCTTCTGGCAGCGAATGATAGAAAATTACCTAAAAGAACACTTTGGTACTAGAAAAAATTCGAATTAATTTTAAGCTAAGTTGTAGGCCTATCACAACCGGCAACAGATGTTGTGTGTACCCACGCTACGCCACTCCCTGTAGATTACAGTTTCTAGACAAGACGCGACAATTCTTTACTATGACAATTCGCTTGGGTGCAGACACTCTCTGCGCAGACTGTACATCGTTTGTTTTAACATAAGATTTTCTAGAAACAACAACAACAGCTATAACAACTACTACAAGGATGTATTTACATGTCACGGTGACAGGTAGAACACAAGGATTGATTTATTCCGTGTTTGCAGAATAAACGCCGCTGCTTCTCCTCTTGCTGCTTATCTGTCGTGACAACGGGCTTTGTCTGTTTTGACACAGTCAGACAAGCGTTGATATTATTTATGTGACCCGGCTTCGATGCCAGAAAGACCTTGTCTTGCCCGCCTGTGTGTCGTGCGTGGAAAACAAATCATTTCTCTTTGCACTGAAAGCATCACTCTCGCGGAACGTATAACAACATTCGTGATACCTCTTTGGCGCGTTGCATGTGACCGCACCGTATATCATACTCACTGGCGCGCACATACACAATATATATAAACGTTGTTGTGTGCAGCTACACACACAACACTTTATTAACGACCGTTTGCAATGCCTTTGTTTTTCTTGAATAATAATGGAGGACGTTAATCATGTAGTGGCCGTGCGAGCGACTAGACGGATTTTCAGTTCGTTACAATTGCTGTACAAGAAAAAATCTGTATCAGCCGTATTGCTGCCGCGCGTTCGTGACTCGTTTCCTTGTGCGAGAGTTTGCAGTTTCGTAGGCGGGTAAAGATAACGGACCTGACTGCTAGAGAAGCTCATATACTGGACAGCTGGGACGATAGATAGGTCGACACGGTGTTCGTTTCTTTGTTTCTCAGATATATTGTATTGTTATTTTGGCAAGTCTGTTTTGTGTTTTACCTTTCCTTCCCCGTTAATCCCCCCTCTGCTCTTCTTTATCTTCTCCTCCTACTGCTGCTACTTCTGTTCCTTTTTCTTTTCCTCCAGCCTAGTGCTTCTTCTTATTATTATTCCGGCTGTACAATGTTCACACATTTTTCGGAACCAAAGATTAAAGAAGTGATTGAATTTTCATCTTCCACTGCTGCTTGTCCATCCAAAGATCTTCTTCAATTTCTCGTTCCCTTAGTATAGTCTGAATTTCTTCTATCCAGGTGGTAAAGGTGTTCCTCTTTTCCTTCTTCCTGGTGGAGTCCATTCCATAATTCTCCTTGGCAATCTTTTCTGTGCCATTCTTTTCGTGTGTCCATACCATTGTAATATTTTTGTTTGGATAAAATCAACAATTGAATTTTTCACATTCATTCTGACCTTAATGACTTCATTTCTAATTTTCTCATGTCTGGATACTCTTGCCGAACGTCTCCAAAAGTCCATCTCGGGTGTCATTAATTTTGTTCTTGTGTGTTTATTAGTAGTCCAAACGTCTGAGCCGTAAGCTCATGATACTTTTAACAATGGTTTTAAATATTTTTGTTTTAGTGTCTGCTGTAATTTGCTTATCCCGCAGGATTCCATTTAATGTAGGTATAGCCATCTCTCCCAAATTAATTATGGATTGTATTACTTTGTCTTGCTTACCATTGGCCGTAATTTTCACCCTTAAATACTTGAATTCCTCTGTATATGAAATCTTCCCCATGTCTTCCTCCAATATCGAGTCTTGATGAAGGTCACCTATTGCCATGTATTTTGTTTTATTCATATTTACCTTTAGTACCCGTTTCTGATATACCTGTATCAATTAATTTTCTAGTCACGTACGCGATGCCATCAAAATCTTGAGCCAAAAGTAATTGGTCATGAGCAAACTGTAATCAATAAACTGTATCACCTTCTTCTTCTTCTTTCTATGGCACTACAGCCCTTGTTGGGCCCTGGCCTCCTTCAATTTTTCCCCCCATTCTCCTCTGTCAGCAGCCATCCTCCTCCAGGAACGCACTTTTAATATCTCTCTTGCATCCTCATCCACCGCATCCTCCCATCTTCTCCTTGGTCTTCCCACTGGTCTTTTTCCATGGATTCTGGTATACAATAGTTTTTGTGGTATCCTTTCTTCTCCCATCCTGGCTACATGACCAGCTGTATCACCATCAAGTGGAATTGCCATGTTCCTGCATATTAAATTTTGAAAAGCGTGAGTGATAGACAACATCCCTGGCCTTAACCCTTTTTCACTTTTGAAACCCTGGTGACAAATTCTTTCCTATTTTTAGTCTCGATATTGAATCGTTATAGACATTTTGTATAGATTCATAATTTGTGATTATGGTCTCCAAGTCGCGTTATTGAAATAAAACTTATAGTTTTACCTTATTTCCTTTCCATCTTGCGACTTCGTTATATGTCATACACGACATGTTTCGGGAAACATGTTCCCATCTTCAGGTTTAAAAACTTTTCGTTCTCACATGAAGAACTTGTCAACGTAAATAAAAACTTTTACTAACGTAATTAAAAACACACTACATTAATAACGTACCGCGCGAAGAATCAGTGCGCACTGTTCGGGTTCATAATCGCAACTGTTGATTTCTCATTCGTCTATAATCTGATAAACATGTTGTAACGCAGTATCGTACAAGCTGTTCGAGTTAAACGACAATTGATCGTTGAGTACTAGGTTTTTTTGTGTTCTCGATGCTTTGTAGATTTCGAATTCTTCTAAAGCGCTCATAATTCGCCCTTTGTTGCAAATATATAATGGTTTCAAATTTTTGGCGCAACTACTGTATCTGTGGTTATTATTAATCAAATGTAACGCGAAGTTGGAGGTAGTATATCTAATGCTGCCCTTCGGTATGTGTTCACGAAATCTATCTTTAAATTTTCTCCCTGTCTGGCCAATGTAAAACGTCACAATCATCGCACACAATTTTATACACACCCGAGTTATTTTCAAGTTCTGAATGTTTATTATGTCTGAAGAAATTCCGCAAGTTATTCGTGGTTTTAAAAAATACATTAATGTTTAGTTTTTTAAATACGTTTTTTATAATGTGTGGAAGAAGATTAGTATATTCAGTCGCGATGAAAGCGTTCTCTGTATTATTAGATATAATCACTTTATTTGCTTTGGATTTGTGTTTACGAATTAGTTTGTCTATAATTGTGTCTTTATATCCATTCCTTACGGCAATGACTTTGACAGTGTTTATCTCTTCCTTCAGGTCTTCTTGGCATAGTGGGAATGACAATAATCTGTGTACGAAAGCATTGAAGGAAGCCAATTTTTGTGTGTATGGGTGATATGAATCTGCATGAATAACCATGTCTGTAGTTGTAGGTTTTCTGTATATCCCAAATTTAAAAGAATCGGTGCATTTCTTGATGCATACGTCCATAAAATTTAAGCTATTATATGTCTCTGTTTCCATAGTAAATTTAATGTTACCGTTTATACTGTTCATGTGTTTGAGCATTATATCGATTTGTCTATTTGTGCCGTTGAATATTATAAAGGTGTCATCAACGTATCGGGTGTATGAAATGGTAAGTTCGTGCAATTTGTTATGAGCAGACAAAAGGTATTTATTTTCGTAATAATTAAGGTATATTTCTGCCAATAGACCACTGAGCGGGGAACCCATCGCTAATCCTTCTTTCTGCTCGAAAAACTTGTTATCAAAAGTAAAATAATTTTGTTGTAATATGACTCGTAACAATGATAATAATTCTTGAATTTGCTGCTGGCTTAAAACTGCGGCATTAATCAAGTTGGTTTGAAGTATGTTTATAGTCTCATTTACCGGTATGTTAGTGTATAAATTGGTAATGTCAAACGAGACTAGTTTATAGTTCGGGTCAAAATTGACGTTCCTTATGTTGTTTATAAATTCCAGGCTATTCTTTACGCTATGAACCTTTGTTAGTTTAATACTATTTTTTAAAATGAGTTGTAGTTTTTTAGCTACTACATAACTAGGCGCAGATGTGTAATTAACTAAGGGTCGTATGGGCATGTGTTCTTTGTGTATTTTGGGCAAGCCAGTGAATATGGGGGCTCGCGGTTTCATCTGTTTAATCTGACGTCTAGTGTCATTGTCAAACAACGTTGTGCATTCATTAATAACGGAGTTTAATCGTTTTGTGTATTTTGTAGTGGGGTCGTTCTTCAGGCGTTCAATGTTGTTGCAAGTAATGAACTCGTAACCCTTTTTTATGTAATCTGAATTATACGTGATAACCAATGTATTGCCTTTATCGGCTTTTGTTATTACTGCTTCATTTAATTCGAGTTTTTGTTTGATACTTTTTGCTGTCTTAAATTCCTTTTTGTATTTTGAAGGCATTATATCGTTGTTGCTGATTCTTAGTAGTCGCGTTAGTTTGTTGTTGATTATAGATCGTGCCTCCTGCTGTGTTCCTTGATTTTTAATGTATTTTAGAGCAGCTTCGGCATTAGTTACTTCTCGTACTAAATTATTTTTATTAAATTTGGGTAGGTTATAATTTAGTCCTTTTGATAATAACTTTATCTCATCTTCGCTGAGAACCATTACATATTTGCAACAAAGGGCGAATTATGAGCGCTTTAGAAGAATTCTAAATCTACAAAGCATCGAGAACACAAAAAAACCTAGTGCTCAACGATCAATTGTCGTTTAACTCGAACAGCTTGTACGATACTGCGTTACAACATGTTTATCAGATTATAGACGAATGAGAAATCAACAGTTGCGATTATGAACCTGAACAGTGCGCACTGATTCTTCGCGCGGTACGTTATTAATGTAGTGTGTTTTTAATTATGTTAGTAAAAGTTTTTATTTACGTTGACAAGTTCTTCATGTGAGAACGAAAAGTTTTTAAACCTGAAGATGGGAACATGTTTCCCGAAACATGTCGTGTATGACATATAACGAAGGCGCAAGATGGAAAGGAAATAAGGTAAAACTATAAGTTTTATTTTGTATAGCTTTTATGATAATAGTTGATACTAGTTGATCTTAAAGCTGTCCACAGATTGGTTAACGGTACATTATCATAGGCTTTTTCAGTGTCAATAAAAACTAATTGAAGAGGTTGTGATCGAACTGTTTTTTTTTTTTCAATTATTTGCTGTAAGGAGAAAATATGATCTATAGGCCTAGTTGATCTACCAACTCTGAAACCTGCTTGTTCTTCAGCCTCCATTTTCTTATACTCAGCTTCTAAAAAATCTTTAAGTACTCTTTCATAAAGCCTACTTAGTGTGCTAGTAACTGTTATACCTCTATAATTTTTTTGCAATCATCTTTCTTTCCCTTCTTGTGTACTGTAGAAATGTATCCCATCTTCCAATCTGATGGCACCTCTTCTCCATTCAGACATTTTTCAAAAAGATTTCTTAATAATGCATATAATTTATTTGTACCATTTTTCAGTAACTCTGCGGGAACATCTCCAGTTCCAGCTGCTCTTCCCTTCTTTAGAGATTTTACAGCTTCTTTTACAATATCTATATCCAATCGAATATAATCATCTGATATTCTTTATCTTCCTTTGCTTCTTTTCTCCTCCTCCACCCAGTGCTTCTTCTTTATCATTGTGACGTGATTCGTTCACACTTGACGGAATGTTTTATTATTAACTAAAAATTCTATCACTTGGCAGTATCCGAATTAAATTAACTTCGTTAATTTGTCTTTCGTGCTCATTCCTTCTTTTTGCGCGACTTTAAGAAATATTTGTCAGTCCAAGACGTCTCGTCTTGGTATTGTTTTTAATGTTTTAATTTTAAGTTGATTACAAACATTTTTACACTACTTTAGTTCCTTGAAGATTTCCATAAAGTTATTACAATCGATTGAAGAAGACGTCTGTGTCATATACTTTATTTACTGACATTAAAATAAATAACCATATTTTTGCAATTCATTTTCGTCACTTTGAAAAATATTTGTTTCTTTTCGCTGCAATAGTCAACGTCTACTCATAATCAGGACTGGCGCTGATGTGGGGGGGGGGGATGTAACCGTCCATTTGCGCCACGGCGGCAAGTCTGGGAGGGACAGGAAATCGAGGGCGTCAAATTTCGAAAGACAGATTCATCGATAGTATATTTTTTGTGTTGTGAATTAAAGTTAAGTTTAATATTTTAAAAAAGTACAGCTATATGCATAGTTTATACTTTTTAAAGTACGTGGTTAAAGTGATTATGACTACGCTTTAAAAAAGAACACAAAGAGAAAACTTTACGATTTTAACATTAGTTTATGGGGGGGGGGGTTAAGTCAACCCGTGCGGTCGGCGCTCCCCCGCACTTCACGATCTTTCTACCTCTGAACCAAGCTCACAAATGCCGTTAGACTGACTAAATTAAGAGAGCACCCAAAACGAGTTTCTTCATGCAATTTTCGTCGAACGAACATGATCCGCTTAATGAACTATGATTTCTACAATTCGTTATGATTTTACTTCTTTTTATTTGTAACTTTCTCCTTCCTCTTCGCTTTTCCCCGTCATCATCTTCTTCTTCAGCTCTAATTGGTACTGCTACTCTCTCACTCCTTCCCATTCTTTTTCTATTCCTATCATTTAGAGATATTACAATTGTCACATTTGTTTTCCAATGAACTTACTTTTGGGCATACTTAGTCTCCCATCATTCCTTCTACGTCTCCATGTCTTCCTCTTACTTCAAAGCAGTTTGCAAATATCCTATTTATACTTTAGATTATTTCCTCTGGGCACGCATAAAAGTTTTATCCGCATCGGTTCTGTGATATGTAATTTCCTTATTAGTGACATAGATGTGTCACTCCATTTACTGATCAAACTGACCGAAGTTGGTAACCGATGACGTAATCAGAAGAGGTCAAAAATATTGTTACATTTTATATGAACTTATGTTGTTTATGTGTCCTTCTAATTATGCACTAATAATGATTATTGACGATGATTGTGTATTGTTGTTTCAGACGACGATGATGAGCGCGACGCCGAGCCGGAAGTGTTCGCGCGGACGTGATCTCTCCGGCATGGACCTCAGCTACGTCACGGAGCGTATCATAGCGCTGTGGTTCCCGTCGGACGTGAGCGCCGTCAGCTTCCGTCAGGGCCAACAGCAGGCCGCGCACATGCTCCACAGCAAACACGGCAACAGCTACATGGTGAGTACCCTAACGTAACCTAACCTAACCTCAGCTACGTCACGGAGCGTATCATAGCGCTGTGGTTCCCGTCGGACGTGAGCGCCGTCAGCTTCCGTCAGGGCCAACAGCAGGCCGCGCACATGCTCCACAGCAAACACGGCAACAGCTACATGGTGAGTACCCTAACGTAACCTAACCTAACCTCAGCTACGTCACGGAGCGTATCATAGCGCTGTGGTTCCCGTCGGACGTGAGCGCCGTCAGCTTCCGTCAGGGCCAACAGCAGGCCGCGCACATGCTCCACAGCAAACACGGCAACAGCTACATGGTGAGTACCCTAACGTAACCTAACCTAACCTCAGCTACGTCACGGAGCGTATCATAGCGCTGTGGTTCCCGTCGGACGTGAGCGCCGTCAGCTTCCGTCAGGGCCAACAGCAGGCCGCGCACATGCTCCACAGCAAACACGGCAACAGCTACATGGTGAGTACCCTAACGTAACCTAACCTAACCTCAGCTACGTCACGGAGCGTATCATAGCGCTGTGGTTCCCGTCGGACGTGAGCGCCGTCAGCTTCCGTCAGGGCCAACAGCAGGCCGCGCACATGCTCCACAGCAAACACGGCAACAGCTACATGGTGAGTACCCTAACGTAACCTAACCTAACCTCAGCTACGTCACGGAGCGTATCATAGCGCTGTGGTTCCCGTCGGACGTGAGCGCCGTCAGCTTCCGTCAGGGCCAACAGCAGGCCGCGCACATGCTCCACAGCAAACACGGCAACAGCTACATGGTGAGTACCCTAACGTAACCTAACCTAACCTCAGCTACGTCACGGAGCGTATCATAGCGCTGTGGTTCCCGTCGGACGTGAGCGCCGTCAGCTTCCGTCAGGGCCAACAGCAGGCCGCGCACATGCTCCACAGCAAACACGGCAACAGCTACATGGTGAGTACCCTAACGTAACCTAACCTAACCTCAGCTACGTCACGGAGCGTATCATAGCGCTGTGGTTCCCGTCGGACGTGAGCGCCGTCAGCTTCCGTCAGGGCCAACAGCAGGCCGCGCACATGCTCCACAGCAAACACGGCAACAGCTACATGGTGAGTACCCTAACGTAACCTAACCTAACCTCAGCTACGTCACGGAGCGTATCATAGCGCTGTGGTTCCCGTCGGACGTGAGCGCCGTCAGCTTCCGTCAGGGCCAACAGCAGGCCGCGCACATGCTCCACAGCAAACACGGCAACAGCTACATGGTGAGTACCCTAACGTAACCTAACCTAACCTCAGCTACGTCACGGAGCGTATCATAGCGCTGTGGTTCCCGTCGGACGTGAGCGCCGTCAGCTTCCGTCAGGGCCAACAGCAGGCCGCGCACATGCTCCACAGCAAACACGGCAACAGCTACATGGTGAGTACCCTAACGTAACCTAACCTAACCTCAGCTACGTCACGGAGCGTATCATAGCGCTGTGGTTCCCGTCGGACGTGAGCGCCGTCAGCTTCCGTCAGGGCCAACAGCAGGCCGCGCACATGCTCCACAGCAAACACGGCAACAGCTACATGGTGAGTACCCTAACGTAACCTAACCTAACCTCAGCTACGTCACGGAGCGTATCATAGCGCTGTGGTTCCCGTCGGACGTGAGCGCCGTCAGCTTCCGTCAGGGCCAACAGCAGGCCGCGCACATGCTCCACAGCAAACACGGCAACAGCTACATGGTGAGTACCCTAACGTAACCTAACCTAACCTCAGCTACGTCACGGAGCGTATCATAGCGCTGTGGTTCCCGTCGGACGTGAGCGCCGTCAGCTTCCGTCAGGGCCAACAGCAGGCCGCGCACATGCTCCACAGCAAACACGGCAACAGCTACATGGTGAGTACCCTAACGTAACCTAACCTAACCTCAGCTACGTCACGGAGCGTATCATAGCGCTGTGGTTCCCGTCGGACGTGAGCGCCGTCAGCTTCCGTCAGGGCCAACAGCAGGCCGCGCACATGCTCCACAGCAAACACGGCAACAGCTACATGGTGAGTACCCTAACGTAACCTAACCTAACCTCAGCTACGTCACGGAGCGTATCATAGCGCTGTGGTTCCCGTTGGACGTGAGCGCCGTCAGCTTCCGTCAGGGCCAACAGCAGGCCGCGCACATGCTCCACAGCAAACACGGCAACAGCTACATGGTGAGTACCCTAACGTAACCTAACCTAACCTCAGCTACGTCACGGAGCGTATCATAGCGCTGTGGTTCCCGTCGGACGTGAGCGCCGTCAGCTTCCGTCAGGGCCAACAGCAGGCCGCGCACATGCTCCACAGCAAACACGGCAACAGCTACATGGTGAGTACCCTAACGTAACCTAACCTAACCTCAGCTACGTCACGGAGCGTATCATAGCGCTGTGGTTCCCGTTGGACGTGAGCGCCGTCAGCTTCCGTCAGGGCCAACAGCAGGCCGCGCACATGCTCCACAGCAAACACGGCAACAGCTACATGGTGAGTACCCTAACGTAACCTAACCTAACCTCAGCTACGTCACGGAGCGTATCATAGCGCTGTGGTTCCCGTCGGACGTGAGCGCCGTCAGCTTCCGTCAGGGCCAACAGCAGGCCGCGCACATGCTCCACAGCAAACACGGCAACAGCTACATGGTGAGTACCCTAACGTAACCTAACCTAACCTCAGCTACGTCACGGAGCGTATCATAGCGCTGTGGTTCCCGTCGGACGTGAGCGCCGTCAGCTTCCGTCAGGGCCAACAGCAGGCCGCGCACATGCTCCACAGCAAACACGGCAACAGCTACATGGTGAGTACCCTAACGTAACCTAACCTAACCTCAGCTACGTCACGGAGCGTATCATAGCGCTGTGGTTCCCGTCGGACGTGAGCGCCGTCAGCTTCCGTCAGGGCCAACAGCAGGCCGCGCACATGCTCCACAGCAAACACGGCAACAGCTACATGGTGAGTACCCTAACGTAACCTAACCTAACCTCAGCTACGTCACGGAGCGTATCATAGCGCTGTGGTTCCCGTCGGACGTGAGCGCCGTCAGCTTCCGTCAGGGCCAACAGCAGGCCGCGCACATGCTCCACAGCAAACACGGCAACAGCTACATGGTGAGTACCCTAACGTAACCTAACCTAACCTCAGCTACGTCACGGAGCGTATCATAGCGCTGTGGTTCCCGTCGGACGTGAGCGCCGTCAGCTTCCGTCAGGGCCAACAGCAGGCCGCGCACATGCTCCACAGCAAACACGGCAACAGCTACATGGTGAGTACCCTAACGTAACCTAACCTAACCTCAGCTACGTCACGGAGCGTATCATAGCGCTGTGGTTCCCGTCGGACGTGAGCGCCGTCAGCTTCCGTCAGGGCCAACAGCAGGCCGCGCACATGCTCCACAGCAAACACGGCAACAGCTACATGGTGAGTACCCTAACGTAACCTAACCTAACCTCAGCTACGTCACGGAGCGTATCATAGCGCTGTGGTTCCCGTTGGACGTGAGCGCCGTCAGCTTCCGTCAGGGCCAACAGCAGGCCGCGCACATGCTCCACAGCAAACACGGCAACAGCTACATGGTGAGTACCCTAACGTAACCTAACCTAACCTCAGCTACGTCACGGAGCGTATCATAGCGCTGTGGTTCCCGTCGGACGTGAGCGCCGTCAGCTTCCGTCAGGGCCAACAGCAGGCCGCGCACATGCTCCACAGCAAACACGGCAACAGCTACATGGTGAGTACCCTAACGTAACCTAACCTAACCTCAGCTACGTCACGGAGCGTATCATAGCGCTGTGGTTCCCGTCGGACGTGAGCGCCGTCAGCTTCCGTCAGGGCCAACAGCAGGCCGCGCACATGCTCCACAGCAAACACGGCAACAGCTACATGGTGAGTACCCTAACGTAACCTAACCTAACCTCAGCTACGTCACGGAGCGTATCATAGCGCTGTGGTTCCCGTCGGACGTGAGCGCCGTCAGCTTCCGTCAGGGCCAACAGCAGGCCGCGCACATGCTCCACAGCAAACACGGCAACAGCTACATGGTGAGTACCCTAACGTAACCTAACCTAACCTCAGCTACGTCACGGAGCGTATCATAGCGCTGTGGTTCCCGTCGGACGTGAGCGCCGTCAGCTTCCGTCAGGGCCAACAGCAGGCCGCGCACATGCTCCACAGCAAACACGGCAACAGCTACATGGTGAGTACCCTAACGTAACCTAACCTAACCTCAGCTACGTCACGGAGCGTATCATAGCGCTGTGGTTCCCGTCGGACGTGAGCGCCGTCAGCTTCCGTCAGGGCCAACAGCAGGCCGCGCACATGCTCCACAGCAAACACGGCAACAGCTACATGGTGAGTACCCTAACGTAACCTAACCTAACCTCAGCTACGTCACGGAGCGTATCATAGCGCTGTGGTTCCCGTCGGACGTGAGCGCCGTCAGCTTCCGTCAGGGCCAACAGCAGGCCGCGCACATGCTCCACAGCAAACACGGCAACAGCTACATGGTGAGTACCCTAACGTAACCTAACCTAACCTCAGCTACGTCACGGAGCGTATCATAGCGCTGTGGTTCCCGTCGGACGTGAGCGCCGTCAGCTTCCGTCAGGGCCAACAGCAGGCCGCGCACATGCTCCACAGCAAACACGGCAACAGCTACATGGTGAGTACCCTAACGTAACCTAACCTAACCTCAGCTACGTCACGGAGCGTATCATAGCGCTGTGGTTCCCGTCGGACGTGAGCGCCGTCAGCTTCCGTCAGGGCCAACAGCAGGCCGCGCACATGCTCCACAGCAAACACGGCAACAGCTACATGGTGAGTACCCTAACGTAACCTAACCTAACCTCAGCTACGTCACGGAGCGTATCATAGCGCTGTGGTTCCCGTCGGACGTGAGCGCCGTCAGCTTCCGTCAGGGCCAACAGCAGGCCGCGCACATGCTCCACAGCAAACACGGCAACAGCTACATGGTGAGTACCCTAACGTAACCTAACCTAACCTCAGCTACGTCACGGAGCGTATCATAGCGCTGTGGTTCCCGTCGGACGTGAGCGCCGTCAGCTTCCGTCAGGGCCAACAGCAGGCCGCGCACATGCTCCACAGCAAACACGGCAACAGCTACATGGTGAGTACCCTAACGTAACCTAACCTAACCTCAGCTACGTCACGGAGCGTATCATAGCGCTGTGGTTCCCGTCGGACGTGAGCGCCGTCAGCTTCCGTCAGGGCCAACAGCAGGCCGCGCACATGCTCCACAGCAAACACGGCAACAGCTACATGGTGAGTACCCTAACGTAACCTAACCTAACCTCAGCTACGTCACGGAGCGTATCATAGCGCTGTGGTTCCCGTCGGACGTGAGCGCCGTCAGCTTCCGTCAGGGCCAACAGCAGGCCGCGCACATGCTCCACAGCAAACACGGCAACAGCTACATGGTGAGTACCCTAACGTAACCTAACCTAACCTCAGCTACGTCACGGAGCGTATCATAGCGCTGTGGTTCCCGTCGGACGTGAGCGCCGTCAGCTTCCGTCAGGGCCAACAGCAGGCCGCGCACATGCTCCACAGCAAACACGGCAACAGCTACATGGTGAGTACCCTAACGTAACCTAACCTAACCTCAGCTACGTCACGGAGCGTACAATAGCGCTGTGGTTCCCGCCGGACGTGAGCGCCGTCAGCTTCCGTCAGGGCCAGCAGCAGGCCGCGCACATGCTCCACAGCAAACACGGCAACAGCTACATGGTGAGTACCCTAACGTAACCTAACCTAACCTCAGCTACGTCACGGAGCGTATCATAGCGCTGTGGTTCCCGTCGGACGTGAGCGCCGTCAGCTTCCGTCAGGGCCAACAGCAGGCCGCGCACATGCTCCACAGCAAACACGGCAACAGCTACATGGTGAGTACCCTAACGTAACCTAACCTAACCTCAGCTACGTCACGGAGCGTATCATAGCGCTGTGGTTCCCGTCGGACGTGAGCGCCGTCAGCTTCCGTCAGGGCCAACAGCAGGCCGCGCACATGCTCCACAGCAAACACGGCAACAGCTACATGGTGAGTACCCTAACGTAACTTGTA
Organism: Magicicada septendecula; assembly: GCA_034769895.1. Lineage (NCBI taxonomy): Eukaryota > Metazoa > Arthropoda > Insecta > Hemiptera > Cicadidae > Magicicada > Magicicada septendecula. The sequence continues at coordinate 8,810,332 of CM068371.1, forward strand.
ATCCATGAAAGCAATATTTATATTTATCGTCATAGGGTCCAGTGTACTAGACGGAAGAGTTATAGAAAGGGTTGAGGAATTTTGCTATCTGGGTAGCATGATTAGTCAGGATGGAGGTGCTCTTAGGGATGTGATAATCCGTATAAATAAAGCAAAAGGAGCATTTGTACCGTTACGAGCAGTATGGAGATCACCCCACATATGCAGGAAGACAAAACTCAGAATATTTTACTCAAATCCAAAAAATTGGTGTTGATGTATGGATGTGAGACCTGGAAAGTGATTAAGGACATCACCACAAGGTTATAGACTTTCAGAAACCGTTGCCTGAGGTACATAGTGAGAATTTGGTAGCCCAAGACCATCTCGAACAGAGATCTATGGGAGGCCACAAGTCAGAGTACCATCCAACTACAGATAAAGAGAAGAAAATTGAGGTGGATCGGTCTCAATCTGAGAAGACCACCTCAGGCACTGAATTGGAATCCGCAAGGTAGCCGCAGACGTGGAAGACCGGGAAGCTGGCTGGTGTCAACAAGACGTGGAGGGAGGTGAATGGACAGAACACGCTGGAGAAATTTCGTCGAGGCCCTGTGTTCCATCTAGAAATTTAAGGAATAAAGTCAACTAAGTCAAGTCCAGTGTAAATGGAAAACTGTCGAGTCCAATAGCGTCAGACACAGTATGTAAGCTTCGTGAGGCCGGTTCCGAGGATGAGTACGTCTCAGGACACGTGAGCGCAAAATATTACGGATATCATCGAATAGGTACGGAACTAAGTGAAGAACCAAGCTGAACTGTGATGTAAACAGTCTGATGGAAGACGCTGATGTACATCAGAGATTTATCAAAAGCCGAGAACTGTGATAGGTAAACCATTTGATATAAATTCTTGATCGGAGAACTCAAGATGTTATTACAATATAAACCAGCGCGTAGAAGGTTTAATGAGGCTGGATGAAATTGAAGAGGATTTGCGAGGCATTTGAATAAGAGAATGGAAAAGGATAAGCTATATTTAAATAAATGTCGTTCGCGTCAGTCGCCGGAGGAACAGAACGGTTAACGGAAGACCCACTGAAAATGGCTGCCGCAGCTGTAGTCGAAACGTATGGTTTTATCAGAAGAGGACCACGCCCCCCCCCGGCCGTGAAGATTTAATGTTATCTTTAAATAAGTAAATGATCAAATGGAAAGATTTCTGGAAAAGGTAAAAATCTACAGTGGATTCTAAATTTTATATAGGCCTACAAGGAGAAGAAGAAATTGTGTCCTCCAGTGTGAATAGAAATACCAATAGACAGGAATTAAACAATCGATTGCAGTACAAGCAGAAATATATACAGAAAGAACGTGTATACAAAATGTAGAAATAAAGGATTCCAAAGCAGACGTCTAATTATCAGCCGATAGGTAGAAGAAGCGTGGGAATACCGATGATAGTGAAGCCGGAACAGGCAGAATTGACTGACCCTGAGACTGCAGAATTTCACGTACCTAGGAGCGACGACATCTGAGAATGAAGAGGCAGAGATAAGGAGAAGGATAACTCTAGCCAACAAGACCTACTTCACGCTTATCACCACCTTTAAGTCAAGAATTATTCATAGGCAGACAGGAATGCGCATATACAGTACTATCGTACGACCCATCCTGTGTTACGGCAGTGAAACCTGGCAGTGCACAGAACGCCTGAAGATGTTTCAAAGGAAGCTCCTGAGACGGATCCTGGGCCCCGTGTATAGAAATGCGGAATGGAGGATACGGTATAAAGATGAGATATACTGCCACGTCAACGAACCAACGGTAGAAGTGTAAGCAAAACTGAGAAGGTCTGGCCGAGTCGTAAGAATGGACGACAAACGAACACCTAAAAGAGTCCTTATGGGAAGTATAGATGTGAAAAGACCAAAGGCCGTCCGAGGAATAGATGGAAAGATGCTGTCGTTGTTGATGCAAGAGAGATGTTGTGTTGGGAGTGAGAGATGGAAGTCCTTTGCTACGTATAGAGAGAGGTGGAAGGTCAGAATAGAGAGACCAAGGCTTGACTTCGGGCTGTAACGCCATAGGAGGATGAGGAGGAGGAGGAAGATGCAGAAGAAGACGAAGACGTTGGTCGATTACATGCATTCTTAATTCGTGCAAATTATTTGGCTTATTACATCGTTTTTTTCCACTGTCTGCGAGACAGTGACAAACGAACACCTAAAAGAGTCCTTACAGGGAGCATGGATGGGAAAAAATCAAAAGGCCGCCCAAGGAAAAGATTGGAAGATGCTGCCGCTGTGGATGCAAGAGAGATGTTGGGAGTGCGAGGATGGAAGTCGTTTGCTACTGATAGAGAGAGGTGGATTGTCAGGATAGAGGAGGCCAGTGCTTGACTTCGGGCTGTAACGCCATAGGAGATGGAGGAGGAGGAGGAGGAGGAGGAAAATTCAGAAGAAGAAGACGACGACGTTGGTCGATTACGTGCATTCTTAATTCATGCAAATTATTTGGCTCATTACATCGTTTTTTTTTTGCACTCTGTGTGAGACGGACAGAATTAGTGCCCATAAAATCCGGTGGCAACGGGGTCAGGATAGAGGAAGCCAAGACTCGACTTAGGCTGTAGCGCCATAGAAGGAGGAGGGGGAGGATAATAATGCAGAAGAAGAAGACGTTGGTCGCTTACGTGCATTCTTAATTCGTGCAAATTATTTGGCTCATTACATCGTTTTTTTTTGCACTCACTGTGAGACAGACAGCATTAGTGCCTATAAATCCGGTGGCAACGGTCATTGCCGTAATAAAAACTTTTGCTAAAAGCTTTTGGCAGCTTTATTTGTTTGGTGGGTCCGCGACCTCACGCAAAGAGAGCGCACCACCTAAAGAGAAGTTATACATTGGGCATTGGTTTTAATGACGTATGGCTGGCAAAGTAGTGATGACGTTGTAGGTGTGGAGCGTCGAACCCGCGGCGCGGCCACCACCATCACATTAAAATGTGGGTACGACGACATGCCGGCAACGTGTCGGGTTCCAACCGGAACATTAAAACGTACCAAGAGAAGTCTGCTCTGATCACTTAATGGCCGCCATTTGCATACGACAGGGAGTTTATTGCGTCGTCTTCGGTTATAACTCTGTCAGCTGTCGATGTTACAGCGTTGCATTACGTACACAAGTACTCCTCGCGTTATTATTGGTTTTCATTTCCAACGGTACTGCTTAATTAATTCTTCGGGGGACGGGTTCTTATATAAAGGTTTTTAAGATGCTGCAGCTTCTCTCTGTTATTCAACACACATATAGTGTGGAGTAATATTCATCATCATCATCATCATCTTCATGGATTAAACCAAGGATGGTTTGTTCCGGTCTCAAATAGGCAAAGATTAGAGCTGGTCACTCCAGCGCTTCCTCGGATGTCCCACACCTCTCTGTCCCCTCGGCTTATAGTTCCATAGTTGTTTTGGGGATGCAGCAGTCATCCATTCGGCAAAGATGTTCCCACCAATTCAGCCGCTACTGGGCAATCCTGTCGAGTATATTCAGTTCCTGCCGTATATCTGTGTTTCGTCTATGATGATGGAGAGTATACCCTGCCACATCATTGAGAAATCTCATTTCAGCCGCTTGGATGCGACTGGCCTGGCCTTTCGTTAAAGTCCACTTCTCAGACCCAGAAAGAAGTGTGGGAAGAGCCATTCACCTTGTAGAATTTTAGGCGTGTTCCTTTACTTTCTGACTTAAAGGTTCGCCTAATGGTCCCGCACATAAGGTTGAACTTAAGGCAACTTATTCACAACGTCGTTGTTTGCATTATAAGACACACAGTAGCCCAGGTATTCAAAATTGCTAACTTGTTCCAGGACACTACCATCTATAACAATTTTTGCCCGTACGGGATCAGTTCCACAATAAGCCATCACCTTGGTCTTAAGTGTGGATATTTGCAATCCAGAGTCTTTACAGATTCGATTTAACAAATGCATACCCTATAACATTAATTGGAATAATATTAATACTAATACTCTATTAAACAGAAAAAGCCATAGAAGAACTCCAGATTACTCATGAAGACATTAAAGAAATTACCAATGTTTTCAGCAAAAACCCCAAGAAGAAGACAGTTGCCATCCGGACTGACGAAAGGAGAGAGAGATACATCGAGAATAAAGAAGATGTGGAAGAGGAGGAAGAGAGAGAAGAAGTAGGGAAAACCCAGTTGAACCAAATGTTGTCCACAGTGGCTCACATGATTAAAAAAATGAAAAAAAATCTAATTATAGCAATCTAAGTTGTGACAGGCAAAGCGCCATGGGACGAGGGTCATTCATAGTCTAATTAAGGTTGTGCAGGAACATTGAAAGTACGAGTGGGGAAATATTTGTCACCAGCATTTCATAGTAACAAACGGCCCAAGATAAGGGAGATGTGAATCACGGACATTGCTTAAAATATCGTGGAGCGAGCTCTGGCCATGTGAAAAGCAAATGTAGGGGAATTGGCAATGAAAGTTGATGGTAAGTGTATAGGGTGTATTATCTACGGTTTGCCGATGATAAGCTGATACGAGGCGTAGACCTGGCGAATATGACCAGGAAGGTCTACGAAGAGAATGGAAAATTGGGTATGAAAATCAACACAGATATTACCTTGTAGTGAGTACAAGTATCTCGGCGCGATAATGGATGAGGATAGTAAAGACACAAAGTACACGAAGAGGAGAACACAGCAGGGCAGAATTGCGGTTAGCAGGTTGAATGGAATATGACGGAGGCAAGAACTCATCAAAACGTGTACAATTAAGAATAATATTTTATATTATCAAACTATAATTACTTCTGCAAGTAGTTGATCTTATTTTTGTAGCATATTAAAACTGTAAAAAAAATAAGTTCAACTACTTGCAGAAGTAAATATAATTTGAAAATATATAATATTTACCGTATTTCTTCCGCCGTGTGACTTCGTGTTGGGTTCGATTGATTTACGCGTTTCGAAACATATGTTTCGTCTTCAGAAATAAAAATTCACTCAAAGTGAGGTCGTTAAATATTGGGACACTCGAGTGGGCACTCATGTAACGCGGATATGTGTGGAATTGTTTTCAATATTTGCAATTTTATTATTTAACGACCTCACGTTGAGTGATTTTTTTATTTATGAAGACGAAATATATGTTTCGAAACGCGTAAATCAATCGAACCCAACACGAAGTCACACGACGGAAGAAATACGGTAAATATTATATATATATTTTATCAATAAGTGACTTGGATACCTATTCAAATTTAATAATATATAATATTATACAGTAATACTGCAAGAAAGTCGTCGAGTTACTTATATAGGTAATCAAGAATATATGATACTATAGTAAAGAGTACTCTCACCGTTGTCATCTGATTTAGATACGGCCGTTCTGCCTCGCAAGGCAATGTCAAACCAGCGAGAGGTATCCTGACTAAGTCCTCTCCAACTATGCCGTTCGGATCCGGCGTTAAACTGTACGTCCCAAATGCCTGTGAGACAATATTTAATACACGCGCCACGGTTATATGCGGGGAAAACCAGTCGAAAGACTGATGACTCACAAAGAAAGAGGAAAGAGTATAACAGTTTATGTCGCACAGGCTTGGCGGCTGAATGAATCGGACAGGAGGAGACCAGAAGCTGTAGATATGGATGCCCTGAGGAGATCTGCTAGAAAATCACGATTGAGGAGAGTTTGAAATGATGTCATCAGAAATGTTATGGGGGTTGAGGCGAACTATAGAAAGACGTCAAATGATATGGTATGGGAACGTTCGGCGAATAGCGGATGTTAGACTTCCGAAAGTAGTTTGGAAATAGAGCTCATCCAGAGGGAGGAAAAAGGATGATCCAGAAGAACGCGGCGAGATAACAACATCAGAAGGGGGCCATGAGGGAGAGAGGATTGCTTGAAGAGTAGACCTTAAACTGAGAGGAATGGCGTTGAATATCCCTTTGAAGCCTCCCAAACACACACGCACGCACACGTATATTCTCATTTTTAGTTTATTATTTTTTTTTTGCGTATGAGCCATTGTAGACAACGTTTGGTTCAACTGGCTCCTCCCTTCTCCTCTCTCTTCCTCCCCTCCCACATCTCCTTCAATCTTGATCGATGTCTCTTCCTCCTTTCGTCAGTCCAGATGGCACCTGTCCTCTTCTTGCGTTTTTTTTTTAATTTCTTTTTCAGTGGTAAGCGTTCTTTAATGTGTTCTTGAGTAATCTGTAGTTCTTTTTCTGTTTCTTTGAACCACGTATTGGTCATTTTGAGCTTGGGCGAAATAGCTAAAAATTTTCCCTGTTAGTCTGCCAGGATTTATTCTTTGAATTTGTTATTTTTAATGAAGAGAAAAGTCTATTGTGTAGCGTCAAGGGGCTGGTCGATCTGCCGCCCAGTATTGTGTCCTAGTCTGAGTAAAAACAAAACTCACCTACATCAGGTATGAATCCACCTCGAAACATTACCTCATTCAATCACATCACTTCCAGGTAGTGCCTCTATTAAGCCTATAGTACTTCCATTCTAAAATTTCGTACCCACTGCGTGTTCATATTATGTTGAATCTTGCTCTCTCGTCTTCTTCTGTTTCAGTACCGTTTCAGAGTAGGCACCGACATGATACCAGCAATCTTCACTCAGGAGCATCATTCCCGAACACTTTCATTTTGTTGGTCTTGTTGGTGTTGTACACTGTGCTTGTGTTTTCTGTCTGTTGTGTGTTTGTAGCCCTAGTCGGTATGCATTTGAATTATTGAATACTTTGATTGTATATTACGTGAACGTTTGTTATGACTCTTGTATCACCTCGTTGATAGAGTATTATTTATTATTTTTCATGTTTATTATTATCCTGAAGACGGGTGACGATTGGGTGGCCGAAACGTCGTATTTATGGTTTTCCTGCCACGGCGAAAGTCTGTTATCTACTATTATTTTGAATGATAATCACTTCTTTCACAGCACTTTAACAATTAATAATTTAATGCACTTTCACTTGTGAAAAAACTTACTTTTTGTTATATCCTCAAACGTACGTTTCGGAGTGGTTTGCTCCTTCCTCAGTGAGGTATAAATGGGGAATGCGTCAAGGCGTTGGTAATCTGTAACGGTTTTTTGGTGACTGGCGGTGTGTGGAGATGGAAGGGGGTTGGCGCGGGATTCTGAATTGTATGCGTTGTGTATTATTGTGTCGAACAGTGTGTTGGATTTAAATTGTAATTGTTCATTGAGTATGTTGTTTGGTTGTGTTTTGTCGTGTTTGTATATTTCGTATTGTTCTGTATATTTCGTATTGTATATTTCAAAATTCGCAAACTCAACACCGCAGAACAATACGAAATATACAAACACAACAAAACACAACCAAACAACATACTCAGTGAACAATTACAATTTAAATCCAACACACTGTTCGACACAATAATACACAACGCATACAATTCAGAAACCCGCGCCAACCCCCTTCCATCTCCACACACCCCCACACACAACCAGTCACCAAAAAACCGTTACAGATTACCAACGCCTTGACGCACTCCGCATTTATACCTCACTGAGGAAGGAGCAAACCACTCCGAAACGTACGTTTGAGGATATAACAAATAGTAAGTTTTTTCACAAGTGAAAGTGCATTAAATTAACAATTATCTACTACTTCTTCTTCTTCTTCTCCTCTTCAAGGATTAGGTTATATAAACCTGTTCCGGCACAAATCTCATCCTCGGACGACCCACGTCTCTTCTATCAATGGGTTTTATAGTTCAGAGCCGCTTTCGGCAATTGATCCTCTTTCATCCTTTGCAGATGCTCCCACCATTGTCTTCTGTAAATTTAAATAATTTAGGCCTATATCCTTTACTTCGAGTTCTGCTCAGATATCTTCATTCCTTATTCTATCTTGCGCGTATAATTTAAAGTATTTCGTAGAAACTACAATTCAGAACTCTGAATCTTGCCGCTTTCCTTTTTCTGTCATGACCCACGCCTCACTCGCATAAATCAACGTGGGTATTAAGTCTTATAAAATTTAATCCTTGCGCTGTGTCTTGTTTTATTTCTAAGATTTCTATGAATCCTACCACAAATATTCTTAAATTTATTTATCTTCTCTCTTATATATCATACAAAGTCAATTATATAGATTTAAATTCAAGTGTGTACTAACTTAACGTTAACTTGCGTTGCAGGTGTTCAATCTGTCGGAACCGCGGAGAGCGACTCGCAGCCAACACGAGCGGGTGAGAGAGCTGGGCTGGCCACCGGACCTGGCGCCGCCTCTCGAGAGGCTGTGCAGCGTCTGCAAGGATATCGACTCCTGGCTCAGCGAAGATTCCCACAGAATCGCCGTTCTGCATGCCAAGTAAGTAGTCTGTCTGGTCTCGTCGCTGTGAGATTATAGTATAAACAACGTGCGGCTTATAGCCCCCCCCCCAAGATGCCAGTTGTTAGTGCCAATAATTTGTACCTTGAATATGGTTGCGCGAGGTTGGTACAGAGGTAAGAGGCAGAGGAAGTACATCACACGCGTGCGTTTCTGTAAATAATTATTCAACCTACTTTTTATAACGCCATTATACTATATTACTGTTATCCAGTAATATATACGGGATATTCACAAGAAACGATACAGTAGTTCTTAATTTCTTAAAACGCGTTTCGGTAATTTTGTCCGTCGTCACCAGGGTCACAGGAATAGAGTGGAATTACTCCGAGTACCAGTAATGGGGAGTGGTGTAGGGGGCTCAAAATCAGATACAAAATGTATTCTTCTTCACTACGTGGCTTAGGCTACAGCCCGTTCCGACTTCACAGAGTCTTTGACCATTTTTTCCAGCCTCTTCCACGATCTCTCCCCACTTGGCTTATATTCAAACGCTTGTTTAGGAATACGCGTATCTACCATGCGTTCCACATGGGACATCCAATTCTGCCTGTATTCTATCCAGAACCGACTGCAACTTCAGGTCTTTCCTTATGTCGTCGTTTCGTAGATAATCTCTCAAACTGCATCCCTAACTGTTCGTAAAAATTTCATTTCCGAGTCCTGTATTTTTGAAATATCTTTTTGCAGGAGAGTCCATGTTTCACATCCATGCAGTAAAGTCGGCACAGCCACGACCGACCTTAATGACCTTTAGCTATGTCTCCCTCAGCGTTTTATTCTTCAATAGTCGTCTTATTGTTCCACGGGTATAACTAAACTTATTTAACTTTCGATATCGTTGTCCTTCCTACATGAGATATCACATCCCAAATACACCTTTTCCAAAACACAATTATGAGTTACAATTTTTGCTCTTACACGGTTCTTCCTTAGGGAGGTTGTTTTGTCTTATAATAAGGTAAACTAGAGCGTGAAATAAAAACTTAAGCTTACACGAGATTCGTTCATTAACAAGCGTACGCTGTCAAAAAAGAAAACAATAAACCGCCACCATCTACAAAGTTAAACACAAATGTAGAAAAACTACGTTTACAAAAGAGAAAGAATCGCTACTTACCCTTAAGGTCCGCCGGACAGACCCGGGAAGCACAACCACACTGACGCAAGTTGACACACCGTCCGGTCTAACCGTTGTTATAATGTTCACGTACCATCGAAAGTTAGGTTTAAAGTCCGCTGGACAGACCCGGGAAGCACAACCACACTAACACAAGTTGACACACGTCCGGTCTAACCGTTGTTATAATGTTCACGTACCATCGAAAGTTAGGTTTAAAGTCCGCCGGACAGACCCGGGAAGCACAACCACACTGACGCAAGTTGACACCGTCCGGTCTAACCGTTGTTGTAATGTTCACGTACCATCGAAAGTTAGGTTTAAAGTCCGCCGGACAGACCCGGGAAGCACAACCACACTGACGCAAGTTGACACACCGTCCGGTCTAACCGTTGTTATAATGTTCACGTACCATCGAAAGTTAGGTTTAAAGTCCGCCGGACAGACCCGGGAAGCACAACCACACTGACGCAAGTTGACACACCGTCCGGTCTAACCGTTGTTATAATGTTCACGTACCATCGAAAGTTAGGTTTAAAGTCCGCCGGACAGAACCGGGAAGCACAACCACACTGACGCAAGTGGACACACCGTCCGGTCTAACCGTTTTTATAATGTTCACGTACCATCGAAAGTTATGTTTAAAGTCCGCCGGACAGACCCGGGAAGCACAACCACACTGACGCAAGTTGACACACCGTCCGGTCTAACCGTTGTTATAATGTTCACGTACCATCGAAAGTTAGGTTTAAAGTCCGCCGGACAGACCCGGGAAGCACAACCACACTGACGCAAGTTGACACACCGTCCGGTCTAACCGTTGTTATAATGTTCACGTACCATCGAAAGTTAGGTTTAAAGTCCGCCGGACAGAACCGGGAAGCACAACCACACTGACGCAAGTGGACACACCGTCCGGTCTAACCGTTTTTATAATGTTCACGTACCATCGAAAGTTATGTTTAAAGTCCGCCGGACAGACCCGGGAAGCACAACCACACTGACGCAAGTTGACACACCGTCCGGTCTAACCGTTGTTATAATGTTCACGTACCATCGAAAGTTAGGTTTAAAGTCCGCTGGACAGACCCGGGAAGCACAACCACACTAACACAAGTTGACACACGTCCGGTCTAACCGTTGTTATAATGTTCACGTACCATCGAAAGTTAGGTTTAAAGTCCGCCGGACAGACCCGGGAAGCACAACCACACTGACGCAAGTTGACACCGTCCGGTCTAACCGTTGTTGTAATGTTCACGTACCATCGAAAGTTAGGTTTAAAGTCCGCCGGACAGACCCGGGAAGCACAACCACACTGACGCAAGTTGACACACCGTCCGGTCTAACCGTTTTATAATGTTCACGTACCATCTAAAGTTAGGTTTAAAGTCCGCCGGACAGACCCGGGAAGCACAACCACACTGACGCAAGTTGACACACCGTCCGGTCTAACCGTTGTTATAATGTTCACGTACCATCGAAAGTTTGGTTTAAAGTCCGCCGGACAGACCCGGGAAGCACAACCACACTGACGCAAATTGACACACCGTCCGGTCTAACCGTTGTTATAATTTTCACGTACCATCGAAAGTTAGGTTTAAAGTCCGCCGGACAGACCCGGGAAGCACAACCACACTGACGCAAGTTGACACCGTCCGGTCTAACCGTTGTTATAATTTTCACGTACCATCGAAAGTTAGGTTTAAAGTCCGCCGGACAGACCCGGGAAGCACAACGACACTGACGCAAGTTGACACACCGTCCGGTCTAACCGTTGTTATAATGTTCACGTACCATCGAAAGTTAGGTTTAAAGTCCGCCGGACAGACCCGGGAAGCACAACCACACTGACGCAAGTTGACACACCGTCCGGTCTAACCGTTGTTATAATGTTCACGTACCATCGAAAGTTAGGTTTAAAGTCCGCTGGACAGACCCGGGAAGCACAACCACACTAACACAAGTTGACACACGTCCGGTCTAACCGTTGTTATAATGTTCACGTACCATCGAAAGTTAGGTTTAAAGTCCGCCGGACAGACCCGGGAAGCACAACCACACTGACGCAAGTTGACACCGTCCGGTCTAACCGTTGTTGTAATGTTCACGTACCATCGAAAGTTAGGTTTAAAGTCCGCCGGACAGACCCGGGAAGCACAACCACACTGACGCAAGTTGACACACCGTCCGGTCTAACCGTTGTTATAATGTTCACGTACCATCGAAAGTTAGGTTTAAAGTCCGCCGGACAGACCCGGGAAGCACAACCACACTGACGCAAGTTGACACACCGTCCGGTCTAACCGTTGTTATAATGTTCACGTACCATCGAAAGTTAGGTTTAAAGTCCGCCGGACAGAACCGGGAAGCACAACCACACTGACGCAAGTTGACACACCGTCCGGTCTAACCGTTGTTATAATGTTCACGTACCATCGAAAGTTAGGTTTAAAGTCCGCTGGACAGACCCGGGAAGCACAACCACACTAACACAAGTTGACACACGTCCGGTCTAACCGTTGTTATAATGTTCACGTACCATCGAAAGTTAGGTTTAAAGTCCGCCGGACAGACCCGGGAAGCACAACCACACTGACGCAAGTTGACACCGTCCGGTCTAACCGTTGTTGTAATGTTCACGTACCATCGAAAGTTAGGTTTAAAGTCCGCCGGACAGACCCGGGAAGCACAACCACACTGACGCAAGTTGACACACCGTCCGGTCTAACCGTTTTATAATGTTCACGTACCATCTAAAGTTAGGTTTAAAGTCCGCCGGACAGACCCGGGAAGCACAACCACACTGACGCAAGTTGACACACCGTCCGGTCTAACCGTTGTTATAATGTTCACGTACCATCGAAAGTTAGGTTTAAAGTCCGCCGGACAGACCCGGGAAGCACAACCACACTGACGCAAATTGACACACCGTCCGGTCTAACCGTTGTTATAATTTTCACGTACCATCGAAAGTTAGGTTTAAAGTCCGCCGGACAGACCCGGGAAGCACAACCACACTGACGCAAGTTGACACCGTCCGGTCTAACCGTTGTTATAATTTTCACGTACCATCGAAAGTTAGGTTTAAAGTCCGCCGGACAGACCCGGGAAGCACAACGACACTGACGCAAGTTGACACACCGTCCGGTCTAACCGTTGTTATAATGTTCACGTACCATCGAAAGTTAGGTTTAAAGTCCGCCGGACAGACCCGGGAAGCACAACCACACTGACGCAAGTTGACACACCGTCCGGTCTAACCGTTGTTATAATGTTCACGTACCATCGAAAGTTAGGTTTAAAGTCCGCTGGACAGACCCGGGAAGCACAACCACACTAACACAAGTTGACACACGTCCGGTCTAACCGTTGTTATAATGTTCACGTACCATCGAAAGTTAGGTTTAAAGTCCGCCGGACAGACCCGGGAAGCACAACCACACTGACGCAAGTTGACACCGTCCGGTCTAACCGTTGTTGTAATGTTCACGTACCATCGAAAGTTAGGTTTAAAGTCCGCCGGACAGACCAGGGAAGCACAACCACACTGACGCAAGTTGACACACGTCCGGTCTAACCGTTGTTATAATGTTCACGTACCATCGAAAGTTAGGTTTAAAGTCCGCCGGACAGACCAGGGAAGCACAACCACACTGACGCAAGTTGACACACCGTCCGGTCTAACCGTTGTTATAATGTTCACGTACCATCGAAAGTTTGGTTTAAAGTCCGCCGGACAGACCCGGGAAGCACAACCACACTGACGCAAGTTGACACACGTCCGGTCTAACCGTTGTTATAATTTTCACGGACCATCGAAAGTTAGGTTTAAAGTCCGCCGGACAGACCCGGGAAGCACAACGACACTGACGCAAGTTGACACACCGTCCGGTCTAACCGTTGTTATAATGTTCACGTACCATCGAAAGTTAGGTTTAAAGTCCGCCGGACAGACCCGGGAAGCACAACCACACTGACGCAAGTTGACACACCGTCCGGTCTAACCGTTGTTATAATGTTCACGTACCATCGAAAGTTAGGTTTAAAGTCCGCCGGACAGAACCGGGAAGCACAACCACACTGACGCAAGTGGACACACCGTCCGGTCTAACCGTTTTTATAATGTTCACGTACCATCGAAAGTTATGTTTAAAGTCCGCCGGACAGACCCGGGAAGCACAACCACACTGACGCAAGTTGACACACCGTCCGGTCTAACCGTTGTTATAATGTTCACGTACCATCGAAAGTTAGGTTTAAAGTCCGCTGGACAGACCCGGGAAGCACAACCACACTAACACAAGTTGACACACGTCCGGTCTAACCGTTGTTATAATGTTCACGTACCATCGAAAGTTAGTTTTAAAGTCCGCCGGACAGACCCGGGAAGCACAACCACACTGACGCAAGTTGACACCGTCCGGTCTAACCGTTGCTGTAATGTTCACGTACCATCGAAAGTTAGGTTTAAAGTCCGCCGGACAGACCCGGGAAGCACAACCACACTGACGCAAGTTGACACACGTCCGGTCTAACCGTTGTTATAATGTTCACGTACCATCGAAAGTTAGGTTTAAAGTCCGCCGGACAGACCAGGGAAGCACAACCACACTGACGCAAGTTGACACACCGTCCGGTCTAACCGTTGTTATAATGTTCACGTACCATCTAAAGTTAGATTTAAAGTCCGCCGGACAGACCCGGGAAGCACAACCACACTGACGCAAATTGACACACCGTCCGGTCTAACCGTTGTTATAATGTTCACGTACCATCGAAAGTTAGGTTTAAAGTCCGCCGGACAGACCCGGGAAGCACAACCACACTGACGCAAGTTGACACACCGTCCGGTCTAACCGTTGTTGTAATGTTCACGTACCATCGAAAGTTTGGTTTAAAGTCCGCCGGACAGAACCGGGAAGCACAACCACACTGACGCAAGTTGACACACCGTCCGGTCTAACCGTTGTTATAATGTTCACGTACCATCGAAAGTTAGGTTTAAAGTCCGCCGGACCGAACCGGGAAGCACAACCACACTGACGCAAGTGGACACACGTCCGGTCTAACCGTTTTTATAATGTTCACGTACCATCGAAAGTTATGTTTAAAGTCCGCCGGACAGACCCGGGAAGCACAACCACACTGACGCAAGTTGACACACCGTCCGGTCTAACCGTTGTTATAATGTTCACGTACCATCGAAAGTTAGGTTTAAAGTCCGCTGGACAGACCCGGGAAGCACAACCACACTAACACAAGTTGACACACGTCCGGTCTAACCGTTGTTATAATGTTCACGTACCATCGAAAGTTAGGTTTAAAGTCCGCCGGACAGACCCGGGAAGCACAACCACACTGACGCAAGTTGACACCGTCCGGTCTAACCGTTGTTGTAATGTTCACGTACCATCGAAAGTTAAGTTTAAAGTCCGCCGGACAGACCCGGGAAGCACAACCACACTGACGCAAGTGGACACACCGTCCGGTCTAACCGTTTTTATAATGTTCACGTACCATCGAAAGTTATGTTTAAAGTCCGCCGGACAGACCCGGGAAGCACAACCACACTGACGCAAGTTGACACACCGTCCGGTCTAACCGTTGTTATAATGTTCACGTACCATCGAAAGTTAGGTTTAAAGTCCGCCGGACAGACCCGGGAAGCACAACCACACTGACGCAAATTGACACACCGTCCGGTCTAACCGTTGTTATAATTTTCACGTACCATCGAAAGTTAGGTTTAAAGTCCGCCGGACAGACCCGGGAAGCACAACCACACTGACGCAAGTTGACACCGTCCGGTCTAACCGTTGTTATAATTTTCACGTACCATCGAAAGTTAGGTTTAAAGTCCGCCGGACAGACCCGGGAAGCACAACGACACTGACGCAAGTTGACACACCGTCCGGTCTAACCGTTGTTATAATGTTCACGTACCATCGAAAGTTAGGTTTAAAGTCCGCCGGACAGACCCGGGAAGCACAACCACACTGACGCAAGTTGACACACCGTCCGGTCTAACCGTTGTTATAATGTTCACGTACCATCGAAAGTTAGGTTTAAAGTCAGCTGGACAGACCCGGGAAGCACAACCACACTAACACAAGTTGACACACGTCCGGTCTAACCGTTGTTATAATGTTCACGTACCATCGAAAGTTAGGTTTAAAGTCCGCCGGACAGACCCGGGAAGCACAACCACACTGACGCAAGTGGACACACCGTCCGGTCTAACCGTTGTTGTAATGTTCACGTACCATCGAAAGTTAGGTTTAAAGTCCGCCGGACAGACCCGGGAAGCACAACCACACTGACGCAAGTTGACACACGTCCGGTCTAACCGTTGTTATAATGTTCACGTACCATCGAAAGTTAGGTTTAAAGTCCGCCGGACAGACCCGGGAAGCACAACGACACTGACGCAAGTTGACACACCGTCCGGTCTAACCGTTGTTATAATGTTCACGTACCATCGAAAGTTAGGTTTAAAGTCCGCCGGACAGACCCGGGAAGCACAACCACACTGACGCAAGTTGACACACCGTCCGGTCTAACCGTTGTTATAATTTTCACGTACCATCGAAAGTTAGGTTTAAAGTCCGCCGGACAGACCCGGGAAGCACAACCACACTGACGCAAGTGGACACACCGTCCGGTCTAACCGTTTTTATAATGTTCACGTACCATCGAAAGTTATGTTTAAAGTCCGCCGGACAGACCCGGGAAGCACAACCACACTGACGCAAGTTGACACACCGTCCGGTCTAACCGTTGTTATAATGTTCACGTACCATCGAAAGTTAGGTTTAAAGTCCGCTGGACAGACCCGGGAAGCACAACCACACTAACACAAGTTGACACACGTCCGGTCTAACCGTTGTTATAATGTTCACGTACCATCGAAAGTTAGTTTTAAAGTCCGCCGGACAGACCCGGGAAGCACAACCACACTGACGCAAGTTGACACCGTCCGGTCTAACCGTTGTTGTAATGTTCACGTACCATCGAAAGTTAGGTTTAAAGTCCGCCGGACAGACCCGGGAAGCACAACCACACTGACGCAAGTTGACACACGTCCGGTCTAACCGTTGTTATAATGTTCACGTACCATCGAAAGTTAGGTTTAAAGTCCGCCGGACAGACCAGGGAAGCACAACCACACTGACGCAAGTTGACACACCGTCCGGTCTAACCGTTGTTATAATGTTCACGTACCATCTAAAGTTAGATTTAAAGTCCGCCGGACAGACCCGGGAAGCACAACCACACTGACGCAAATTGACACACCGTCCGGTCTAACCGTTGTTATAATGTTCACGTACCATCGAAAGTTAGGTTTAAAGTCCGCCGGACAGACCCGGGAAGCACAACCACACTGACGCAAGTTGACACACGTCCGGTCTAACCGTTGTTATAATGTTCACGTACCATCGAAAGTTAGGTTTAAAGTCCGCCGGACAGACCAGGGAAGCACAACCACACTGACGCAAGTTGACACACCGTCCGGTCTAACCGTTGTTATAATGTTCACGTACCATCTAAAGTTAGATTTAAAGTCCGCCGGACAGACCCGGGAAGCACAACCACACTGACGCAAATTGACACACCGTCCGGTCTAACCGTTGTTATAATGTTCACGTACCATCGAAAGTTAGGTTTAAAGTCCGCCGGACAGACCCGGGAAGCACAACCACACTGACGCAAGTTGACACACCGTCCGGTCTAACCGTTGTTGTAATGTTCACGTACCATCGAAAGTTTGGTTTAAAGTCCGCCGGACCGAACCGGGAAGCACAACCACACTGACGCAAGTGGACACACCGTCCGGTCTAACCGTTTTTATAATGTTCACGTACCATCGAAAGTTATGTTTAAAGTCCGCCGGACAGACCCGGGAAGCACAACCACACTGACGCAAGTTGACACACCGTCCGGTCTAACCGTTGTTATAATGTTCACGTACCATCGAAAGTTAGGTTTAAAGTCCGCTGGACAGACCCGGGAAGCACAACCACACTAACACAAGTTGACACACGTCCGGTCTAACCGTTGTTATAATGTTCACGTACCATCGAAAGTTAGGTTTAAAGTCCGCCGGACAGACCCGGGAAGCACAACCACACTGACGCAAGTTGACACCGTCCGGTCTAACCGTTGTTGTAATGTTCACGTACCATCGAAAGTTAGGTTTAAAGTCCGCCGGACAGACCCGGGAAGCACAACCACACTGACGCAAGTGGACACACCGTCCGGTCTAACCGTTTTTATAATGTTCACGTACCATCGAAAGTTATGTTTAAAGTCCGCCGGACAGACCCGGGAAGCACAACCACACTGACGCAAGTTGACACACCGTCCGGTCTAACCGTTGTTATAATGTTCACGTACCATCGAAAGTTAGGTTTAAAGTCCGCCGGACAGACCCGGGAAGCACAACCACACTGACGCAAATTGACACACCGTCCGGTCTAACCGTTGTTATAATTTTCACGTACCATCGAAAGTTAGGTTTAAAGTCCGCCGGACAGACCCGGGAAGCACAACCACACTGACGCAAGTTGACACCGTCCGGTCTAACCGTTGTTATAATTTTCACGTACCATCGAAAGTTAGGTTTAAAGTCCGCCGGACAGACCCGGGAAGCACAACGACACTGACGCAAGTTGACACACCGTCCGGTCTAACCGTTGTTATAATGTTCACGTACCATCGAAAGTTAGGTTTAAAGTCCGCCGGACAGACCCGGGAAGCACAACCACACTGACGCAAGTTGACACACCGTCCGGTCTAACCGTTGTTATAATGTTCACGTACCATCGAAAGTTAGGTTTAAAGTCCGCTGGACAGACCCGGGAAGCACAACCACACTAACACAAGTTGACACACGTCCGGTCTAACCGTTGTTATAATGTTCACGTACCATCGAAAGTTAGGTTTAAAGTCCGCCGGACAGACCCGGGAAGCACAACCACACTGACGCAAGTGGACACACCGTCCGGTCTAACCGTTGTTGTAATGTTCACGTACCATCGAAAGTTAGGTTTAAAGTCCGCCGGACAGACCCGGGAAGCACAACCACACTGACGCAAGTTGACACACGTCCGGTCTAACCGTTGTTATAATGTTCACGTACCATCGAAAGTTAGGTTTAAAGTCCGCCGGACAGACCCGGGAAGCACAACGACACTGACGCAAGTTGACACACCGTCCGGTCTAACCGTTGTTATAATGTTCACGTACCATCGAAAGTTAGGTTTAAAGTCCGCCGGACAGACCCGGGAAGCACAACCACACTGACGCAAGTTGACACACCGTCCGGTCTAACCGTTGTTATAATTTTCACGTACCATCGAAAGTTAGGTTTAAAGTCCGCCGGACAGACCCGGGAAGCACAACCACACTGACGCAAGTGGACACACCGTCCGGTCTAACCGTTTTTATAATGTTCACGTACCATCGAAAGTTATGTTTAAAGTCCGCCGGACAGACCCGGGAAGCACAACCACACTGACGCAAGTTGACACACCGTCCGGTCTAACCGTTGTTATAATGTTCACGTACCATCGAAAGTTAGGTTTAAAGTCCGCTGGACAGACCCGGGAAGCACAACCACACTAACACAAGTTGACACACGTCCGGTCTAACCGTTGTTATAATGTTCACGTACCATCGAAAGTTAGTTTTAAAGTCCGCCGGACAGACCCGGGAAGCACAACCACACTGACGCAAGTTGACACCGTCCGGTCTAACCGTTGTTGTAATGTTCACGTACCATCGAAAGTTAGGTTTAAAGTCCGCCGGACAGACCCGGGAAGCACAACCACACTGACGCAAGTTGACACACGTCCGGTCTAACCGTTGTTATAATGTTCACGTACCATCGAAAGTTAGGTTTAAAGTCCGCCGGACAGACCAGGGAAGCACAACCACACTGACGCAAGTTGACACACCGTCCGGTCTAACCGTTGTTATAATGTTCACGTACCATCTAAAGTTAGATTTAAAGTCCGCCGGACAGACCCGGGAAGCACAACCACACTGACGCAAATTGACACACCGTCCGGTCTAACCGTTGTTATAATGTTCACGTACCATCGAAAGTTAGGTTTAAAGTCCGCCGGACAGACCCGGGAAGCACAACCACACTGACGCAAGTTGACACACCGTCCGGTCTAACCGTTGTTGTAATGTTCACGTACCATCGAAAGTTATGTTTAAAGTCCGCCGGACAGAACCGGGAAGCACAACCACACTGACGCAAGTTGACACACCGTCCGGTCTAACCGTTGTTATAATGTTCACGTACCATCGAAAGTTAGGTTTAAATTCCGCCGGACAGACCCGGGAAGCACAACGACACTGACGCAAGTTGACACACTGTCCGGTCTAACCGTTGTTATAATGTTCACGTACCATCGAAAGTTAGGTTTAAAGTCCGCCGGACAGAACCGGGAAGCACAACCACACTGACGCAAGTGGACACACCGTCCGGTCTAACCGTTGTTATAATGTTCACGTACCGTCTAAAGTTAGGTTTAAAGTCCGCCGGACAGACCCGGGAAGCACAACCACACTGACGCAAGTTGACACACCGTCCGGTCTAACCGTTTTATAATGTTCACGTACCATCGAAAGTTAGGTTTAAAGTCCGCCGGACAGAACCGGGAAGCACAACCACACTGACGCAAGTGGGCACACCGTCCGGTCTAACCGTTTTTATAATGTTCACGTACCATCGAAAGTTATGTTTAAAGTCCGCCGGACAGACCCGGGAAGCACAACCACACTGACGCAAGTTGACACACCGTCCGGTCTAACCGTTGTTATAATGTTCACGTACCATCGAAAGTTAGGTTTAAAGTCCGCTGGACAGACCCGGGAAGCACAACCACACTAACACAAGTTGACACACGTCCGGTCTAACCGTTGTTATAATGTTCACGTACCATCGAAAGTTAGGTTTAAAGTCCGCCGGACAGACCCGGGAAGCACAACCACACTGACGCAAGTTGACACCGTCCGGTCTAACCGTTGTTGTAATGTTCACGTACCATCGAAAGTTAGGTTTAAAGTCCGCCGGACAGACCCGGGAAGCACAACCACACTGACGCAAGTTGATACACGTCCGGTCTAACCGTTGTTATAATGTTCACGTACCATCGAAAGTTAGGTTTAAAGTCCGCCGGACAGACCAGGGAAGCACAACCACACTGACGCAAGTTGACACACCGTCCGGTCTAACCGTTGTTATAATGTTCACGTACCATCGAAAGTTTGGTTTAAAGTCCGCCGGACAGACCCGGGAAGCACAACCACCCTGACGCAAGTTGACACACGTCCGGTCTAACCGTTGTTATAATTTTCACGTACCATCGAAAGTTAGGTTTAAAGTCCGCCGGACAGACCCGGGAAGCACAACGACACTGACGCAAGTTGACACACCGTCCGGTCTAACCGTTGTTATAATGTTCACGTACCATCGAAAGTTAGGTTTAAAGTCCGCCGGACAGACCCGGGAAGCACAACCACACTGACGCAAGTTGACACACCGTCCGGTCTAACCGTTGTTATAATGTTCACGTACCATCGAAAGTTAGGTTTAAAGTCCGCCGGACAGACCCGGAAAGCACAACCACACTGACGCAAGTTGACACACCGTCCGGTCTAACCGTTGTTATAATGTTCACGTACCATCGAAAGTTAGGTTTAAAGTCCGCCGGACAGACCCGGGAAGCACAACCACACTGACGCAAATTGACACACCGTCCGGTCTAACCGTTGTTATAATGTTCACGTACCATCGAAAGTTAGGTTTAAAGTCCGCCGGACAGACCCGGGAAGCACAACCACACTGACGCAAGTTGACACACCGTCCGGTCTAACCGTTGTTGTAATGTTCACGTACCATCGAAAGTTTGGTTTAAAGTCCGCCGGACAGACCCGGGAAGCACAACCACACTGACGCAAGTTGACACACCGTCCGGTCTAACCGTTGTTATAATGTTCACGTACCATCGAAAGTTAGGTTTAAATTCCGCCGGACAGAACCGGGAAGCACAACCACACTGACGCAAGTTGACACACGTCCGGTCTAACCGTTGTTATAATGTTCACGTACCATCGAAAGTTAGGTTTAAAGTTCGCAGAAATATTTTAGTAGGAAAAATGAGTAGACCTACCTGAAAAAAGATTACTTATAATTTATAAGTTTCTCTAATTGAATTTTGAAGCCTATAGGCTATTTTAAGCAATTTAATATAATTTTCTTTTGCCTTCTTCGCGAAGAAGGCATATGTGCTGATAGCGAGAAATTCAGGACTCTCCCTAGAGAGTTCTATAAATATATCTTTGCGTCGTATAAAGTTTCGGAGTAAACTATGGTGAAGCATAACATTTGAAAAACGTTTGGAAATGCGCTGATTTTAAAATATTCTATTTTAATTCTTATTCAAATTAAAGTTAATAAATCTCGTGACATTAACAACCACTTTAATTCTAAATTTCAATTCTTAATAAATCTTCTCAAATAGAGTCTTTTTGATCCTAAACAAGTAATAAGGTACAGACCTCAAGGAAGACGAGATATATAGGTAGACCAAGGAAGAGATTGCTTCACTTTAGTGAAGGCGGAACAGGCTGCAAGCCTATACTTGACGTGCAGAAGAAGATGAAGAATAAGACTATAACACGCGCAGCTGTGCTGTTTTATTTTAGCACTTAGAACTAGACCTGTATTAGGGATTATGGAATTTTAATGATATGTTTAGTAACTTTGGGTGGAGGGGAAGGATTGATCCCCTGACTCCAACTGGTGTTTACTTTTTATATTGCTAATATAACAGCGATAACAGTGTTATATGATTTTAAAATTTAACTGACATTTCTTGTTTGTTTGTCACGACTTTTATATTAGTAAGCTAAGCTTCACGAACCCCTCCCTGGTTCATTTGTAAAGCTTCTTCTCGTATTGTAAAATCGTCCGAAAGTACGTAGTTTGGTGAAGAGGGTTGTCAGTATTTCACCCCGAATTCCGCGCGCAGACTACTATTAAATTCTCAAGAGTGGTACACAAACATCTTGTCAGTGTGGAGAGGAGTTTTATCGAAAACTGTCAGGACCGTTTGAACGGGTGGTTATACAAAGTGGTAGGGGGATGGTGGTAGGGGGATGACATCGTCGACTTATATAACACACGGCCACCACCCCCCTATTCAACGTTTACCTCTATGTAGTGTAGGGGAGAGCAGGCAAGCGACGATTCATGATTCTTGCAAGGCGTGTATCTGTGACGCAACAGTCAAACATCCTCCTCCCCGTGACGCCAAAAGTTGGCGTTGTTAGGTTAACGTGCAACGTATAGACATAGAGTTATCAGATCTAAAGTCAGAAAAACCGAACACAGCTGTCAATTTAGCCGGACGGTTTACCCGAAAAGCCGAACAGAAGTTTTTTACATCAAAAAACAGCATTTAGTATGTTCTTCGTTCAACATTAGGTGCTTGCTATATAAAGGCAACGACATCAGCTTGTTTCATACATAAGATAGGTTTATTATCATTACACATACAAACATAATAAGACGTATGAATTAAAAAGAAACACAAGCTCTGTAATCATCATTATAAAGAAATCCAAGTAACTCCATTCTGTTATTATTAAATAAATTTAATCTTTTTCTAACGAAACACTTAAATCTCAAAATTTAAACTGAATATGCTATCAATATTTGGCGGGTTTGAAGATAGTACATAGATTAACAGTAATATCATAAAATGCCTAAACATACTGAAAGGAAAGAAAACAAAAATCAATTACGTATATTTTTTTTAAAGATCTAGTACGGTACCTTTCGCAGGCATAAAAATGTGCTATACTTTAATCATAATACTATGTGCAAGTTTGTCAGACAAAAAGCCTAACAAAATCCGGACAGGCCGGACGTGCTTATTTTTAGCCCAACTAAACTGTGAACAGGCGGACGTCTGGCAGCCCTAGATATAGATATTGGGAAAGTACAGCGGAACTTGCTTATAACGAGGTTCAAGGGGCTAGACAAATGTGCTCGTTAAAACCGGGTGCTCGCTACAGCCGAGTTGTCGACTCACAAGCCTAAATGTTTATACCTTGATTATCGAACACACAGCAAAAAAAGTCTACTATAGAAGAGGCTTTGCACAATAAAATTTTGACATATTTTACATTCTAAGCTTAAAAGAGAAATTTATAGACTATAATACTTTTAAGACGCTAACATTCTTTGCTGAATATTGGCGTGTAGTGCATTCGTGAAATATAGTAAAAGTAACTGTGTAGTAAAAACTTACCAAATATCAGCCGGCTATCTGGCAAAAATCGCAATACTTTCCATGCCACATGTACAATATTTA
Organism: Magicicada septendecula; assembly: GCA_034769895.1. Taxonomy (NCBI): domain Eukaryota; kingdom Metazoa; phylum Arthropoda; class Insecta; order Hemiptera; family Cicadidae; genus Magicicada; species Magicicada septendecula. The sequence goes on from CM068371.1 coordinate 8,834,250, forward strand.
TTTTTAAATTTCAAGAAAATTCACTCTAATTTATTTGTTTTTTGTTTTTTTCTAAATGGAATCGTCATAAATATATTTCGAACACAACTTAATTAACCGTAAAAAGTCATCTGTTTTTGGTTGTTTAATAATTTTGTATCTTTAGATATCAAAACAGTTTTGTAATTTACAGTATTTAAATATTCCACGAATTAATCATTTGCGTTACTAGTTTCACTATATTGCGTTAATGATTTTCAACGAATGTTTAAAATGCTGTATTGTAACGAACTTTTATTAGGCCTTAACCAATGAACAAGTCTGCGATAAAATGCTCGTTACAATCGAGTCTCTAATGCGTTCCTACTCATTAAAAGCGAGTTTAATTATCATTACTAAGATACAAAACCAAACAAATCTCGTACTTTTGCTCATTACATCCGACTTCTCGTTATAAGCGAGCTCGTTATTCGCGAGTTCCACTGTATATCATATTGACTTAAGCGTGTGTAGTCAACAAAGACAGGGAAAAAGGAGAGAGAGATGAGAAATTATCGAGTGTGTGTTGACATGTAGTAGTGGCTGCTGCCCCGCATATTCCAGCTGCGCGCGGACGTGTGGGCGTCTGCGTGGTTATACTAATGGTTTCCAGGTTTTCAAAGTGCGGCTGCGGCTATCCGCACGTCCGTAGCTAAACGCGGCATAATTATAGGTAGTTTTGACGGAGGGGGGGGGGTGAGCCCGTATTGTTTTGTCTAGCTGCCGAGCGGAGCGGTGCCGCGAATAGCCACGTGCTTTGCTGTGTGTTTCCGTTATGCACTGGGGTGCAAAATCTCGTTTCGATCTGTTGTTATTAAGGTGCGTGCGCGAGAGCGGGCTCCACTCGGAAGGAAGTTGTGTTCGGAAAGTATTTATTTTCGTACACACGCGATGTCGATTAGTGTTTGTTGCACAGCTGGACCACGTGTGCGGGAGTCCGCGGGCACGCGACCCCACTGACATCTGGTGGTTGGTTTCGGGACAACTCCTCTGCCACCTCTCCTGTAGTTTCCAATCTGACTTTTTTTTCACTTCTGACTAGAGGTGTGCTAAACTAGTATTTGAAAATAACAGGTAAGAACGAAACCGTTCCAAAAAAATAACACATACAAATACCTGTTATTATATACTTATTATAATTGTTGTATATATAGAATGCTTATTCCTAAAACTAATTGTTGCATTAAAATGCTATAATTGCTTCCATTCTTCACTAAAAAACCATAAACTTTTATAAACATTAAATTTTTTTATTGAAACGTAGTTACAATTTTTCATACTTTGCCAAAGTCTTTTGCTAACCCTCCCGCCAAACATCAATGACGCAGTCTGCGTCACCCCCCCCCCCCCCCCGGGTTTAGGACAGTTTGTACTTAGTAGAGATGTGCTAAACTAGTATTTGAAAATAACAGGTTAGAACGAAACCGTTCCAAAAAAAAAAAATAACTCGTACAAATACCTCTTATTATATACTTATTATAATATATGTATCTGTATTATATAATTTGTTATAAGAAATAAATTGAAACTAAAAGTATTAACAGTGTTACTTTACATGTGACTTTATTGAGCTGTTACTGTTTAAAAGAAAATAAGAAAAGAGAAATTATAGGCCTATCTCCCTTTGGAAATACTAATTTAAGTTTTCACTAGGAGTAAACAAACTGACATAGATTTAATATTAAATTATTGATTCCATTTTGTTAAACAAATTAGTTACGAAACTCAGGGCAATGAAATTTAGAGTGCAAGTAATAAGCACAACAAAGAATGTCAAAAAAATTTACGTGAGATGTGCAGTGAAGTTAAAATCATCTCCGAAAACACATTAACAAAAAGTACCATATGTCCTATCAGCCACTCTGTAGGTTATAACACAATATAATTCGCTTTTTCAAAATTTACCAAGTTGGTGACAAGTGTAATATATAATTTGTTATAATCTCTATCATATATCTGCATAACACACGAAAATAACATCAGTATGAATTTTTTTTTTCATTTATTAAAAACAGCTTCGTATCTTTTGCATAGAGATATTCTGAACCTCGCTGTTTTGCTTCGTTTCGTACTTGTATGGCAATCGGCATATGCACAGAATGAACTATTCAACACCAAAAAGTGACTTCGTACTCGTAATACCTGTAGTACTCGTTTACTTGTTACTTGTGTACTCGTAATACTCCTAATACTTGTAGTACTCGTTTCCTTGTTACTTCTGTACTTGTTTTTTACTCGTTAGTTGCGTAGGGGGGTCCCGCGACTCGGAACCGCGAGACCGCGAGTAATCGGAACGGGTATTTCGACTTTCAGTTATTGTTCAATCGGAACAGATATTTCATCTTTCCAGTCACTGTTATATCCGTCCCACAAAAGAATCGTTCCAAAATACCTGTTATAGGTATATCGGCCAATCTCTACTTCTGACTGCCGCTCGTCAAGATAATTGTTTCAACCAAATTTTATTTGATATTATTTTATTTTTGACGTTTGCAGTTGCTACAGTTTTTCTTCGTTGGAAGTCATCTTCTTACCGAATGATGTTACGATGGCGTTATCTGGAGCTCAAGCAAAACGGCTTCACGTGACAATCAGAGACATTTTTCTCCGGTTATTTTTTCCCGTGGAGTAAATGAGTTTACGTGCCTTGGAGCTTATGTTAATAGCGAAAACAAGGTATCCAATGAAATGACTAAGAGAATAATGGCCGGGAATATACCTTACTTTACTCTAGTAAAATTATTAAGATCTAGTCTTCTCACCAAGAGACATGTACAGAGCAATGATGTGGTCTGTAGACATACGGTTCCGAAACCTGGAAATTAAGAGGAGTTGATGAGAAGGGAGAAGGCTCTGAGGACTTTTGAAAGACAAATTATTAGATGAGTCTTCGGATCAGCATGTTGTAATGGAGAATAGAGGATTAGATCTAAACAAGAAATATACTCCATTCTAAAACAGGAGATATCGTCCCATTTATACAGTCCAGAAGAATCAGTTGGATAGGGCATGTAGAAAGAATGGACAACCAAAACCTCCCCAAAAGAATATTGAATGGGCATATACACGGGCGCAGAAAACGTGGAAGGAGACCTGACTAGGATGGGTGTGGGCTCGTGGAAGACTAAGGAACATAATCGGACTATCTGGACGCGGATCACTAGGGAGGGAGGCCAAGGTCCATCCTGGACTGTAGTGCCGGATATGTATTTATTGCGTTATGATGATATTCTTGGTTCCCTAATGGTTGACATTAGAGAAAAACAGCAGAGGATGGTACGGCTGCGTCAAAAGATGGTAGGGCACAAGAGACTCCCACTCCAGTGTAGAAGGTCGCGGCAGTGGGCCGACCTTCCAAAGTGCCCGAAAACACCAGCAATAAGAAGATGTACGAAAGACAATGAACTCAAGATATGTCAGAGAAGGGTCAGAGTGTAATTGAAAACTGTCGTTGGACAACGTTGTCGACGTTTGGAAACAGACACTCACACACTCACACAACAGACACTCACCACACTTTTCCCTTCGAAAAAGTAAGGAAACGTTGTCTATCGTCATCGGAGGTAATACAGCTTTAGTGTTCTTCTTGTTCTGATAGTTCGTATGCGTTTCGGATGTTGGGTATCATACAGACTATTTTAACTTTCTGTATTGCTGCATGGAATAAGTCAGTTGTATTCATGCCAAACCAGGTCCTTAAATTTCTCAGCCATGAGATTCTCGGTCGCCCAACTTCTCTCTTTCTAAGTACTTTTCCCTGTAGTATGGACTGCAATAAGTAAAATCTCTGTTCATGCCTCATGAGATGTCCCAGATACTGAAGCTTTCTTATCTTCACTGTGTTAATACCGGCCCTTTCTTTCCTCATCTTTCTAAGAACTTCAACATTAGTTATATGTGCTGTCCATGAAATGCTCAGTATTCTACGGTAACGCCACATTTCGAAAGATTTCAATTTTTTAGTTGTGGCTTCAGTCAGAGTCCAAGATACTACACCGTAGGAGAGGATCAAGAATACGTAACAGCGTAAAAGTGCTTTAGTGTTGCAGACTGGTAATTTCATCTTCTCCGACAGCCGTGAATGTAGCGCGCGAAGACTAGCAGAGACGGAAGAAGGACGCGGACGAAGCGAACTGATCGACTCGACCCGGTGAAACCCAACACCAGTGTGAGGAGCGGGCGGGGAAGGAAAGCCTTCTTCTTCTAGGGTGCGGTCTGGAGATTTTTTATTGCAGTTTGTGTGGCGTTGCAGCTTCATCTACCTCGTCGGTTATCAGATTACATGGCCGACTAAGTTCATTTAACCCTGCTGCGCTTGTGTGCGTGTGATGCCAACGCTGATTAAGGCCAAACCAATCTCTTCTGAAGCCGTACGCACGTTAAGTATGCACGCATGCAAACTTGTCCTCACGACTCCCTGACTATCTGACGTTCCCCTCTCTCTCTCTCTCTCTCTCTCTCTCTCTCTCTCTCTCTCTCTCTCTCTCTCTCTCTCTCTCTCTCTCTCTCTCTCTCTCTCTCTCTCTCTGCGCTGCGTTTCATTTCATGTTCTGACAGGGTTTTCGCGTTTTCACCGTCGAAACTTGGGTTTATTTGGACACTGCCACCCACACACCGTGTGGTGTCAGTACATGTCACGTAACCTGAAAACCTTCTTCTTCTTCTTCTTCTTCTTCTTCTTCTTCTTCTTCTTCTTCTTCTTCTTCTTCTTCTTCTTCTCCTCCTCCTCCTCCTCCTCCTCCTCCTCCTCCTCCTCCTCCTCCTCCTCCTCCTCCTCCTCCTCCTTCTCCTTCTTCTTCTTCTTCTTCTTCTTCTTCTTCTTCTTCTTCTTCTTCTTCTTCTTCATCTTCTTCTTCTTCTTCTTCTTCTTCTTCTTATTCTTCGTTTTCTACTAGAACTGTGTTATATAAACCTATCCCGGCTCCAATCTCATCCTTGGACGTCGCTTCTAGCTCTTCCTATACTTCTTTGTCCAACCTGCTTGTATTCCCAAACTTCCGTAGACAATCTGCTATCTGGCCGTCCTATTCAGATGAGCAATCCATCTCTCTTTGTTTACAGCAATGCGATCTTCGATGTTAAAAATGTTCCACTCTTTATGGATGTCTTCACTGTAGAGTGCAGCCTTTAACAGATTGCAAGAATGTTCTACCAACGGCTAGACATTGCTTTCGGCAATCGATCCTCCGTCATCCCTTGCAAATGATCGTTTGTCACGGATTATAATTTTGTTAATCTATAAGGCAGCAAGCTACATCACAACTGAAGAGGTAAAGAAGTTTTTTAACACCGGCCTCAATTAAAAAACAACATACTGTTACGAAGGTCTACTGATCGTCGGATGGTTCAGTGGAAAACAAAATACAAGACACCAATTACGTCACTAATCACCAGCTTTAATTATCGGCTTGTAATCAACAAGATAGTCTCTTACAACAAATTAAATAAAAATTGTTCACACTCAATAAAAATGTCAACTAATATAAAACACAATTGTATTACAATTGTCCCGGACGATTATAAAACACATAACACTTCGCCACAATACTTCGAACCGCACTGTGTAAATCGCCCGACAGTAACTGAGATAAGCGCCGCTGAAGTCTTGTATTTATACCCCGCTGAGATTACAGCATATTACATAATACGCGCCTACTAGAAAACACTGGAACGGACTTGAACACAGCGCGCGCGGACCACCGGTATGGTCTGGAAAAGTCTCGTTGCTAACGCGTGACAAGTGTCACGTAATTCTCCTTCATCTCAAAGTAGCAGCAATATGTACGCACACAGACATTACAGCTGGACTCCGCTGGAATAGCCGAGAAACATGTTCTGTAATGTCATAACAGTATCAGTTTAGTTGCCACTTCTAATGCTGCTTACACAACTGAGCACAGCATTGCTTCTGCTCTTTGAGGTGAGCTGCGTCGTCAGAGAGGTCTAGATGGAACAAGTTCAGGACGCACCAGAAATTTAATATTCTAACGGTTTACGGTATATAAGTATATAAAAGCTTTATAGTAGCCAAGGTTTTACGTTTATGACAAAACCCCACGTTACTATGTAGCCAAATAAATATTTATATTTGTAGTAATTTCTTTTTTGCTGGTTTTATCATTTTCAACCTCAGAACGCGCTTTTTGTGTACATTAATGGTAATCTGGTGGCATCAGGAATAACAGATTTAAAAACCAGAATACTTTATCAATATGCTGCAGCAGTAACAACTCTAGATGTGGAAATGATAATGGTAAAATGTGACTCTAGAACTCACAACATTGTCTTTTATAAGTTGAAATAATTGCATTTGTATATTTTACTTCTAGTTCTGCCCTCATTACTCTTCCATCTTGCAATATATACTTTAAAGTATTTCAAAGACACTGCATTCCATCACTTTGCATCTTGCCGCATTTCTTTTTCGTCGCATATATCAACGAGGGTATTGCAATTAACAGTGTAATAAAATGTAATTCTTGTACTGTGTCTTGTATTATTTTTAAGATTTTTATGAATCGTTCCACAAATATTCCAGGATTCATTTATCTTGTCTTTTATATCGGATTTACACTCATAGCTTACTTCACATAAGTGAGACATTAAAAACGGCTCATTTGTTCTAAATTAGTGTTATTTATGGCTACCATAGGCCTCACTGGATATTTTATCTTTAAAGACTATGGTTTTAGTCCTCTTAATGAAATCGTCAGTGAGAACTCTCTTCCTACTTCTTGTAACCGAAACATAGATCTTTGTAAATCATCCTCTCTTTCTTGAATAAGAACTATGTCATCTGTATACAGGAGGGAACCCATACTAATTGATTGTTAAGCTGTATTCCCGAAGTTACTCTGGATGTGCATATAGTATACGATACTATCGTGACCCACTAGATAGGTAGGACTGCCGTATAATGGCACACTGACAACCAGATTTTGTCACGGAAGACTGCGACAATCGTGTAATGGAAAGTTGTAACTCCTCGCAGTGGCGTTACTAGGATGAGACTAACTTTGGGGAGATTTGGTTCTGGGGGATGGGATAAAACTATCTTGAAGATTGGACTCCATATTTTTATCAGAACAAATGATAAATTCAGTATGCTTCCCATATAACTTTGTAAGTGCATTTTATAAATTTGTTACATTTCAAAGTGTTGATTAAACTGACATGACTTATTCTGAAAATACGTACGTTAATTACCAAATGTTTATTGACAGTTATTACTAAGACAGCTCTATTTTATTAATTTACAGATACTGTAATTCGTTTTATTTCTACGATTATTTATAAGATTTGTTTTAACACCCTTTTGTCTTAAACGGCTTAGAAATGTATCTACGTTCAGTGATTATAGAAATTCGATGACATTTTTAGTAGCTCTGGTGGCCCCTGTTCGCCCCCCCCCCCCCGTAGTTACGCCTGCGCTCGTCGAAACTTGAAAGACAAACGTATCTTAAAAAATCAGTGGCGTGGCGTGGGGTGGGTACATAACACCTGTTGCCGGTTGTGATAGGTCTAAAACTTAACCTAAAAATTAATTCGAATTTTTTCTTGTACCAGGTGTTCTTTTTAGAGCATTTCTATCATTCGCTGGGAGAAGAAGAAGAGGACCCCCGGTTCAGCGAGATCTGACTCTCATTATACTTACACAGAATAAATCAGAATACAAATAATCGAATTAAAAATAATAAAGACAAACAGAAAAACACATGACTAAACGAACAGAACACAAATAGGCACGTAGTAACTGCTGCATATCAGTTCCGAAAACGAACGTAGCTGCTAACTGAGAGTTTTGCCGGTTTATACAGTGGCAACACATTGGAAGGCATGTCCCCCTCCGGAGTTTGTACAGTGACAACTACTACGAGGTCAGTGACCGTACGCAGTAAAACATTGCCGATATCTGAGCCGGCAACACAAGACGGTGCAAATGGCCAGCAGTTAGAAAGCAATGTTATGGTTTTTCTTCAAGTTTCTCTACTAATATTGTTCGGATTTCAAATTATTCAATAACTAAAGTATTTATTCTGTGAAATAATTCATATTATTTTCTGATATTTCCGGTACTGTTGCCCTGGCAACAGCGGTCACATGGACGCCACGCTACTGTACAAAAAAATAAAAATAAAAACAGTATGCGGATGTGAGTCGTATATATTAATTCGTTGAATATTTACGTGCCGTGAAACATCCACCAGACGGTCGGCAATGGTCTCTGTGAGAACGGTCCAGACTTAATACCAAAAATAAGGACTTGCAGCGACCAGAACATTTGCATTCTACGATTTATGTAATTCGGTAGACGAGTATTACATTCTCATGCGATGCCGGAACAGAAGCAACAGGAATAATGTTCGCAAAACGCACAGAAACTGCCGCCAGTAAATTTATCGGTAAGGGGTCATGCAAATGTCGGTCCCGCGACCTAAACGAGACTGTCGGAGCGCCGAACAGCTGGCGGAGGAGTGGATTTATTATACTGCTGTATACGCCAAAGTCTTCCGTCCTTATCAATAAATCAAAACCCCGCACAACGGAGTCGTTGTTAATAATTTTCAGTCGAAAGAAGTGCGTCCGTGTCGGAAGCGATATTAATCGCAAATGTGCCCAGTTGGAAGCGGTACCGCGTAGTTTGTTACTGCGACAAGACATCTGGCAGCGGGCGAGCTTACCGTTTTTGGCTGTGGAATTTGTTTTGCTGGTATAGAATCTTAGGTTATGTTTACAGTAAAGCGATGACTAGATCTACAGCAATACGGCCAAAGAGGTTGTTGCAGAGAGATAGGTCTTAGCATGGCCGGCTCTAGTAGAAGGCCGGAATATTAAACGTGGCAACGTTACGTCTGAGGCCTATAAACATAGGCTAATAAAATAGCTGAAGTGAACATGTTATATTTTTATTTAATTTCACAGCATTACTGAATTCATGAGTAGGCCTATTTATAGCTAAATCTAAATTACAGGTCTGTGCGCACTATACGTCTAAATTGAAGAAATTAGTGAATTAGTGTTAGACCTAATGAATTTATTTTGTTCGAATTATTGAATCCGTCTCATATGAATGAGTTAATTATTATATTTCTCAAATAACATAACAGTATTTTACATAATAAACTTTTAATTTGCAAAAAGTTAAGAATTATAAAACTGCTGTTAACCGCAATTAAAAATGACGCGATTTGATTATTGAAATACATAAATTAAGAGATCGTCTAGTCGGCCTCAAATATCAGCTGGTTCCAGTGTTGCCACGTTTAATATTCCGGCCATGGTCTTAGCATAAACATTAGCAATACAAAATTAACAGTATTGCAAACCACTGTAGAAATTTGTTCTCTTCCTATTAGCGCTTTCAAGCTTCACGCCTCATCATCAGATCGGAAATATCATCAGAAATATCAGATATTTCCGATTTGATAAGGAGCTGTGAAGCTTGAAAGCGTTAATCGGGAAAAAAGTTTATAACGCTGTGCAACAGTGTTATTTCCGTTCGTAAACATAGTAATGTTGATTAGTCTTAACTTGATTTTACTTCCATGTTCCATAAGGAAATGGAAGTATGGTAATCGTGGTCGAGATTATTGCAGATTCTGATTGTACTACCCTCAAAACATGAAAAAAAAATAATTTTTCGAAAAGTGTCTGTGTTGTGTCTGTCTCTGTCTGTAGAATTTTTTTCTATGGCAAACGATAACAGCCGAAAATTCAAACAGAATCAAATACTTATTTGCATACAGTCCTAAATTGTAGAGTTCTCAAGACCTATTGTTTTTGGTGAAGATCGGTTAAGGGAAAGGGGTAGTTTACCTGCAACGTTTTATGTTTTAACAAGGGTATTGGCAAACGATAACAGCCGCAAATTCAAACATAATCAAATAATTCTTTGCATGCAACTCTGAATTGTATAGTTCTCAAGTCCTATTGTTTTTTTGAAGATCGGTTAAGGGGAAGGGGTAGTTTACCTGCAACGTTTTTTGTTTTAACAAGAGTATTTTCTATGGCAAACGATAACAGCCGCAAATTCAACCAGAATCGAATAATGTTTTGTATACCTTCCTGAGATATAGATAACTCAATGTCTGTTGGTTTTGGTGAAGATCGGTTAAGGGAAAAGGGTAGTTTACCAGCAACATTTTATGTTTTAACAACGCTAATTTTTTCCTATGACGAACGATAACTGCCGCACATTCAAACAGAATCAAATATTTTTTTGCATACGCTCCTCAGTTGTAAAAGACTGGAAGTCTGTTGATTTTGGTGAAGATCGGTTAAGGGAAGGGGGTAGTTTACCTGCCACCTTTAGTGTTTTAACAAGAGTAATTGTTTCTATGACGAACGATAACTGCCGCACATTCAAACAGAATCAAATAATGTTTTGCATGCATCCCTGAATTGTAGAGAACTCAAGACCTATTGATTTTGGTGAAGATCAGTTAAGAGAAAGGGGTAGTTTACCTGCAACATTTTATGTTTTAACAACGCTAATTTTTTCCTATGACGAACGATAACTGCCGCACATTCAAACAGAATCAAATATTTTTTTGCATACGCTCCTCAGTTGTAAAAGACTGGAAGTCTGTTGATTTTGGTGAAGATCGGTTAAGGGAAGGGGGTAGTTTACCTGCCACCTTTAGTGTTTTAACAAGAGTAATTGTTTCTATGACGAACGATAACTGCCGCACATTCAAACAGAATCAAATAATGTTTTGCATGCATCCCTGAATTGTAGAGAACTCAAGACCTATTGATTTTGGTGAAGATCAGTTAAGAGAAAGGGGTAGTTTACCTGCAACGTTTTATGTTTTAACAAAGGTAAAGTACTTATTTTTGATAAATAAAGTATCCTGAAAAGCAGATCATAATAATCCAGTGTAGAAACGTAGATGAAATATCTATAAATGAAGAGGTAGGGGTAATTTTCTATAAATGAAATTGATTGATGAAGGGGGAGGGGATAATTTTTATTTATATGTCATGTGTACTACCGTTATCGGCAACAAAGAAGTAGTTTGTTGTTAAAATTCGTTCCCGGCCTGTTTGGCGTGGTCCAATGTTTTCTACAAAACCAAACGTTTCGGCAGTACTACCGACTGTCATCATCAGTGAAAATCGAGTGCGGTAACGTGAGGTGGTATACGATAGTGACCACAGTACTGTGGTTAAGGCTGAAGAAAGAAGTAGTTTCTATGAAAATATTTCACTTCGAAAATGATTTTAAATATAAATCTTAGAACATGGAAGTAATGTATGGTTCTCCACACCGAGTTTTCTTTTGTGTGAAGCAGACTCGACCACGGACCCCGCCCCTAAGGTCAAATTATAGATACGCCACTGCTTGTATGGACATTAAGACCCGTTTTCACAGAGCACAACCCACTTTCAAGAGAATGAAGCTCTTAAACCACTTTCAACAAGTGCTCTGCGACAGTGCTCAAGTTTAAAACTCTGACGGTACAGTGTTGTTACCGTTACCGTGATTACAACGATTAACAAAAGATTAATCTCCTGCGAAAAGATATTTAAAAAAGTGCAGGCCCCGGAAATGAAAATTTTAAGAGCAGTTAAGGGATGCAGTTTGAGACATCATCTACGAAACGACGACATAAGGAAAGGCCTGACTGAAGTTACAGTCGGTTCTGGAGAGAATAAAGGAATACAGGGAGAATTGAAAGTCCCGTGTGGAACGCATGGTAGACACGCGTATTCTTAAACAAGCGTTTGAATATAGCCCAGTGGGGAGGAGAGATCGTTCAAGACCCTGGTAAAAATGGTCAGAGACTCTGTGAACTCGGAACGGGCTATAGCCCAAGCTATGTAGTGAGGAGGAGGAGAAGGAGGAGGAGGAGGAAGAAGAAGGTTGAGGAAGAAGGAGGAAGGACAAGGAGGAGGAGGAGGAGGAGGAGGAGCAGAAGAAGAAGAAGAAGAAGAAGAAGAAGAAGAAGAAGAAGAAGAAGATATGAGGGTCATTCAATAATCAAAAAGAAGAAGAAGAAGAAGAAATTATGAGGGTCATTCAATAATCAAAAGAGACAAAAAGCTTTAGAGGAAAACCGCTTGGTAGGCGGAGTACGATAGTTTGAGAATCGTAATTTGGCATCCCTGTGATGAGAGCTCTGCAGGTTACCAGTGAATAGAAGTGCAGGCTTGGAATTGTTAACGGTGTAGACAAAACGTAACACAGTTATAACGTTATAGGCCTAATACGTCACGTTTGACCCGCTCTACCAGGCGAATTCGTTGATATATTTACATGAACAGCATCCCTTCCTCACACGAATCAGAACAAATTTTTAATTCTCTTTCCATTTCGAATTCGCGCTGCGTATTCGAATTACAACTGATTGTAAATTCCCCAGACTTGTGTGTCCGAAGTAAAATTCATCGGTCGGTACTCTAAAAAAATGTTTGTAAAAGCCGACAGATAATTGAGAGACCTCGTCCGTGTGTGGCGGGGAGGGGCCGATCAGTTTGATGCCCGCTATTTTAAACTTACCCGAAAAGTTAACGCAGACTACAGTTCTTTTATTGCCGGTCCCAGCGGGGGGTTACGCTTTAGTTAACTGCGTGGGGAACTAACTTGTGTCTATCTGGAAAACGCGAACAGTTGATCGTGTGTGCACAACAAGTTTACATACAAAAACGTAACAGACACTGACTGTTTCTATTCACTGTACCCAATATGTAAGCAGTGTTACTATATTATGGGCTCTTGTTCTTTTTAAACTCTCGTTTCCCTGGCATTAACGTTTGAAAGTAAGAACAGCGCGGGAATGAGGTTCTTGAGGGCTGTAAGTGGTTGTACCGTTAGAAATCTTACCAGGAATGATCATATTAGAATGGAGCTAGGCCTAGCTAAAAGCTTAAATGAGAAAATCTCCCGCTACAAAACGGAGTGGCGGTTACGCGTGGAGAGAATGGATCCAACTAGATTTTCAAGAAGAGCCCTTGATCAAGGGGAAAGAGAAGTGTGGGAAGACCCCGTAAGCGATACTTGGATGAATTCCATTGAGACTGGAACAGGCTACTAGCCTAAGCCGTGAAGGATGACGACTACGACAACTAAGAATAGTCTTGGCATTGGGAATTACGAGTACCACAAGTCTCAAGGAATATCATTTAGAAAGGAAAACAACTATAACAGTTCAAGAAATGTGAATATGTGGGAACAGTGCTCAGCGGAAAAAATAATCACTGTACAAAATCATCCTGCCCAAATGTATTGTCGGGTAAGGCTAAGGTTGTTATTGTGGGTAAGTGGAAACCAAGATGGGACAGAAAACGTCATCCGTCAGCTAGAAAAGTACAAACCAGTGAAGGTGAGATCTGCCATGGCGCAGGAACGGCCCGCCATCATTTGTCGAACGCGCGAGATGACCTCCGCTGGGTGGCCGAAATCAAGCTCAAATTAAGCAATCGACCACGGTCCAACAGTCCAGTAGTTTTGACCGCATCAGAGTTTATATAGACTGGCGTAGTGTTATCCGAATACGTTATTCAGCAGTACAGTGTTTGTAACGAACATGTTATCAGTAGTAGAGTGTTTGTAACGAACTTGTTATCAGTAGTAGAGTGTTTGTAACGAACTTGCATCGATGTATAGGCCTACTATACGGATCGCGTGCTACACCAAGAACACTGCGTATGCTATATTATGTACCTGTACAAAGTCTGACTTTTCTGCTTTGTTATAGCTTTTCTTGCTTTAGCGGAGCATATTTTTCGTTAAATGGTATAGCTATGTCATTTTAACAATTAATGATTCCAAAGTGGGAGGTTTTATAATAATTATCGTGTTTGTACATCCTCTTCATTCACTTTAATAAGTTCTTTTCCAAAGTAAACACATTTGTTTCACTGTAAGATTTCAGTAGGCCTATTCTGACACATTATTTCGGTTTGTCGCCAAGTTCTGTTGCGTTCATAAACAGTTCTGTTGCGTTCTTATTTATCAACATTTAATATTGAAGCCAGACGAATAAAGATAAGAATTAGGGAAACAAAGAATAAAAGACGTGAGCCGTAAACTTTAAAATGTTTATTGCGTATACATACTCTCGCCATGGTCGTTAAAGTGTTCAATAAGCAGTGCTAATTTTCATTAATTTTTTTTAATTTTATTTAATTTATAGCACAAGATTTTATAAAATAATGTCACTATTAATTTGATAAGTTTCACTTCGTGGCTGTCTTCAGAAAAATCATTGTTTGAAATATGTTTTCTAAACACTGTGCCGGCAAAGTTTTTGCAAGCAGATATAATCACAGTATAATCATTTTTTGGTATTAAGTTTACTGTCAGATATAATCAATAAATTATACATTTTTACAATCTTTAAAACGTCTGATGACGCTCTAATTAATTTTCCGCTTAATACAAAGTCAGTAAAATGAGTGTAAACGCTTAAGTTATTGTCATCTGTTATCAGCTAGGCAAAAGTAAAAACAAACTGTTATAATAATAAAATCTTCAAAAGCACAAATTTTCAGTAGAACTGTCCCAAATGTAATAATTGTAAGGTGTCAAAACAAGTGCATTACTGACTGAATGACTCGTTTAATACACGTGTTAACTTAGCGCCAAACGCTTTATTGTCCACCATTGTGTGGGAAGCTGTACGCGCTTCGGACCGTTTTCTGCCGTTCACTTTTCCTGGCACCACGCGATCCATATAGTATACATCGATGCGAACTTGTGACACTTGCTCTTAGGCCGAATGTAGTGACATTTGCTCGGCGAAACAATGGTTCTAGGAAATTCATAATGATTCCGGGAAGTGTAGTGTGGTATTAAGCAGTTACATTTGCACAGAGGCTAATGACGAGTCTTAAAAACTGTTACTTGACTGCATAAGCCCAACAATAAGTCCTTTATTTCATCTAATAGTTTATTAAAAAATAGAACGTTCATATTGACGACATTCAACTAATCATTTAAAATATTAATTCATATTTATTGCTTATATTAATTCATATCAATCATATTTAATTCCTGTTATTGTTTGGTTGTTATTAAGTGCATCACACACACACACACACACACACACACACACACACACACACACACACACACACACACACACACACACACACACACACACACACACACACACACACACACACACACACACACACACACACACACACACACACACACACACACACACACACACACACACACACACACACACACACACACACACACACACACACACACACACACACACACACACACACACACACACACAGAAGTACTTTTCAGGTGTACCACCAGTTTTTTTTAGACTTGGCTTCATTTCAGAAACATTCCTGTAAAGTACTACTAATCGATTTGAAAACTGAAAACTTGAAGAATCCTAACCAATATGTTAACTTTTGGACTGATTCTGTCGTCACACCATTTAATGTTCAACAAAAATATATTCTTTCCATGTTGTGATACAGTGAAATTGTTGTTTATTGATGTGCGTTTCACTATTTTTCATTAATTCTCTTTTACTTTACTTACTGATCTCCGGAAAGACACTGAAGTACTACAATCACACATTTAACAGAATATCCCTCAACCTTAAAGAGAAGAAGAAAGGAACCCCTGTTGTGAAGATAATAATAATTCATTTCCAATGCTTTCAGTCAAAAATTGCAGTAAAAAAAAACACCTCTGGAAAATTCACATGAATTGTAAATATTGTAAAGAAAACACATTGTAATTGTTATATAAAAGACTCTTTGCATTGTATATCAAGCTATTAGAAAAAAAGAAGAACATAAAGAAACGCAAAAAAGGTGTCCGGGATCAATAACAGACTACCTCTCCATGGGGTTCTCTAGAAACGAAACACTGTTTTATATCCCCTTAAAAAAGTATAGTAAAATAATAAATAATTCAGATAAAAATCTAACACACATCTCAGTCCACTATATATTCTTATAGCCTTCGCCTTAATAAAATTTAAACTATTATAATTTAAATTGATAATACCGTCATACTAGAATATAGCAGATGAAGAAGCACGCAAGTAGAATAGAATATTTAATATTATATATAGTCTACACATTTGTGGAAAAATCAGAATCCTTGTCCGACCAGTAAGATTCGAACTTGTTATGACATCTTGTCTAGTGTCATAACTTGGGGAACCCGAAATAATTGGTTCTGCCAATTATTCAGGCTGCCTTATTCGACGAGCTGAAATTTAAGCAGAACAACACAGAGTAAATATAAAAGGAATCAGGGAATGGGAAAACTGTTGATTTATGTACTCAGTATATGTGTGTAACAAGAAGACTTCTCTTTATTAAACATTTGAAAAAATAACATTTACTCAAAAGATAGATCCCATGACATTACTAATTGCATTATTAAAGTTATTTGAATTCTTTATATAAACTTTGGGATCACAACAGATTTTATTTAGCTATACCACGGATCCGGGTAACCTTAGGTATTTAGTCATTAAACTTTTACTTATATTTAACTCATGATATTAGCTTGCAAGACCTTTAGTTTTATGCTTCATTATTATTCCATTTGAAGAATGGTATTAATTATACTACGATACATTAAGATTTAAACTGTTACAATGTATGATGTCTGAATAGTTACATTAAATTCTTAGAGTTAATTCTTTTTAATCTTTACAAGTTTAATCGTCTCTGAAAAGTCTCTCTTTTAAAGTGTATTGTGTTACAATTATAATTATTATTTATTCCTCGATAGACGTGCTATCGAGTCACCTTTAATTTGATATGTAGAAATTTCCTCCGGGAGTGTCCGTCTTGGGAATCCTTAAAAGCGTCGTCCTCATCTAGGTCTGGTCTTAGTCATTAAAGGCTTAAACGTCTGCAGTCTAGGTCGAACCTTCTACGATGGTAGACGTAGATTCTTTGATGTGTCGAACTGCATCTTCTGTCGGGTCTACTAGAGTTGTAAATTCTGGTAGCTCACATCTCCAGGTAGGATGTTGAAAGTGTTGTCAGTTGGTGAAGTTAGCAGTCATCGTTATTAATACTCATACTTTTGTTGTCACATATTTCTTCTTGTTACCACGTTTCTGATTTTTAATTAATGTTACATGTTACACTCTTTTGTGTAGCAGTTAATAAACTACATTTGAAATAAGCCAAACTAACAACAAATCACACAACATTCCAACAGAGCTTTTGCTCGTGCGTGTGCACTGCTTGGAGTCTTCATAGCGAGAGAGAGATTTTTCGCCCGCTTCCACTGGTACTGCATAAGAGGTAGTGGGGTGTTTATTCCGCGAGAATATAGTCCCTGTCTCTCTCTAAATAAACATTTTTATTTATACAAACTATCCCTAGATAAAAATACATAATTTAAATGAGTTATTTTAGTGACTATCTGTGTCTTCAGATTCTTTAATTATTAACATTAGTTTTTTAATTTTATTCATAATTACAGAAGACTCGGAAAACATGTCGAGTCCGGAATCAACAGGTAGGCGCCTGATAGCAAGCAAGGGTTAAATACGACAATAATAATTATTTACAATATGCCTCTTTATTACAGTTTCTTTGCCCTTATTAATTACTTCTTCCTTTCACACTTAGTACCTACATGTTTTTATTATTATTGTGAGATTTAAATGGTTAATGGCTCGCAACCTTAATTTTTTTTTTATTTCTTTCTTTTTAATAATGGTTACAATTTAAATTGTCACATTGTCTAGATATTAATTAAGGGGACGTCCATTAATTACGTGAGGTTTTTTTTTTAATTTGGACCCCCTCCCCCCTTGGTGAGATTTGGTGAGCTGTGGTGGGACCCCCTCCCCCTCACGTGAGGTTTACCGTATAATTTTTAAATAATTAAATTTATTTGATATGTTCATGTTTTTGCTTCATACCACTAAAAATACCTAAAGCATATCTTCTATGTACTACATTTTTTCTGTGAAATTAGAGGTGAAAATGATAACTACGTTTAAGGTGCACTATAACGAGTTTAATTAAATTAATTGTCTTGAAAGCTGCCAAATGGCTCTCTACATATCGTGGTTTTTGCAAATAATTTTCGCAAATAAGCAAATACAAAATAGGCTGCGACACCACCTTCCCTAATTCTTCACTCAGTCCACGGGCATTCATGTGCTTCCTCTATTGTAATGATTGGACACATTTTAACCGTTTTGACGGATCCCTAAAAAATTGACCTTTTATTGATATATTATATACATTAAATGTCATTGAACCTTTACTTACTTTGCAGATGAAAGACAACATTGTTTGTACCTTCCTTTGAACCGTATGATTACGTAGCTTTTCAGTCTCTTGATTTATATGATCACTAAGAGAATTCTTGTCGGTGAATTTCAGCTTAGCTTCCTTCCACAAACGATTAACTTCTTGCTGGCACGTTTGTTTCGACTTGTCTGCATGCCGCTTAACGTACGCATTGTAAAAGTTTTGATACAAATTCATGTTGAACACAATAACATCGGGTTTATATGCGTTGCAGAATATCACGACTGACTCACTGACTGACACGCAGTGATTTCGACCGGCGCGGCAGGGAACTCCCCGAATGAAATCTGACACTTGTGCGGCTCTTTGTTTCAAATCGGGGAATCCCGGGCATGCACACGTGTATTAAGCATTCAGTTCAGTTCAGAGAGGCCATAAAGATTGGTGGGCACTTTAATATTGTCTATGCTCGGGATTAATTTTATAAAACAAAATGTTATCCGTTAAAATAATGTATATTCTCTGAATTAAAAAGTTGACGTGAGATTTTCATTGGCCCCCCTCCCTTTAAATGAGATTTGGTGAGATTTTGCCGGACCCCCCCCCATTTTGAGCTCACGTAATTAATGGACGTCCCCTAAACAGGACTGAAAGAATAAAGTAGACAAAGTACTTGTTTATTTGGTATACACCTGTGTCGTGTGCGTGCGTGCGTGTTTTATCAGCTCGTTGATAAGACACGTACGTTCAGAGCAAATGTCACTAAGAGCAAGTGTCACTCCGAGCAAGTGTTCCAAAACAAACGTTTGTAAAAAAAACGTTAAATCGTCATAGTGCAAATAGAGATGCACAAAGTACGAATTCAGTCTCGATGAGCGAAAGAAAACCGTGTTTCATTTCAGAAAATTACCCCGTTTGTTGTTTTAGTCTGTGTTGCTATAAAACAGGAAAGCCATTCATCAAAGCGACAGCAGCAGCAACGAGGCTACAGTCAGGCAATTCGCCATTGTGTGCGAGATTTTTTTCTCTCTTTCCGTACTCTTTTTTTTTGTAAGAGCAATGCTTTCATTTGTTGTAAAAACCACTAAAAGCTACCCCCTTTTATAAAGAAAAGTGTGTGTGTGTGTGTGTGTGTGTGTGTGTGTGTGTGTGTGTGTGTGTGTGTGTGTGTGTGTGTGTGTGTGTGTGTGTGTGTGTGTGTGTGTGTGTCCGCACTGCTTTGACGTTACACAGTGGCGGCAAATGTATTGCTTAAAACGGTCCCCTACTCCTCGACGGGTATTTTATTTTTTGTCCCTGTATCTCTCATCATACAAAAGCTACTTGGTGTAACCATTTGCTGCTTTATATGTGTATGTCTTTATTTGGCAAAGTCTACACATTCATAAATATAAAACACAAAGCGAACCAACAAAGATCGGAACATCAATATAATACACAAACAATTTTTATATAACACTGACCATTGGAAATAAACTCAGAGAACAGATGTACGTGTACATCACATCTAATCGCAGCAATGTCGATAAGCATCAAACAAGAAACACGAACAGCAGCAATAACCAACCACCAGCGCATAGTTTAAAAAACAAAAACCAATATGGCTGATAATGAGCGAACTGCCTGACGCTCGAAACATGTTTCAGGCGTTTCATGTTGCGGCATGTTTCACTTTAAATATGTTTCAAGTCAGAGAAACAATCTTGATTGTATACTATGTAGTATACATGACACGCGCGCTCGTACATTTTTCTGATTGTGTGTTTTTAAGTAACGTTACGGCAAATCCATCTCGTTCATCCTTCTGGTAGATATAAATCTGCCGTAACACTGCGAAAAAAAAAATCCATGCGGAACACAACCCAGATAAGTACACATCATATAGCACTCGCGTAAATCTTAGAATTGCCATATGTGCAGAGGACCACTTTATGTACATGTAAAAAAACAAATTGTGTCTCAATCGCATTTACTAAACAGGATTTGGCATGTTGCCCACCGAACCAGTCAGAATTTAGCTGTTTTGTGGTTGGCCCGCTTAAGGCAGCTGACGTTGTTTGGATTTTTTTACCACTAAGAATGCTAGCAAACCAATGAAGATGTTGGTGGTTCGTTCGGTGCAGTTGTGAGGTGCGTCCAGGCTTTTAATCCGTACTAACGTTTTATTTCTTTCTTCTTTTCTGGTGAAGATTGCCTCCGGAGGTGCGGCCGAAACGTTTAGACTCTCAAACGTAAGCAATCGATCACGGGCCAACAACAGCCCGGAATACAATACGTGGATTAGACTCTCAAACGTAAGCAATCGATCACGGCCCAACAACAGCCCGGAATACAATACGTGGATTAGACTCTCAAACGTAAGCAATCGATCACGGGCCAACAACAGCCCGGAATACAATACGTGGATTAGACTCTCAAACGTAAGCAATCGATCACGGCCCAACAACAGCCCGGAATACAATACGTGGATTAGACTCTCAAACGTAAGCAATCGATCACGGCCCAACAACAGCCCGGAATACAATGCGTGGATTAGACTCTCAAACGTAAGCAATCGATCACGGGCCAACAACAGCCCGGAATACAATACGTGGATTAGACTCTCAAACGTAAGCAATCGATCACGGGCCAACAACAGCCCGGAATACAATACGTGGATTAGACTCTCAAACGTAAGCAATCGATCACGGGCCAACAACAGCCCGGAATACAATACGTGGATTAGACGCTCAAACGTAAGCAATCGATCACGGGCCAACAACAGCCCGGAATACAATACGTGGATTAGACGCTCAAACGTAAGCAATCGATCACGGGCCAACAACAGCCCGGAATACAATACGTGGATTAGACTCTCAAACGTAAGCAATCGATCACGGGCCAACAACAGCCCGGAATACAATACGTGGATTAGACTCTCAAACGTAAGCAATCGATCACGGGCCAACAACAGCCCGGAATACAATACGTGGATTAGACTCTCAAACGTAAGCAATCGATCACGGGCCAACAACAGCCCGGAATACAATACGTGGATTAGACTCTCAAACGTAAGCAATCGATCACGGGCCAACAACAGCCCGGAATACAATACGTGGATTAGACTCTCAAACGTAAGCAATCGATCACGGGCCAACAACAGCCCGGAATACAATACGTGGATTAGACTCTCAAACGTAAGCAATCGATCACGGGCCAACAACAGCCCGGAATACAATACGTGGATTCCGGCTGTGATAGCCTACAACTGCTTAATATAACTGGTTAAACATAATATTGTCCAGTATACATAATGATAATGTTGTATTGTATGTACACAGGGGCAGCAGGGATCGTATCGGAGTCGTGATAGCGGCCTACATGCATTACTCCAACATCTGCGGCAGCGCCGACCAGGCTCTGGACAGGTTCGCCATGAAGAGATTTCTAGACGACAAAATCGCCGATTTCGACCAGCCTTCACACAGAAGGTAAGCAACACGTCACCTACTGTGACGATTTAAAAGCAAATTTAAATAGCACAAATAAAAAAAAATAAATTTTGGTTTATATACCGCGTGAGAAAATAATCCACCCTCCCCGCTGCACCTAAATACCTGTACCAACTTGTAAAAAGGCTAGTACGGACATGCAAATTATACTGTTATGAAGCGAATACTAATAATCCTTCTAATTTAATAAAAGACGTGAGAATAATCAATAAAATACCTAAATAAATAAAGAAAGGTAGGATAATTAATAATAGTTAATTAGTGGAAAGATACTAATAATAAAAGTACGAACTACTTTTATCTTGACTCGTGAACTGCGCCCCCGTCCCTACACACTGCCGCTAATTCAGCCCCAGTCGACTCAGAATACCCGACGAGTTAACAGCATCAAAATGTAGCTGCAACGTGAATGTACATTATTTCAAACTATGTTACTGAAAGTTCGTGTTTTATGGTAAAATACTCGACATGTAGGTGAAACTAAGTGCAACGTAAATCTGATTATGTAACTTATATGTAGATAATGAATAAAAGGAAAATAATAGTCGACACATCTCTTTGTAAATCAAAATTTAAATTTTAAGGTATATTTCATACCATGTAGGAAGATAACATTAGTGTACATTAAACGAAAATGTGAGAAGTGGACTCGCACGTCCACAAGAATCAACGACGTCAACATCACGAGCACCAGGTAGCAGAATTGTAGCGTGATGACTGTGTTCACCACTTAGAATCGCCAATCTTAATGGAAAAATTCAACCTACTTACGAAGATCATCCCGGAAAACCGACTGAAGAGGATCCACAAGAGGACCAGCTGCAGATCACCGTTATACCCAGGTGACACAGAAAAGAACTTCTGTACTTATATTTTTTTCTAACAACCAAAGTAAAAAACAGTACAAGTTTTGAAAAGACACTGTCAAACCATGTAAATCTTAACATATTAATTTTGTATTTACTGTATATTAATCTAATCTATTAATCAATCAATTCTTCAAATACATAATGTGGAAGTATTTTGAAATATTATGAAATTAGAACCCGGATCCGTGGTATTTAATGTAATCTAAAACAGTATAGCTTTGAACTCATCTGAGTAACACTTTAAAGAATATAAGAGCTCTTGATATAGAATCTATCAAAAATTCTAAAACATAAAGAAAAAGGTAATAACCACTAAAGGTAATATCAATCAAAACATTATTTTGAAGTAAAAATAAAGAGATGTTTCTGCTAAAACCAAAAGAGAGTAAGTAAATTTGAGTAACCTTGCATGAATTCCTGTTCTTTACAGTTTCCTATATTGTTGGTAAATAACTAGTACTAACAAAGGCAGCCAGTTCAATTGACAGAGGCCAATTGAACGGGTTCCCTGTGTTATGATGTCTTGGCAGGAGAGACATTATACTACGTCTCCACATTGTACTCGTTGTTGAGGGGGGAGGGGGCGCACCCCCTACAGAGAGTCAAAACAGTTGACGAATTTTGTTAATCTCTTAATTTTTAGGGTGTTTTATTTTTCGTGGTGTGTACGCTAATATATGAGGGTCAGTTGAAAAGTTCGCGGGCGACATCTATAGCTCAGTGGTAGAACTAAAATTTTTCAGTTCTACAGAGCTTAAAAATTAAGATGTTAACAAAATTCGTCAACATTTTTGACCCTCTGGGGGGGAGGGTCCAGTCCCGTTCGTTCCCCACCCCCCCTAAAAAACGCCCCTGAATCGTATACGTGTTCTGTAGTCGCTCCGGTCACACTTGGTGTTCTACTGTGTACAGGTGTGCTAAAGTAGTATTTGAAAATAACAGGAACGAACGAAACCGTTCCAAAAAAATAACACGTACAAACACCTGTTATTATATACTTATAATACCTATATTATATAATTTGTTATAAGAAATAAACTGAAACTAAAAGTATTAACGGTGTTACTTTACAGTGTGACTTTATAAAGCTGTTACTGTTTAAAAGAAAATAAGAAACAAGAGAATTTATAGGCCTATCTCACTTTGGGAATACTAATTTAAGTTTTCACTAGGAGTAAACGAACTGACATAGATTTAATATTAAATTATTGATTCCATTTTGGTTAGACAAATCAGTCAAACCTAAATGTCTTAGACAAATCAGACAAATCAGCACAACAAAGAATGTCAAAAACATTCTCGTGAGATGTGCAGTGAAGTTAGAATCATCTCCGAAATCACATTAACAAAAAGTACTATATGGCCTGTCAGCCATTCTGTAGGTTATAACACAATATAATTCGCTTTTTCAAAATTTGCCAAGTTGGTGACTAGTATAATATATAATTTGTTATTATAATCTGTATTATAGATCTGCATAACACACGAGAATGAATGTAACATCAGTATGAACTTTTTCATTTCTTAAAAACAGCTTGGTCTCTTTGGCATAGAGATATTCTGAACCTCGCTGTTTTGCTTCGTTTCGTACTTGTATGGCAATCGGCACATGAGCAGAATGAAGTATTCAGCACCAAAAAGTGACTTTGTACTCGTGTACTCCTAATACTCGTAGTATTCTATAATACTCGTAGTATTACTTGTTTATTCGTTAGTTGCGTAGGGGGTCGCACGACTCGAAACCACGAGTAAGCGGAACGGGTATTTCGACTTTCAGTTATTGTTGAATTGGAACAGGTATTTCAACTTTTCAGTCACTGTTATATCAATTCCTTAAAAATAATCGTTCCAAAATGCCCGTTAGACCGGACGCACATTGATGCGCAGGTGACGTAGGCAGGGCAGCTCAGTTTCTGTGACTGCATCTTTTGAGGGGAGTCACGCGAATGGAGACGCAGAGCAGGGCAGGGCAGCACTGCGCCAGACGTGGCCCTCCCCACACTTGTGGATCTGACACAGAAAACGTGTGACACTCTATCTCTCGTGCCCCTCGTTTGAGTTTTTTGATTGTGTTTTTTGAAAAAAATTGAATCATTTGGGCCGGGCGGCCACCAGAAGCGGAGCGGAGCAGAGTGGACTGAGCTTGTAAAATCGAAACAATGTTGTTCAATAAAAGGGCGGCCACCGAAAGCGGAGCGGAGTGAAGCGGAGTTGAGCAGAGTGGCCTGAGCTTGTAAAATCGAAACAATGTTGTTCAATGAAAGGGCGGCCACCGAAAGCGAAGCTGAGTGAAGCGGAGCGGAGCAGAGTGGACTGAGCTTGTAAAATCGAAACAGTGTTGTTCAATGAAAGGGCGGCTACCGAAAGCGGAGCTGAGTGGAGCGGAGTGAAGCGACGTCGCTCGGATCAACTCCGCTCAGCTTTGACTCGGCCGAGGTCCGTTTGGAAGCTGACTCCGCTTCCCCCACCACACCACCTTCCCAATCATTTTTCAGGACAATGATTCTTTTTCAACAATTTTGTAACTTGATAATTGATTTCTGTAAATTTCAATTGTTGTAATTAATATATAAATAAAAATTACCTTAAACAAATTGCAAACTTCTCTTTTGGTCCTATCGCCTTCCGATAATTAGTATCGCATGCTGTTATATCATTATGAATAATATCGAGAAGTTCGTTAAGTTGGTCGCGTGACATTTTGAAATAACTTTTAAATTGATCAGCGGTCAAATCATCAAAAAGAGTGTGAAATTCACCGCAGTCATTTCGTCGTCTCAGATAAAGACTTTCCCAACCTTTCTTTGCGCTTAGTAGCTAACACGCTCCCACATGATAACTGAATTCAGTGTATAAATCATCAGATTCCGAACTAAGTATCGAATATTCCATCTGTTTGAAATTTAGGACGTCTGACATCGCCGAGGTTATAAACGCAACACAAGTACACTCCGCTTTCTTTTGCCGCCCCCTAAGTGACTCAGCAAAACTCCACTGCGCTCAACTCCGCATCTGGTAGCCACCTAGAGTGGCTCAATTTTTAAAGAAAAATTGTGCGAATTCCCCGTGAGTTCCTCTTTTTTCATGTACTCACTTTTCCAGAGCGTTACTTTCCTTGACTGCTGATAGAGTAATAATAATATTTCTAACTCGCCATCCGAATCTGACTCAGAGCTCAAATCAAGGTATTTCAACATGTTTTTGGTTACACGATTTTAGTTACACAACATTTTTCGACGGCTCCTGGCTTCGTCAAACTGCCGCACAAACTGCAATACGATATACGTGGACAACTGTGCCACACATTTTTTTCCGTTCTGTCCTGCCCTGCCCGTACTCCGCCACGCAGCTCAATGTGCGCCTAAACTTATAGGTATATCGGCCCACCTTTAGTTCTACTGTGTTGTGACGTCACCGTTAAAGCAGTTTGGCGTCCCTGAAACGTTTTATACGACGCGTGCGCGCGTTTACGTAATCAAGAACACACAACAACAGCAAACATTCTACCGCTACTGGTGAATCTCTCGCTCGCACACACAAACAATGAGACGCATTATCGTGTTACGTCGGGGCCACTGTTTACATACGCGGCCGCGGGGCTGTTCCGTTGTGACCCAGTTCGTTTGAGCACGCCGCTTCTGTGTAAACACAAGTAATTAATTAATTGATAATAATTACCAGACAGTAATGTGCACTGCTCCCGTCTCTCTCTCTACGTATGTGGTTTATCGGCTTGGGGCGTACACTACATAATGGTTTGATTTAAATGCCTGGTCTGTCTGTTTATTTACGATATACAATACTCTAATGTAATAATTATCTCAGATAACAAAATAATTTACTTTTTTTTATTTTAATAACATAACGACTGAAAATAAATGACTTTTGGAGTGTATGTTTGTTGCAAGCACTTCCTTAACTTCTCCTTCTTCTTCTTCTTCTTATATGGCGTCACAGTTCGGATCTTACGCCTCCATAATCATCCGCCTACATTTTTTCTTGTCGTTGGCGATCGATGTCCATCGTTTTATTTTAAGTGAAGTATCCTTCGCCACTGCGTCAATCCAGCGATGCTTGTGTCCTCCGACAGGACGTCTACCCTCTATTTGACTAAACAGTATCTTCTATTCGATTGCCTTCCATCCTAATGATGTGTCCTGCCCATTGCAATCTATGCAGTCGGATGGTGGTGGCCAGATCATTGTCTTTATACAGCTTGTGTAGTTCCTAATTGTGACGCATTCTCCATATCCCATTGACTTGGATTGGTCCATATAGCAGTTTCTTAACTACTGCTACGAAACGTCTGCAGTTGACACGATTTTTTTCGATGTAAAGAAGAACCCTTGATATATTTTCTTTGTTCCATCGTCAACAGGGCCGGATTTATCATTTTGTCGCCCGTAAGCAGTATAAATTTGGCACGCTCCCACAAATATCTCTTGGGGGGGGGGGTGCGTTTACGAGTTTGATCCAATGCTTCATATTTTCAGTTCTCTGAAATTTGTTCTGTATATAAAATTTTCATCCCAACTTTCCTTGATATAGTACAATTTACATAACGTAAAACGATATACTTCATATACATATTAGATGTAAATGACGAACTTGTTTCTTTATGTAATAAGCCTAATTACTAAACAACATGTATTTCTAAGTTCCTTATCGTATTTGGACGAAATACAGCAGCGTTTGAAACATCTCTTAGGTATAAAACCAACATAACGGCCATCAAATTTCACCTTCCAAAAATAGTGACAGTGATTCACTATATACAGCAAAAGAGCAGCAAAGTCGCCTGATGTAAGCGTTTTATTACCTGACAGACCACGTGATACTTTCTCTTGCTTCTGCGGAGCTGCAAATCGCGCCTTCGTGTGTGGTCCCGAGTATAGTGACTAAATGACGACGCGACCGATGCGGTCAAGCTCTCGGCCGATCAGATATAGCCCGAACCCGAACGGCTATGTAAGTGCGACGGCTAGGGGTCGCAGAACAGAAGACCACTGAAGACGACTGCCGCAACTTCAGTCGAAGTGTTTGGATCTACAAAAAGAGAGGGCCACGCCTCAACAGCCGAGATAATCATTTCACTGAAGCCGCAGTTCTGTTAAAATTTCACGGTTCGCAGATAAAAAGCATTCGTTACGGTACGTGGGGGATTTGGTTCAGCTGTAGGCCTACTCGCATGTAGCGGGGTTGGGTATCGTGTAGTGAATGTGACTGTGACTTGGAGAAACAGAGCGTATGATATAGAGAACAGTACAAACGCAGATTCATATCCACAGTATAGTATTTCATAACCAGATCTCTCGCACGCACATCAAATAGCGTGTTTATGTGCACATGCGCAAACAGTAGCCACCGCAAGACATATTTTTCTCGTTTTTAATGCTGGGTTACTTACGTCTGGTGCCGTTATTGCGATCAGGTTAGGTTCGCCGCAAACTCGATTTAAATGCTAATGTTCTCTCCACTGCACCCAGCTGCTGCATTACATATGTGTAAACCTATATATGTTACACACGGGCGCGCGCCCACGCGCACACACACACACACGCCGTGTCAGTGGGGGTCTTTTATTATATGTTTCATTGCTGTTTAATGTATCCGCGGAAAGCCATTACACACACACACACACACACACACACAGATGCGGTACGTGTTAATTTAGCCGTCTCAGTTACATCTGCCAAGAATAACAGTTTTAATGGATATGAGTATTGTTGCGATGGCTTCATCAACGGGACGCCAACACAGTATCACAGCAGCGCACACAAAATATGTAGAAATATCCTTTGTCTCTTCTCTGCAACCCTAAGTTGGTAGGAAACAAGATGATCTTCTGCTTATCTCACTGTGTCTCCTCTGTGTGAGTGATTGGGGCGTCCGAAAATGTACTGAGCTTTGCTTGCTAGCGTCCGGGACGTGCCCGATGACTCTCAGATGAAAACAGTGCTGGACTTTCTAAGAGGACTCCTAAACGGTAACGCTAACGGTCTTCGGGTAAGCCGTGTGAATTATCATGTAACGTGATACATCATGATGAAAGAAATTACCGTAGTGCCGCGCTCTGCTGGTGTCCCTGAAGTAAACGCTAAACATTTTGTCGTCTGGTGTGATAAAACGCCAGATAGATTAATTAAAGAATAAAATTATTTTTTAATATTTACATTATTCGTGAAATAGTATTTAAACATTGAGAATATACTCACATTCTTTAAAATATTGTGCTTTTCTTACAGCACACATTATTTAAGGCGATGGGGAAGTTTTGGGTTGTTGTGAAGTGAAAAGAGGTCTGATTGACCTGACAACACTGCTTTTTCGTTTCAGCTATTTTGTGACGCGTTTAATCAGTTTACTGTCGTAGCAGCGCGAAGTGTACGGGTGTGAGGCTGGCACCACAGTGTCATATATGAAGTTCTCACTTTAAAAATGAAAATATACGTTATTGAAACATCCTATACAAGATACTTATTGACGGAATTCATTTTCCTATATTTCATATTTGAAACGTATACGCTAATGCTGTATAATTAACTTATTTGGATATTAAAAATCTCGGTATAGAGAACCATACATGAATTCCATGTTCTAAGATTTATATTTAAAATCATTTTCGAAATGAAATATTTTCATAGAAACTACTTTTTTCTTCATGGTTAACCACAATACTGGTTAACGTATGCCACCTCACGTTAGCGCACTGGGGTTTCACTGACGATGGGAGTCGATGGGACTGCCGAAACGTCTGGTTTTGCAGAAAACATTGGACCACGGCCAAACAGCCCGGGAAGGAATTTTAACAACAAACTACTTCTTTGTTGCCGATAACGTAGTACACGTATAAAAAATTATCCCCCCCCTTCAACTATAAATTTCATTTATAGAAAATTACCCCCTATCCCTTCAACTACCCTTTTCATTTATAGATATTTCGTCTACCTTTCTACAGTGGATTATTATGGCCTTCTTTTCAGGATACTTTATTTATCAAAATTAAGAACTTTCCTCTTGTTAAAACATAAAACGTTGCAGGTAACCTACCCCTTCCCCTTAACCGATCTTCACCAAAATCAATACGCCTTGAGTCCTCTACAACTCAGGCGCATATTCAAAAAATTATTTGATTCTGTTTGAATTTGCGGCAGTTATCGTTCGCCATAGAAAAAATTCTACACAGAGAGAGAGAGAGAGAGAGAGAGAGAGAGAGAGAGAGAGAGAGAGAGAGAGAGAGAGAGAGAGAGAGAGACACTTTTCGGAAAATAACTTTTCATCATGTTTGCAGAGTAGTAAAATCAGAATCAACCCTTATATCGAACATGATTTTTTTTCGACATCACCATACTTCCATTTCCTTATGTAACATGGACGTAAAAAGTTGGTTTATATTGTAATCTAAATTATCAGAGCAGAAAGGTATTATGTGTCACAGTCGTAAATTGTATTACAGCCTGATTGACATGCAAAACACGTAGCCTATAGGATAAACTGAATAAGGCTGTAGAGTACTGTAGTGCTTTACGCGCATGGCTGCACTTGTGAGTCGGACATTGGACAAGGGTGGCCGGTCGGCCAAATCAAGTTGCCCTCGTGTGTACAGGGAGGACAAATTGACCCTTCCGGTCGACTGACTCCATTTGCATGTGACAATTGCGTCGCTCTCGGCCGGCCGACAATCGCCGTTCCCTTTATCTCGGAACAATTGTATCCTCTGTCCGCTGAGAAGTGATTTGTGGGGCTGTCTGTCTCTATTGGCCCGGGCCCGTTTTATAATTGAGCACCGTAGGCTTGATGTAAACGTTTTCTATACACACTCTTCGTAATGAATTTTATTAATTTGGATTGCGTTAATGTTGACTGTTCACTTACTGACTATGAAAAGCAGTCGCTCTGGAGAGGATAGGTCATTTGCTGTAGATAGTCGACCTACTGCTGAGGTTTCCCAAAGAGTGGTTCGCGGAAAATTTTTAGTGGCCCAGGAAAGATGTTGCCACTGCTGTCATAAATTCTGTTCTTGTGTGTTTATTGGTAGTCCAAACTTCTGAGCCGTAAGTCATGATACTTCTAACAATGGTTTTAAATATTTTGGTTTTAGTTCCTGCTGTAATTTGCTAATCCCGCAGGATTCCATTTAATGCAGATATAGCCATCTTTCCCAAATTAATTCTGGATTGTATTTCTTTGTCTTGCTTCCCACTGGCCGTAATTTTCACTCCTAAATACTTGTATTCCTCAGTATATGAAATCTTCCCCATGTCTTCCTCCAATGTCAAGTATTGACGAAGGTCACCTATTGCCATGTATTTTGTTTTATTCATATTTACCTTTAGTCCCCGTTTCTGATATTCCTGTATCAATTTCCTAGTCATGTACTCATGTCTTCAAAATCTTGAGCCAAAAGTAATTGGTCATCAGCAAACTGTAATGAATAAACTGTAATAAACTGAATAAACTTTCTTCGTATAAATTTTGAAAAGCGTGGGTGACTGGCGTGTATACCTTTGGTCACTTCAAACCCTGGTAACAAATTCTTTCCTATTTTTATTCTCGTTATTGAACTGTTATAGAAATGTTGTAACTTTTATTGTTCATTTACTTATTAAAGGAAACAGACTAAGTATTAAATTGGTTTTTCAAGGTAAGGTCTCGAGCCGCCAGTTGGAAGTCATTGTTCAATGGAACCTTCTTTGTTTTCAACTGGAGAGAGAGAGAGAGAGAGAGAGAGAGAGAGAGAGAGAGAGAGAGAGAGAGAGAGAGATGAGAAATATGTATATAAACGTTGGGGCGTATATATTGTTTTATATTTATTTACGTATCCGATTCAAGTGTGTACGTATGTTGAGTCTGCCATCAGTTGAGTTGGCCTACTATCAGTTCAGTTGCCATCGAATCATCTGTTACCACCGGCGGCGGGCTATCAACGCCACACAGTTGCCACACAGTGGTGCTGCTGGCAATTACATGCATATATATACAACCTGTCTCGTTTGGTCACTTTTTTCCTACATATAATTTGTGCAAGTTAATTAAAGCGGTGTAATCCAGCTTTTAATTGCTTTCATTTATCCGTAATAAATATTGCACTGCGCCTGTGTATGTGTGTGTGCGTGTGCGCGCGCGCGTGCGTGTATCGGTTCGCTCAGGTTATATACATAGCTTTACCCGTTTTATGTATGGTATGTGTTGTGTGGGTTTTATATATTGGTTTGAGAAATGATGTTGTTTTTCATTTCCGAGCTTCCCCGTCCGTATTTCATACAGTTAATTAGTATCGCCTTCTCCTCCTTCCCCTCCTCCTCCACCTCCTCCAACGTATTCGTTATACATGTTTCCAATTAACAACGGAACAGCGAAACTACCGAAGAGATAACAAAATTATTAACAGCAACTTTGTTATACCATTTACTGCCGCACTCTTTGCCTGACTGACGTTTCTGAGTATTCGCGTAGATATAAGTACCGTGTACTGCTAAGACAGCAGTCTTACTAAATAACTGAATACCGAGGGGTTAGTGGTAAAACTGCCCAATTTCAAGTTTTAATTATGTTTCAAGAAGTCGCAGCAGCGTCTCCTGACACATTTACAATTTCGTTCTGAATTTCGCGCTAAACAATTTTTAACCAAGAATCACACCACGATGTTTGATTTTGTCCGTTTTTCGAAACACGCATGACACGCCAATTTTAAACAACTTCTAAACAATGAATAAATTGATATATAGATTTGGAAATCAACAGGAGATCACATAAAATACAAATCTTGCAGCACACGAAAAATTTTAGTTTACCGCTAAGCTACACATGTCGCTCCGCAAACTTTTCAACTGACCCTCGTATAACACGTGTTGAATAGGACGTTATTCCTCCTAGTGCTGTGAATATAATGAACATTATAAACTTTAATAATGACAATAAAGATATTAAAAAAAAAGAAACAGTTTTCGAAAAATGATGTGAGATTTGATTTTCGTAAAGTAATATACTGACCGCAAAGTAACAATTTTCGTTTGTAAATTTTAGCCAGACCAAATATCCCGATGTACACTGAACTGCGAACATTGAGATTGGTCATTTGTTGTGTTGCCGACAGGTACGTGGACTACTTCTCGGGACTGCTGTCGGGCAACATCAGGATAAACGCGGCGCCCCTCTACCTGACCCACGTGACGGTACTGGGAGCGCCGTCGTTCGAGGCGGGAGGCTCGTGCAGCGGCGGCTGCAAGGCGTTCCTCAAGGTGTACGAGGGTCTGGTGCCCGTGTACACGTCGGGCGTGCATTCCGTCGCCGGAGACACCAAACAGTTCACGGTCGGCGTGGCCGGCGAGAAGAGACGAGGCCTTCAGCTCAGGGGAGACATTCTGCTCAAGTGTTACAACAGGTAGGCCCACTATACTCTATTAGTTAACATATAGTCGTAGTTAACATATAGTCGTATTTTTATAATTAACTCTATTACGTTATACTTGGGAATGAAGAGGCAGAGATAACTCTAGCGAACAAGGCCTACTTCGCGCTTATCACCACCTTTAAGCCAAGAATTATTCATAGGCAGACAAAAATGCGCATATACAATACTATCATACGACCCATCCTGTGAAACCTGGATATTAACACAAAGAGCAATTCAACGCCGTAAGACATTTGGTAGGAAGCTCCTGAGACGGATCCTGGGCCTCAGTATATAGAAATGGGAACCGAAGGGTACGGCATGATGTTGTCAGTTCAACGAACCAACGGTAGAAGTGTACGTCAAACTGAGGAGGCTGCAACGGCCTGTCCATGTCATAAGAATGGATGACAAACGAACGCCTAAAAGAGTTCATACATGGATGACAAAAGACTAAAAGGCCGTCAAAGGAAAACATGGGAAGATGATGTCGCTGTGCATGCTGGGAGATGTTGGGAATGCGAGAATGGAAGTCGTTTGCTACGGATAGAGAGAGGTGGACGGTTAGGATAGAGACCAAGGCTCGACTTCGGGCTGTAGCACCATAGGAGTAGGACGATGTTATACTTACTGTAGCAGATCTTGTGCACAATGGTTTGGTACGGATAGAGAGAGGTGGACGGTTAGGATAGAAGAGACCAAGGCTCGACTTCGGGCTGTAGCACCATAGGAGTAGGACGATGTTATACTTACTGTAGCAGATCTTGTGCACAATGGTTTGGTACGGATAGAGAGAGGTGGACGGTTAGGATAGAAGAGACCAAGGCTCGACTTCGGGCTGTAGCACCATAGGAGTAGGACGATGTTATACTTACTGTAGCAGATCTTGTGCACAATGGTTTGCTACGGATAGAGAGAGGTGGACGGTTAGGATAGAAGAGACCAAGGCTCGACTTCGGGTTGTAGCACCATAGGAGTAGGACGATGTTATACTTACTGTAGCAGATCTTGTGCACAATGGTTTGCTACGGATAGAGAGAGGTGGACGGTTAGGATAGAAGAGACCAAGGCTCGACTTCGGGCTGTAGCACCATAGGAGTAGGACGATGTTATACTTACTGTAGCAGATCTTGTGCACAATGGTTTGCTACGGATAGAGA
>CM068371.1:8873393-8875893 GCA_034769895.1 Magicicada septendecula
GAATTATCTGTAGCGTCACGTAATGCTGCGCGCGTGCCGGCATCACGTAGGCACTCTTGTTTTGTAGCTCAACGTAGCGATGTTGTATGGTGGCTAAGAGCTTCAATCTTCTGCATCCATTCGCCCTCAAGATATGTACAGTTCAGATTTTCGTTTCTCTCTTTATAACGCGTAAAAGTGGTTTGTTCTTTTTGATTCGACAGTAGAACTCCAGTTATCCGAATCACCAATTATCCGAATCGATATCAGGAAATGCCATGGAATAAAATTAATGGAATTTCGACAAAACAAATTCAGAAGAAAAAGAAGAGGCAACGAACAAGAAGGAAGAGGAAAAAACAGCCAAAGAAAGTGCCGAATAAAACGAAGCTCTATCAACTGAAGACATGCAGAAAATCATTGAACAAATCCTGGCTGTCCCGAGTGTTACGTGGACGACATAAACGAATGGTTGCAGTGCGATTCACCGGACCCTGAATGTCAATTTTTGGACGATGATGAAATTATCCAAAGTGTAAACGATGAATCTCAGCAGGTGAACGAAGACGATGACAACTTCAGTTGAACCGGAAAAGGAATCTACGATGATTGAGGCATTCGCTTGTTTTGACACTGCCTTAAAGTGGCTGGAACGGCAGCTTGAATGCGACCATGTTTGCGGCAGCCTTCTTGCCGTCAAGCGTTAGCGGGACCTGACTGCACGCAAATGAGTTTCTACGTCAAACAATTAACTTTGTTTGACATGTTCAACTGAAAAATAATTATGTGCGAGTATTATTTTTAATTTTTTGTAGTAAAAGTGAATTTTTTGCAAAACACGTGTGACCTGGTTTTTATTAAGATACTGTACTCGTGTAATAAAAATAAACCAAAGTGATTTTAAGCAATTTTCGCGTCTTCTTTCATAACATAACCTTTTTCTTATGCCTGTCCCAATTATCCGAATTTCTGCATATCCGAATTACGTCTGGGACTCATTAGTTCGGATAAATGGAGTTCTACTGTATTTTATCCATGTACCTTATTGTCTCCAGATCCATATGTCCAGTTAATCGTGCCTCGCCCCTTTTCCACATTGTCTAACCTATTCCTCTAACCCATAAAGTACAACACTTCGGCGGTCTCTTCGTCAGGTGCAGGTTTATTTTATTACAAAAAAATGTGTCCCTTTTTTGTATTTTCGCTAAACTGTTTTGCTCGTAATCTGTTGCTCTGCTTCTTAGTAAATATGGCCCCTCTTAACAAGACTACCATCATTTGCATTTCGTTGGCTGTATATTAAAAATGTGACAGGCTGCTTTAATACTTTATAACTGTTCTCGATTTCTGTTAAAAGTTGAGAGTTACTAGCGTTCATCTTTGTAAGGGATAGAGTCGTTGTTTATCATTGCGTCAGATCGAAGTTACAGAACATTCGTTCGGTCCGTGAGGTTCCTCAAATGTGATGTATTCGATCTGCCTATGGTTAAGTGAAATTATGTTAAACACATAATGTAAATTCAGAGGCAAAACTGTACTCCAGTGATGACGAAATCATAACTACTGCGTTCTGTAAATTGCGGATAATAGACCATATAATAGGGAAAAGCGCCACGAAAACAGAAATTAGAATGTTAACCTGAAACAGTCTCACATTACTCAGTGGTGTAGTCTTAAATTGTAAAAACAGTTCAGTACTAACACACACATAGAAGGTAAGCAATGTAAACTAGTAGCAGTAACTATTGGCTGAAAAGATAATTGTGCAAAAAAAAACAGATGTCTGTTTCTCAGTTTTAAGAAAACAATATTGACTTTGTAATTTTTTAATTCCAGTACATTTTAACTAATGGAACAGATATTCACAAACAAAAACAAAATTTAGTCATTGTGTTCAGAGAATCTTGAGAAAAGTTTATCTAATTACAAAAAGTAATTTTTTTGATGAAATACAATTCAGAAACATTTTTCTAAAAACGAGTGTACACGTTGACCTGACATTTATCGGTGAATGTGTATGTCACTGTTGTTCTCATCGAGCATTCAAGAATTATCGCCATTTTCTATCACTTTATTCTTCTACTTATTTTTCTTGACTTCATGTAGTAGGCACGTCATTGCCTGTTCCAACTTCACAGTATATCTCTCCGTCTTGTCGGCCTTCCTGTATCCCCAGTTCCAATATACTATCCGGCTTTAGGTAACCGCCTATCCTCCATTCTGTGCGCGGATGTTGCGACCATTCCAGACGATATTTCTGAACTGTATCGTTTATGGAAAAGCCTGAATGCCGTTTATAACTGTCGTTCGTAATGTCCTCATTGCGCAAACTCATTTCTTAACGAACTTGGTTAATAATCTTGCTGGTACACCCACGATTCGCACACAGGCCATTTGTTTTATATTTCTTCACAGTTTGTATCAGCGGCTAAATTTAAGTCAGTTAAATCGGCGTTTATTGCCTCTCTGTATAAAAACAACATAAAAATTTATACTTTACACATTACGAACGTAACGCGCT